>QNUK01000050.1:1120000-1662500 GCA_013621035.1 Clarias magur | reverse complement strand
CATGCGTTTGTTCTGTCGTATGAGCTCGATAAATTCCTGGATCCTTAAACTGAACTCCAGACAGCTCTGAAAGTAAAGGAAAAAATATAAAGACACTATGTTTTGCAACATAATAAAAAAATAATAGTCAAATAGTACCACCTTATAGAATTACACAGCAAAAGATCAAATTCAGGATACCAGTCATGAAAAAAAAACAACAACAACAAAAACAAAAACAGATGAACCTTTATCTGTGCTGCTTTCATGAACGTCAAGACATTTACAGGCCCTTTAAAGATGGCTCGACCAAAACTAAAGCTCTTTTTACACTAACGGCGTTCAAATCAAACCGGCACTTAAAACTGATTGATCTTTACAGAAGACTTCAGACACAGTATGTTAATGAGACTCTTAGTTGCAGTAAAACATATAAATGGTGCAAACGTTTTAAAGAAGGCCGTACGTCAGTGAATGGCAACCCAAGCCAAGCTGGCTCAGAGCCCAATGGGTTACGTGCAATAGGTGGCAGGAAATTGTATAACAAATGTAATGTTCATAATCGTGTTCTGTTACTCTGAACAATTCAAAGTCTTGGTTTGACTTGAATGCCTCCACTCAGATCTACTAAATGAACAGCTTTACCTTCATTTTTCTCAGACGAGACTTGTTGTCATGGCACCAAGCCAAGCAGGTAGCCGTTTCCTGCCTTTCGAGTGACTCCTCCACTTCTTTTGCAGTGAGGAACATCTCAATGTTGACCAAATCCTAGCAAATATATACAGAGTCCAAGGTATTATTATTAAAAAAACAAAAACAAAAACGAAAAAGTTTAATAAAACCGTTTATTTCTGTCAGTGGATGATTTATATTTTTAGGCATCTCATGTGTTTTGGCCAGGAATTTGAGAGGAATAGAGAGAGAGAGAGAGAGAGAGAGAGAGACGCACCTCGATCCCGCTTTGTTTGGCGAGCTTGACGGCGGTGTTGTAGTATCCACAGCGCAGCAGGTGCTCCACCATCATGCGGTCCATGCGCTTCCGTTTCCACACACTAACGTTAGCCGGCTGGTCGCTGCTGTGCTCCTTCAGGTGTTCAATACGTCGCTTACAAAGCTTCGCGCTCTCATCCTCAGCCTGGATGGATTCTGCAGCCTTCAGGAGATGTTACAATGAGCGTTAGATTGCGGTAAAACTCATCTCTTATCTTTAATGACCAGAAACCATCAAACCACCAAGTCGAGTGCTGAACCTCTTATAAGGACGTCCTTACATACGAACACAGAATACCACTAGCTATGAAAAATATTTTAACATCTTAAGACAGAGGTCCACACCAGCCGGGCCGCAGACCGGTACTGGGTGATTTGGTAAAAAAAAAAAATAAATAAAAATGTATTTTATATATATATAAAAAATAAATAAAAATGATCTGCATTACAATTAAATTAAAAGGTTAATTAATTAAAGGGTTAAATCACAACAGGTGGTTCTCATGCTCCAGGCCCATTCTGTATAATAGACGTCACCTTAAAAGTAGGATTCTGGATTAAAATCATGGCGCAGAATTCTAAGATTGCAACAAAAGCCACTTCTTAGTCGAACGCTTCACTACTCAACCAAGTAGCTTCTTCAGTCTAAGGTAAGTTTGTCTACAGTGATGGCAACGAAAACTAAATTACAAAACGGTCTAGACATAAGGAACACACTTCGAGTGTCGTCGTCTCCTGTCACTCCCAGATGGGACAGTCGCATCGCAACAACACAAGCTCAGGCATTCACGCGTATGTTGTATTTATCACACACTTTATTATGCTTTGATACGAGCACTTGATACATACATAAGTCAACTATCGACTGGTCCATGGTTGTAAACCACTATTAATGACCGTAACCTCTTGCACATTTTGTGGCCAGACACATATTTCAATATAAAATAAATAAAATATCCATTACAACTTTCATACAAAGCTACTTGTGTGAAAGGCAAAACATACAGTACTGAAACTGGCAAATCTCGGACGCGCATGTGCGTTTGCCGATGGGGGCAAAGCTCCAGCTGTACGTGTTCCCAGTAGTGAAAAGGAAGTCGTGTTGTGCAGTTGTTGTTGAAAATGAGTCTCTTGATGGAGGAAAGAGCATTCATAGTCGAGTATTATTTCCCCTCATATGGAAGCCGTCATGAACGAGAAGTTTAAAAAAGGTGGAAGAACAATTCCTTCCTGTACCCGTCCTGTTCCTCCGATCTTACACCACCTGATGCCTCCGCGTGCGTTCAGCTGTGAAGATCCGACAAAATGTCCTTCATTATGCGAACAAATCGACTCTTTCGACTCCGCAACGGCGCCTTTGTTCAGGAAATCTGGGTTGAGGATCTGCGTGAATGATGTGAACACGGTCTACAGCGAGGCGGTGCACACACACTTCGGACATACCGCCGTAAATCGACACGGTAATAGTGCGCATTTTAGTTTCTTTCAGGAGAAATAAACTCACAGATGACAACAATGTGATATTGTTCGTCTGTTCATGTCAGTACTGTATATTTTGGCGCATACTCTAGTCAAATTGCAGGCTTATTTATTGTGCACAATAATATTACTTGATTAGTCAGCTGTTTCATCAAATACTTTATTTTTGCATTAATAAAAAGGTTGTGAATTTCTGAGGATAACGTTGTTTTTTTTTTATTTGTTTATCATAGGTACATTTCATGGTCAGCTTTTGAACACAAATCGTTCTATGACAAATAAAAGAAAGTTTTAAATGTTTAATCTGTGCAACCTCTTAATGGACATTTTGTCAAAATGAAAACTAGCGGTGAACCTGCGGTTCTAGTATTTAATTTGCTAATAATCCTCAAAACCGTTTAAAATTAAGGAAACAACATTATGGTTGTAGAAAAATAAAGCCCCTGACTCATTCAATCACTCATCCTACAATTCAGTCCAGCAGCATTTTCCTAACAACATTGAAATAAATCTTGTAGACGGAGAAGTGTCTCCTCTAAGATGGAAAGTTCTAAAAACAAGAACTGGGCCAGGAATAATAAAAAAAGTTTTCAGACTCCCTTCGCTGCACCATTGTAACTTGTTACCGAATAACATCAGTGGTAGCTCAGTGGTTAGAACATTGGACTACGATTCGAAGGTCCCAGACAACTTAAGCCTCAACTGCTCAGATGCATAAAGAGATAACAATGCAAGTTGCGTGATGTAGATGTAACGGTCCTACATGAGCTTACCTTCCGTTTGAGCGCGCTCAATTTCTCCACCACACCATCCAGCAGGGAGACCACAGAGTCCACCACAGGGAACGAGCTGCCCAGGGTTTTCTCCAGCTCGGCCACCACCATGGTCACGTGACTCGTCTCACGGTCTATGTTCTTCTGTGCTGCCCGGAAGCGTTTGTTTAAAGTCTCATAAGGAACCTGCAGGGGAAACACAAGAACAATTCGTGATTGCCCTAATGCTTTCCTTTTGGTCACATGGATCATGCCATAATATATCTCACTCTGGCTGATATTTGATATAAAGAACATTTTTCCATCACTGCAAGCAGCATGCCTGAATAATAGAGATGAGGAAAAAATAATTTCAGGTACATATTTACATTCTTTCATATAGTGATAACATCAAAATAGATTTTTAAAAAATGAATTTGCATTTGAGGTAGCAAGATTTTGCAGTTCCGCTATAATCCTATAGGGGGTGCTCTCTAAAGTATTCACATTCACTGGCAGGGAGCGCAGCGTCCTGTGTGGTAGGAGAAAATTATTTGTGAAAGTTGAATACAAGAATGTGGGGGAAAAAAGGTTTAACATCAGTTCGGAAAATTTATAAAATACTTATATAATCAAAATACTAATAGTATTGGCACCCGGGTATCGTGATACTATTGTATCGGGTGATCCCTGGTGATTCCCATCCCTACTGAATAATAGCTTTAAAAATATATATATATATCAAGCTAATAACTACACTTAACATACTACTTTAATATGCATTTGGATGCAATACACTACAAATGATTATGTACTAAACCTGATTAGGCCTTTATTATGTCATGTACCACTTTGTTTGCACATTTGCACGTGCACTTTGTCTATTTTTGTATTTTTGTATAGATATTGATAGTTCTTCTTTTAGAGTACCTTAAAAATGTAAAATTTATGCTGTACATTTATGTTGTTACATGTATGTAGCACCCTGGTCCTGGAGGAACGTTGTTTCGTTTCACTGTGTACTAACTGTATATGGTTGGAATGACAATAAAAGCCTACTTGACTTGATTAATAATAATAATAATAATAATAATAGTCCCAATTTTGATTGAAACTTGCTTAATTGACATAATCAGCGTTTTCTTCATTCTGAAACCTTTTTCAAACAACAACCACCAATATAAACAGGTTAGATTCTAGTATAAAATTATAATATCTCAAAAAGTTAAACCAGGTTCTAGTGTTAGTGCGGGTTCAGAGCCGGTTTAATAGCGACGCTCATAAGAACCGTCTTTCCATGAACTAGAGAGTTACGTCATTACATCACATCTGTGTACGTCTATACTCTCCCAAGACTGGTTAAAAAAAATAAAGGAAAAAACAAACAAACAGACAAACAAACAAACGAAAAAAGAATTTATGTACTTTAATGCCAGAGGAAAGCACAACAACAACAACAAGGGCGAACTTCAGCGTGGCTTTGCCGGCATTTCTCCTGGCTTTATAATTACTAGAAAGCATTCGAGCTGCCTATTGCATATTGAGTTTACTTTTTAAAGATGGCGGTTACAAACTTTTAGTAGGTCGTGATAATGGTAGGTGTAGGTGTGGGTCAGGTGTCAAGAAAGTTTTGGCCTGTAAGATATTATGTTTCCTACTGTATTGTTATTTATTTATAACAACTATTTATTCATTCATATTACAGGTACACTGTCTATTTAAAAATCCAGTGAGTAGCAGTTCATTTCTCAGGGCAAAAACGCCTTGTAGATTCATGAGGTCAGGAGCAGACTGGACCAAGCTGATAGAAAAGAAACAATAAGTCACATAATAATATTTCATTATAATCAAGGTATGCTCAAGAACATCTCTGAACACACAACATGTCAAACTTTGAAGCAAAAGACCACACTGGGTTTCACTTCTGTCAGCTAAGAATACGTAACTGAGGCTATAATTCACATAATCTCACCAAAACTGGACAATAAATGATTGGAAAAATGTTGCCCGGGCTAAAGGGTCTTGATTTCATTCACGATGCCATGATATCGATGTGGACCAAAATGTCTAAGGAATGTTTTCATCCGGCACCATGTTGAATTTATTTCATAAGGAATAAAGGCGGATCTGATGGCAAAAGGGGTCCAGCACTAATACTAATATGGTGTACCTAATGAAGTGGCCAGTGAAAACACAAGTAGTAAGAAAAGATAAATACATAACTTTACACCTAATCTAAATTGCATTTAAAAGCACTTGATCAATTTGTCAACAAGCTTTGGTATTCCCTCATTTAAAAACGTTTTAGATTTTGAGTTGTGAGCCATAAATGCACCGCTGTCTTTGCTTCTTCAGAAGTGAATCTTTGTCTTCGTAGTGCTGCTTTCAGGGACCCAAACTGGTGAAAATCCAACAGAGCGAGAGCTGGGCTATAGGGAGGATGCTTTAACACCCCAAAACAAAGTTTCTGCAGAGCGTCGACAGTGTGGGCAGAAATGTACAGACGTTCGTCATCGGCCATGGGCGTGGACGGGTGTTCAGCTCCTTCTTGAGGCTAACACTTGTGCGACCAATTAACTTCTCTATTTATTCATATGCACTTCTTCGAAGACAAAATGCTTTCTCTAGACAAACTTGTATACAACAAAGTGTTTGATAAATAACGACATCGGCTACACCTCAGACCACCCAAATTAAATTTTTTTTTTTATAAATAAATGTAAAAAACATTTTTTACTGCACACTTCTCTTCTTTCGTGCAAATCACATGTGGAGCGTCTATTTCTGCTCGCACCGCCGTTGCAAATGAACAGTAGCCTCGACTGGAAAGCGCTGACAAGATGTTTTTAATATAACCGAAGTGTGGAATGGATTTTTGACTCATTCTCATAAATGGTCCCAGTAACGCTCACTGTGTCGTGTTTGCTGGTTCCAGACAGGCATTTCAGACCTCTTGTGATCTAGAGTTTCAGCGAGCCTGTACCCACTCTGTCTTGTCTTGTCAAATTACTGTTCTCAGCTGTCCGGATTGTAACTCAACGTAGTCTTCTGCTGTCCTAGTCCGTCTGCCCCTAACTTCAACATGCTGTGCATCATCCTGAGATGCCTTTCTGCACACCATGGTTGCACGGAGTGTTTATTTGAGTTGGTGTCGCCTCAACAAGGCATGCCTGCTCAATTAAAAATAACAATTAAATAAATAAAATGCAGAAAAATCGCAGAACCCCATCTGGATATTTGAAACACTCAAACCAGCTCATAACTGCAAACAAACAAGTTCATTTCGCGCGTATTAATCCGACACATAATGAAGAAATCCATGCTCGCACAGACGAGTGATCGTAAACCGATCTCGATGTTCCAGTTCCATCTGACAGGAAGCAGAGGCACAAACGAGCAGATGACAGTGGCATTTAAATTCTGCATGCGTGCACTGGGACGGAAATGAAAGGCAAGCGAGGAAGGCAAGTCCCCTTTCCATGAATCCCCGGATGAATATCAAGCGTCTGATCTCGACATGAGGCTCCCCCGTGCAGCCTTACTGCATGCATGCAAAAGGAAAAAAAAAGAAAAAAGAAAAAGGCAGTGGCGCAGAGAACAAAGGTGGCAAAGCAGCCATGACATGCTCTGCCATGATTAAAAGCAAGACATTTCTTAAAGGTGAATCGTGAAGCATGCACCCAAGCATGATGTGCATGGATGATCAGCAGCTCTGCTGTGTCTGCATGTGTGCACAGTCACCAGGTAGGTCAGGATGGTGGATAGATAACGTAAAGGATGACACGGAAACGGCAAATAACGTGAGTTACGCAGTAGCAATCCATGCAATCTGGCCTAGGGTTAAAGCGTTGATTTATTTCAGGAGCTGAAACAGCCCTTGCCTGCAGGGGAGGCTATAACATGATCCGATGAGCATCACAGCGTTGCTAATGACATCCAGGATTTTGACTGATTTTTACTAAACAAAAGCAGAGCGGAGATGCGTTGCACTTACAGCATTACCACGAAACCAGTCTCAATTCTAGAATATTCCTTCAAACCCTGACATCAACTAATCTCCCATTATCTCCTTCTGTCTCTCTGTCTCTGTCTCCTTCTCTCTCTCTCTCACAGCTGAGTTGTTTTGCTAACTTGTTTAGCCTTAGCTCCCAGAACAAACCCGCATTGATTCCAAATCGCTTGACATCCCGTTTAAAGCCCGGTTTTCGCCACACGGCCAAACTCAACCAGCTGAATCCGCCCACACAACTCGCGCGGGTGTGTTCATTTAAAAACAACGCGGTTGCTAACCTTTAAAGTTGGATATTCTTGGACCTTCAGAGCCATAGAGAGTTGAGCAGCTGTTTCTTGCACCGCCATCTTGGATTTGGGGGAAAAATGCTGCGCAAACGCAGTGCAGACCGAGGCGCTGTGACAGCAAGCGCTTGTTCATCCGTCGCCCTTACAGTGGCTTTCACGGTGAAGGGTTTCTCTACTGCCTCCTATTGATTATACGCGGTATTGCAGCTCTAAACTCGGTGAGAAATTAGTAAATAATAATAATAATAATAATAATAATAATAATAATAATAATAATAATAATAATAATAATAATAAATTATTTGTCACATGTACCTTACAACACTGTGAAATTATTTTTTCGCATATTCAAGTTAGGAAGCTGGGGTCAGAGCTCAGGGTCAGCCTTTTTTTTTTTTTACACAATTCTTACTTTTTTTTTTTTACATTCTTACATTTTATATACTTTACACATTTCTACCTAATACATTATTTAATTATATTTTATTTTACTGTAACAAATTTGTAGATTTTAAATTTTATATTTTTTATTCTTTCCTATTAGCATTTGTCTCCTTACTTGCTTTTTCCCTTTCAAGGTCACAAACACGTGTATGGTTGTGTATGTGACAAATAAAAATTATGAAATTGAAAAGAGTTAAAGGCCTTGCTCAAGGGCTCAACACTGGCAGTTTGGCTGTGCTGAGACTTGAACCTCCTGACCTACCAATCAGTAACCCACAGCCTTAACTGTTCAAGCCACCGCTGCTCTAAGTTCAGCCTTTATTCGTGACGTATATGTCACTGCACAGTAAATTTCTCTTTTATTCTTTAGATCCGAGGCAGGAATCGAACCCTAGCCCTTGCAGGTGGGAGGCCACGTGCTAACCACTACCCCACTGTGTTGCCGATACAAAAGTGTCTTTATATGCTCTAGCATTATAATTTTGTATTATTAGAACTACAGTGGTCAGCATGGAATGGTAGTGGTTAACACTGTCGTCTTGGTCCGGGGTCGATTCCCACCTCAGGTCCACCTGAGGCTCCATGTCATGGAGTTTACATGTTCTCCCCCATGTGTTTGGCAGGTTTCCTCGAGTACTCCGGTTTCCTCCCACAGTCCAAGGACATGCAGATTAGGCTAATTGCCATTCCCAGATTGCTAGGAGTGTGTGTGTGAGTGTGTGTGTATGTGTGTGTCTACCCTGTGATACAATGGCACTCCATCCAGGGCTACCCCACCTCATGCCCTAAGTCTCTTGTGATAGGCTGACATTCCAAACATTCTGAAAGCCTTTCCAGAAGAGCACAGGCTATTATAAAAGTATTATAAAATGATCACTCAATCTTCATCTTTTACAAATTCTTTTTTCTTTTTTTAGTATGTAAAGTCAGTGTGGTCGCTATAATGGTTTAGAAACATATGTTCATGATTATGTGACAGCTGAAAAGGAGAGTTGGTCAAAAGTGTTGTTTTTTTGTAACTAATATTCCAGGAATTTCTGTAATGTGGCTTGTTGATCTAATCACCGGAAGGGCGAGCCAGTTATTATTATTATTATTATTATTATTATTATTATTGTTATTGGTAGTAGTAGTAGTAGTAGGCGGCAGCACTGTGGTGAAGTGGTGAAGACCACCTCCAGGGTCTGGGTTCGATTCCTGGCCAGGCTCAATTTCCGTCTCTGTGTGTATGGAGTTTGCATGTCTTGGTGGGTTTCCTCCGGATACTCCGGTCTCCTCCCACAGTCCAAAGGCTAATTCACATTTCCAAATTGCCGTAGTATGTGTGTGCCCTGTGATGGATTGGCACCCTGTCCAGGGTGTACCCTGCCTCATGCCCCAAGCCTCCTGGAATAGGCTCCAGGTCCCCGCGACCCTGAAAACAGGATGAAGCGGTATAGACAATGAGTGAGTGAATAGTAGTATAAGTAGTCCTAGTAGTATTTTAATAATAATTATTATTATTATTATTATTATTAAATACTTAAAGTGCCATTAATTGTGGCAATTTTTAGAGGAATTATCTCTGAACCACAATCCATGATGCTACTTAAAAAAAAAAGTAAAACATCTCAGAAAGTTTCAGAAACCAAATGCAAATGTTCCCAAAATGTCCTGGTAATCACTCACTCACTCACTCATAGGCCTGGAGCCTATCCCAGAAGACTAAGGGCACGAGGTGGGGTACACCCTGGACGGACAGGGTGCCAAGCTGTCAGGGCACACACACTCACATACATACAGTCACACACACACTTATTCACACACTAAAGCCAATTTGGGAAGACCAATCAGCCTAATCTGCATGCATTTGCACTGTGGGAGGAAACCCACAAAGCACAGGGAGAACATAGTAATTCCATGCACACAGACCCGAGGCGGGAATCCAACCTGGAGGTTTAAGGCGACATTACTAACCACTAGGTAACTGTGTTGCCTCCTGGGAACCAACCATCATTAAATGTTGTATATATGCAGATGCAACATATTCTATAACAATATTTGTACCTAAAAAGTTCTAAAATCAGTATAAAATTGGACAAATAGCACCAGAGATGACTATTAAAACAGGAAAATAGAAAAAGGAACAAAACACAAAACAAACTCTTATTATATTAGGGTTATTTCTATTAACTGTAGTTTATAGTATTTTCTTTTATGTAGTAAAATATTCATTATTTTTGAAGGCATCTTTGGTTTATAGCAGGTCTTTTGCCCAGTACTGAATATGAATGTTTTCCTAAAAATGAAAACGACATATATGGGAAAAAAAGAGTGTAATCTGAAAGGTGCAAAGCCCAAAGAGTCATAAACAACACAAAATATGTAATCACTGGAAGAGAGTGGAATCAGAAAGCAGTAAATATGTCATCATGGCGAGACATGTGGAAGCAATGTACAAGTCGTCCTGAAATGTAAAGCTCTCCACTGCTAGGATAATGGATAAAACAAATGCCAAAACTGCAGAGACTTAAGGAGGTGCTTCTCGTAGTTTATTTCAGGATCTCATACCGTCTTTCATTATCAGACCACGAAAATACTGTAAAATGTTCGAAGCTGTCCATATAGTTAGATAAAGCAGGACTTGGTGTACATCTCTACTTGAAAAGAAATGCATCACAGAGACGATGTAATAAACGTACATGGCTGTGTCTTTCCTTTTTCCTTAAGCAATGTATGAAATCTGAACGTCACAGGAGACACGTTGTAGCTCTTAAAACTCTGACATTTTAACATAAAAAAAAACATATATAGGGCTCAGGACTGTGCAGTTTAGAGTGACATAACCTTTACTTCGGCACAACCTAGGCAATATGATGAACTGAATTGTATTACATTTTAACCAACTATGCAAACATGAATGAGCAAGAATGGGTCACAGAGGCAAAGAAATAACACAGATACCCATGATCACATTCCTACAGTATGAGCATGTACTGTATCTGTGCCGCTTGGGTTTTAAGGGTTTAATGCCAGGTGTGAACGGCTATGCGTCTCAGGTGTCGACTTGTGATCTGATGACTTGAGTCTGGATTTTGATACCGGGTGTGAAGGTGGTGAAGGAGGCACGTCCAAACCCAACCATGCGTTCCAGTTTTCTCAGCCATTCTATACACTTTTACCTAGGTGTGAATCTTTCTATTTGAGTGTGTTACACTGATGCCAGGTGTGAACGGATATGCGTCTCAGGTGTCCACTTGTGATCTGATCGCTCGACAAGTCCGGATTTTGATACCAGGTGTGAAAGTGGTGAAGGAGGCAGGTCCAAACACAACCACTTTCCCCAGGTTTCCCCGATGGGTTTTTCTCAGCCATTTTATTTGCTTTTTTTTCTTCCTGGGGTTACAGCTTAGATTTTTCTGTTTGATCGTGTTTGACATGTCTTCTGTGTTATTTGTATGAATTTGAGGTAAAAAAAAAAAAAAAAAAAGAGAAAACAAAAGTTTATTGCAAATTTAGTGAGTCTGGTCGTTTGTAAAGTAGTCTGCCTAAGATGACAGTGTGTTTGTTCAAAATGGATCTCATTAAATAAAACCTAGCCAGCCAGGGGAAAGACTATTACACTGAAATAATGGAAAAGCTTTTCACTCTTATACTCAAAACCTATTTAATCCTTTCATCCTCGGCCAGCAAAAACAACTCATGTTATCTTGGCCATTTCACCTCCTTCTCTGTTCATCCCTGCACATTCTCTCTCTCTCTCTCTCTCTCTCACTCACACACACACCTTCTTCCCTCTTTCCCCCTCCTTCTCCACCCAGTACTCAGATTTCGGTTTCCTGTCCGAGCAAGTGCGAGTGACCCCTCCCTCATGAGACGAGAGCGATTCAATCCCAAATTGCGCAGATTTGCACTACATAGGGCACTCCACATTGTGCAGAAGTCACTATTGCGCAGTGTACCTAAGTAGGAAGTGTGGAGGGGATTGTAACAGCGGTGGCAACAAGGCGTTTTCCGATTGGCGCGTTCCCAATGGCAGGGCGTCCCTGATTGGCTGGGTCGCGTTTCCTCGTCTGTGATTGGTCAGATTTTTTCTGCAATGGATCCCCGAATCCCAGGCACGCCGAGGGACTGATTGAGGCTCCGAAAGCGAGCGATATGCAAGGTTTGTGATTGTTTTTGCCCCCCTTTTTCTCCTACTTCCTGTGTGCTGTAGCCAGCTGGCTCGTCATGTGCATTGACACAGACTTTTCTTGTTTTTCCCCACAGGCAGGGAGAGGCAGTTAGAAGGGACTTGGTTTAGTGGCGGCCAGCTTTCTAGCTAATAAACACACTGCACTTGATTTGGTGTGTGTGTGTGTACATGTGTAAACCATATTTATGGTGGATTTACATTAAAGAGAAACAGACTAACATAAGATTGTGATAGATATTCAGAGTTACATTTCTGCTTTGATTTCTAACCAAGCATGTTGGTCGCTTATTTTAATTAAACATCACATATTAATCTTTGTTTTTGACCTTATGAGAGCAGGAAATATGATCCAGGAAGAAATGCAAAATAATATTTTAGTTGTTTAAACTGGGGGGGAAAATGCATTTTGATGACTCGTCCTGTACTAGGCTTGTATTCAACCAATTAAATGCTTCCCATAATATATTTGTCCCGCCCCTTGGATATGATTGGATAGAATGTTCTCCTTGATTAAAGCCGGCACATCTAAATAAAAGCAAAGATAAGAAAAGGTTCACAGTTGAAAACTGTGGTTTTATAAATGCGTTGTTGTTCCTTATATTAAGCTGTAGAAAACTATGAATTATTCTTGAAGGCAGGTTTGCTTTACAGCATGTCTCTGTATGTGACTTTTGCCCAGTACTGATTGTGAAAATAGGAATTGCACTGGCTTGCTTTCCTAAAAATGAAATGGATACGGAAAAAAAAGAGTGTAATCTGAATGGCGTATAAGGTAAAACATTTTTAGTACGAAAGCCAACGTGTCCTAAACAATATTAAAATCACTAATCACTGGAAGAGGGTGGAATCAGAAGGTAAGATAAGAAAATATTCAAAGTTGAAAACCGTTTATGCTCAGTGTTGTTCCTTATATTAAGGTCTAGAGCCACACGATTTAATCAATTTTACAATCATTTTTATTAAAAAATATTTTGGGTCAGTATTGCGGAAAAAGGCCAAGAAAAATAACAATGATGGTGATAATAATAATAATAAAAAGCATCTGTTCATACTTTATTTAGTAGGTAAACTTAAATTTTTCAGGTGAGCTCCCTGAAAAATATACCACGGCTTTCACAGAAAATAAAAGCCATTTCTATCTTCTTCAAATAACTGTATTTTGTGAGAGCGTTGCTTCTTCAACTGTTGAGTGTATGCGTGGTTGTGCAACAGCAGAAGACTGGCAGGAAAGAAGTCGATCACTTTGTAAGAAACATGACAGGTAAACAATCAATAAGACAAAGTTTACACTATATACTATAGATAGATAGATAGATAGATAGATACTTTATTGAGCTCAGCAATAGACAGTAACGCAAAGACTGGCTGTACTGTATATGTGATTGCACACTGTATATTTTGTAGATGGTCAGTAGACACATATAAGCTGATAAAAAGTTACTTGTGCAATGCTAAGAACACAAAGTTACAAGATGTATAAAAATAATAGAAATAAAGCATATGAGTCACAAGTAATAATAATCATTTTAAAAAAGAATAAATGAATAATACTAAATGGACTGAAGTGAAATGCAGTGCAACCTTGATATGCAATTGTATTTATGACAAAGTTACATCAGTTCAAATAGTAGTCATTGTGAACAGCATGAAGGTGACAAAATGTTCATAAGATATTATAAAAAATATTACGTTATTAAGATATCATAAAAAATGTAAATAAATATAGCTGATTGAGACGAATTAGACAATAAACATTAGTGCTGTTAAATCAAATTGAGAATTGCAATGCTTTAAAATTGATTCGTCAGGGGTGTGGGACGGCTCAGTGCTGTTTGATTATGTACAAGTCAGTCTACTTCTACATGCCTTCAATTTCACCTATTGTCTGAAAAAGAAATACGTTATCAACATACAGAATGAAATCTAATTTAGAGAGATCGTGTGGATGTTTATGGTTTTATCTCCCTCTGTAAATGACACAATATCTCAATATAAGGTTAGATATTGCTCGTCCTAGCATCCGGAGATTTTGAGTTCGATTCCCGGGTGATGCTGTAACCTCTCGCAGCCAGAGGACTAGAGAGAGAGCTGATTGGCTGAGCTCTCTCAGAGGGCAGGGATGAGAGGTACTTAGTGCTCCCACATTAATCACGGCGGACTAATTTGGACACGACTAAATTAGCGAGGAAATCTGGGGGAAAAAAAGAATATAGTAGAATGTTTGTGTTTATCATTTAAACAGAAGCATGTTTTTGCACGTTCATGGTTCTTTCAGGCTGAATAATCATGTCTTTTTAGCGAAAGGCAGAACGCACCAAAATGAACTCAAGCATAATCGATTAGTTAAGACATGTTTGGTCTTCATATAGGTACTGCAAATAAAAAAGTCATTTACCAAGGAATTCAATCTACATCTAATCTAATCTAATCTTTTAACTTAATGGAAGTCTATATTACATGTAAAAATAACATCTTAATTGGGTAACAAGGGATTAAAGCGTAGAGTATTTACAGCATTTGCCTTTTACTTTTTTCCATGGGGAATTATTCCAGGACTTTCGTGTATTTCTAGGAAAAAGGAAAGTCTAAGTTAACTACCAACATTAGTCTTGTAGTTCTACAAGATACAGTTATTTTATATTGTATTTTTTATTTTATATTTATTTATATTTATATTTTTATTTAAATTTATTTATATATTTATATTTTATATTTTATTTTATTCTTTCTTAGTTAAATTTACTTATATATATTTGTCAAATTTACTTTTGTTTTAATATTTATTTCCTATATAGATATTCTTTCTTATTCTTTCTTAGATAAGTAACTTTTTTGTTTTTGTTTTTTGTTTGTTTCTTTCTTGTTCTAAGGTCAGGGCAGTTGCCTAAGCATTTCACTGCATATCATACTGTGTATGACTGTGTATGTGACAAATAAAATTTGAATTTGAATCCAGTACGGGACAAAAGAAGCCGACAATTACATCTTTAAAAAAATTTTTTTTTTTAGGTATTACATTTTTAGCATGAGTGGGAAAATTATATATGACTTATTTTGGATATTTTATACTTCCTGGACCAGTCAAAGATTTGGACACACCTTTTAATTTCATGGTCTTTACTGATTTTTGTTTCTTTTTACATTTGTAAAACAATTCTAAAGGCGTCAGAAATGTATAATAATTTCCCTTGAGCAGTCGATATTGAGATGTGTCTGCTACTTATGCTCGGTAAAGCTTCATAACGGCTCTAATCTGTGGTGCTGTTTGAGGTTAATTGGTGATTTCTGAGGCTGGTGACTCTAAATGAACTTCTCCTCTGCGGCAGAGGGACGTTTTGGTCTTGCTTTCCTGGGAAGGGCTTCATGAGAGCCAGTTTCATCATGGGAAGAGTTGAAGGGTTTTAGAAATGCACTTGACGCAATACTGTTCCAGCTGGTCTTGGTGTCTTAAAATGTCTGTTGACTCTTGTTGTTGTTGTTGTTACTTAATTCTATAATTCCATATGTGTTATTTTGTAGTTTTGAAATCTCCAGTATTGTTCTAGAATGTGGAAAATAAATCACTAAACAACAAACACTTAATTAGAAGGTGGGTGCGTTCAAACCTTCCGACTGGTTCTGAAATTCCTCCGCAGATCATAGACAACCTCGAGCAACGTCAAAGATGACATCATCATGGTACATTTATTATAAACCAGGGCCAAACAACAGATGTCGTGGGTGAATATTCCTACTGGTCTGTTTTCTTAAGTATCGCTCTTTCTGGTTTCATGTTTAGTCATCGCTCTAGTCTTGGGCTGTGAGATCTTGAGCTGTGGAACATTGTCCAAAGGTCACGCTGAACTAGAGTTCTGTCAACATTCAGCACCTCAAATCTTCAGAAAAAGGAGAAGGATCGCTTTCAGGAAACCTCGGCTGTAGGGATAGCGTTACCGCTGCGGGGATCGTTCGGATAAAACGGGCTTTACTGTAATGGTGGAGCACAGCGTCATTTTTAGCGCAACTGCCTCATAACCACAGGCTCTGTATTTCTTACGGCCTGAGTTGAATAGGAGGCGTGCAGTCACACAGAATTTATTACAAGAGGGAGGGTTGAGTTTGAACAATTCTCCATGCTGTGGCTGTGCGTGTTTATGTGTGTGTGTGAATGTGTGTGTCAGCAAGCCAGCAGCCGTGCATGCCTCAGACAGTTAAATCTTTCTTTCTCAGGGGCTTCTCCTTTCCTCACACGTCTTTTTTTTTTTTTTCATTCCACAATGGCACGTTGTTGTTTTAAGCCGTCCAGCTGTCACAGTCATCTGACGGCATTCTTCCTCCGCCGTCTTTCTTTCTTCCTATCGACTTGATTGATCAGACCGGCGTGGGTGGAAAGTGTCACCAAATCGTTATAGCTTCGCCATTTTCACAGTGGAAACAGAACATGACGGAAAGTACCGCTAACATCCATATTGACCGGATTTTTATGTTTAAAGCTTGGGTTGTAAGGAAATGCAGGGTTCAGTGCTTTTACCACTTTTAAATATGATCTTAAGTCTCTTATTTGAATCGTCTCATTTTAAATCCGTTCTTAATCTATTCCTGGGATATAAAATAGTCTTCATTCTTTTGTTGACCAAGTAACTACAAAATTGCCTGCAGATCTCTCAACTTTACCCCTTTTAGAAATTCTATGAATATTTTTTTGAAAAGTTTGAAATCGCCCACAAATCCTCCTATTTATTTTATTTTATGGCGTTTATTCGATGGCATTTCTTATAGATCAGTATTAAGCTAGGATTTATAGTTTACACAGGCCGTATGATGAATAGGACATTGATTGTGATAATGTCACTCGATATAATCTTTTTCTTCTTAAAAAACACTCACAAGCTTTGAATATGGCTGATTTCATCACATTTTAAATAGTTAGATTTTTTTTTCACATAATTATTTTAACACAAACTTTTCGATGTTTAAAATGAATATCAATGTACTGTAGACATTTAATCCAAGCAACATTGAAACATTTCATTTAGAATTTGTTTTTTTTTACCCAGGCCCAAATTCATGGAAATAGTTTCACTGTCCTTAAGTATCATGAGAGATTTTTTTATCACATCTTCTAGCTTTATTTTATTAAACATAAGCTCATCATGAGGAGGCTCTTTGGCTAAAGGTTTTAAAGCAGCAGGCCATCCTGCATTGAATTGAAATCTTTTTTAAATAAACTGTCATGTGGTGCTGATTGGTTGAACATACATTGTGACTTAAAAAAGTTCATGCAAGTCATGTCATGCTTTTTTATTATTATTATTATTTGAACCATTTCGATGAGTTATATTTTTAAACAGATAATGCATTTATAAAAAATGTGTTTACTGAGCAGAAATGAAATCCTTAACATTGAAATAGATGTTTCCGTCTGTTTTAGTACAAATCTACCTGGATTTCTGCACACGTGACTTGATTGCTCAGCTTCCCAGATTGCCTCGTTAGCCAGGAAACTTAGCGGCTAGCTGCTGTCTGTAGTATAAATAGTATCCCATCATCACACCATTGGCAGTCAGAGACTTTGCAGAATGAGTGTGAAGAAAAGACGAAGTCACTTTGCCTGTAGAATGCATGTACAGTACAATGTCTTAGGATAAATATAATGTATTTGAATGTATCTGGACTTAAAGAAAATGTCAGTTGGTGCTGCAAAATTGTTTCATAAATGTAATTAATAATAATAAAAAAACTTTTGTGATTTATATGTTTTGGCAAACATTCTCTTAATATGATTATTTATGCAATAAGTATTTGCTGTTAGCCTACAAAAAGTTTAAATTGCAATTACGATGTTTGTCAAAATAATTGCTTTTTGTTTTTTTCAAATCATGCAGCCCTAATGTCAGTCATAGATTTAATTGATAAACATAAAAAAAACTGACAGCAACAAGATAATAATAATAATGAATGCAGCACAACTGCATGTTAAGGAATGCAGTCTCTGAGACTCTGACTTTATCGTTATCATTTTGATGTTTTAACTATAACTAGTTGGAATATTGCTGTTTATCAGCTAAGTAACACCACTTGCTTCGAGCGTGGAGGTGGCATGGTTTAGTCCTTCTCCACACTTTTATCATCTTTTTTGAGTTATCTGATCGAGTACAGCTACAGTGTTCAGAACTCATGTATCACTTTGTTGGAATACAGACGATTCCGGTTAATGATTATAGACAGATTTTACAGTCTTTCATAGGAAAGAAATATTGGATAAACTTGCAAGCTCACTTTATTGCTTTTTATGTAACATGTAACATGCTTTTTTTGGGATAATTAATGTAAGAAATAAGCTCCATTTTTATTTTTTGGAACAGGAAGCTGAAGATTACATTAACCTTATTAACAGGATTTGGCAGACATCCTTATGCTAGCGTCTGAACCTGGGACCTTACGATCAGTCCAACACCTTAACCACTGAGCTATCCTTGCCCCTCCCCCCATTTATTTAACTTTAGCTTAACTTTAATTAGGATGTGTAATACTGCTTTACTACTCTATCTTATTTATCTTTCTACACAACCATGATTCTTCCTCAAATATTATGTACATATGAGCCCTAGTCACATGACTAAAACACATTATTCAGGAAAATTGTCATATCGAAAAAGACTTCCAATTTTTAAAATATTATTTTAACATTTTGACAAAGGCTGTTGTTATATTGTACCAATTGTTTAAACCTAAGTGTTTTATTGATCTTTTAAACTTAAAATTAATAAAAAATCTTAATAAAAATCTTTAATATACATCTTTCACATGATTACATATATGGATATAGTGTGTGGATTTAAAGATGGTTTAATAATTAATTTTCTTTTAGAGGACAGCTTAAAATGCAAGGACCTCAACATTAGATAATTAATTCTAGATGTGTATGTGTGTATAATGTGCACACACACACACACACACACACACACACACACACACACACACACACACACACACATAAACACATTTTACAGTATATATATCTTACATTTTATATATAATCACAGTGGCTTAGTGGTAGCACTGTGGCCTTGCAGCTCCAGGGTCCGGGTTCGAGTCTCGTCTCGGAGTCTTTGTGTGTGGAGTTTGCATATTTTTCCTGTGCTTGGTGGGTTTTCCTCCGCGTACTCCGGTTTCCTCCCACATTCCAAAGACATGCAGATTAGGCTAATTGGCGTTCCCAAATTGCGAGTAGTGTGTGAATAAGTGTGTGAGTGACTGTGTGTGTGCCCTGCGATGGATTGGCATCCTGTCCAGGGTGTACCCCGCCTCGTGTCCTGAGCCTCCTGGGATAGGCTCCAGGCCCCTTGTGACCCTGAATACAGGATAAAGCGGTATAGATGATGAGTGAGTGTGCGTATAATGTATGCATGTATACACACACATTATATATAAAATGTAAGATATATAAATATATACTGTATATATAATCACAGAGGCTTAGTGGTTAGCACTGTGGCCTTGCACCTCCAGGGTCCGGGTTCGATTCACATCTCGAAGTCTTTGTGTGTGGAGTTCTTCCTGTGCTTGGTGGGTTTCCTCCCGGTACTCCAGTTTCCTCCCATACAGTATAAAGTGGTACAATGATTAGATGAATGAGTGTATGTGTGTCTGTGTATATATAGTTTATAATATATTTGTTTATTGCGTTTCTTTTTGGCTGAAAGGTCTCATGGGAAAACATCATATCTAATGTATAATTACATCATATGCAATGTTCTCTCACTCTCTCCCCTCTGTCCTGTCCTGTACTTGCTCCCCAGAATTTCCATTATCTCCACCCCCCCCCCCCCCTTCTTCTTTTTTCTTCTCAGGAAACAAAAGATCAATTTTGCGCGAGCGGCCAGGCTCCACCCTATTTCTCTCTCTCACATCACACACACTCTCTCTCTTTCTGACACAGACACACAAATGCACTGACACTTGCGCTGCCATTCTGTGTGTTGAAATAGAAAGTGAGGGAGCAAGGAGGAAGAGAGAGAGAGAGAGAGAGGAGGCAGAGTGGCGGGGCGAGCGTGCGCATATGCTCGTGCGTGTGCGCGCGCGGGTGTGTATGTGTGTGTAGCTACACTACAGCGGAGACGGAGGAGGGAAAAAAAGGGAATAAGAAATTCTGAGCTAGCCGCCATATGCTGAGGGGTTTGGTGAATGTTTCGCTGTTCGTTGTGGACCGTACACCATGGGGAGCTCACACTTGCTGAACAAAGGCCTGCCTTTAGGTAGGTAAAGCGTTTCGCTTTCATTGCGCGAGCCCCGCACGTGAAGAAAGCGGTTGTAAGCGCGTGATTGTGCGTGTGTGTGTGTGCGCGCGCGCGCGTCGATTATTTGGGCGTTGAGCGGTAAAGCAGTGTGTGTGAGCATGTGTGTGCGCGCGCGCGTGTCTCCCCCTCCCCCTCTTTCTTCCCTCCTCCTTTTTCTCATGCTTTTCCTTTCCTTTAGTCTTCTCTCTCTCTCTCTCTCTCTCTCTCTCTCTCTCCTTTCCTATTATCTTTCATGCTCTCCATTCATCCTACACACAATACCTCATGCTTTCTCTGCTCTGTGTGTGCGTGTGTGCACATGCTATGTGAGGTACTCTCTCATTCCATGCTGTCTGTCTGTTCTCCTGCTTGGAAAATCAGAGAGGGCTTTGGCAAGGACATGGTGCCTCTCACATTTGGGAGTCCTCCCAACATGTTGTACAGTGGAAATGTGGCTTCCAGTCCCCGGCCTTGACTCGCTTCCTAATTTTTTTTTGCTTCTTTTCGAAAGGGAGGAACAGGAAGAGCTCAAGAAATGTCTTTTTTTCCCTTTCTATTATTATGCATTAATTACAGATGCGTAAAGAAGTCACATCTTGTCTTTTCTCTCCTTATTGACACTACTGAAGTCACATGTTCATTTTCATCCTCACTGCACTGTGCACCAAATAAAACCATATCCAGGGTTTTCAGAAGATCCTCGTGTGTGTAAGTGTGTGATCAAGGGCTGGGTTGTTGGCGAGCAGTGTCGGTTTGAAACATCGCCCGTGGACAGTTTAGGAGGTAGACTGTATCTTGTTGCTATGAAGTGGCTAATTCAAACAGATCCCACACACATCCCCAGAGGCAAGGCATTAAGCACACACACTGCAGCGTTCGCACAGATCCATGCAACACATGTACGTATTTTTATTTCCATGATACAGTTTCACCCCTCGTGTATGGTTCACCTGTTCTGTAAAAAAACAGAGCCCAGAGTTAACATTACTCATTGTTCTGTTCAGTCCTTATTTGGTCCGATTGCATGCATGACACAGATTAGGTACGCTCATACTGTAATCATGCCGGCAGTTTGTATTCTTTAAAAGAATATTGAGAGTGTGTGTGAGTGGGTGGGGGGGGAGAGTATTAGTCTAGAAAGCTAGACACTGCTAGACGTCACACTGCATGAGCATATAGAGGTTTATGAGAGGAACGTTAACCAGGGTAGAGAAATAGACTGAAATGGTACGTGTGTATGACATTGGGGACGTGTGGGTTCATCAACGTAAAAAAATGGTGGACAACGATGTGTACGTGTGTGGAGGGAGGAGACCCGCATCTGGGTGTGAGTGTAGAAGAGATGTTGGAGAAAACAGTCACGTCATGTCTGCACATGCCAGATTAGCCTCAGTATACACAGATCAGGCATGTCTAATTCACACATAGTAGCGTAATATGTTACGTCATACGACTAAACCGTGCATGCCATTGAACAACTTCTCGCACCTTAATTACAGACATTACAGAAGGACACGTCTGACTCTTGCTCAGGTGATGTAGGATGAGGATTACATCATAATAGTAATATAGTATAGTGTATAAGCGGGAACAAACCCTGAATACACTAATAAACTTTTACAGAAGTAAAAGGAGGGCCACAAACCATTTGCATGTGTAAATGTGTCTGATTGTGCCTAGATGTAGATCAAAAATGAATTATCGAATAGTCCGTTAATATATTACCGTCACCTGTGTGACACACACCTGTCCAACAAAGCACATATTGACCTTAAATGGCAGTGAAACTTTAACAGTATAACAAACAGAGCAGACAGACTGAAGACTGAACTGAGGCTCAGGTCGTGTTTTTTCTGTCTAACAGACATCGTTTGTGTATTTATCTAGCCGTTATCAGCATCTCTTATCATATTAGAGAACAAACAGGAATGGTGGCATTTACGGACTAAACTTCAGCACACACATGCACACGTGAACTTTTACCCTGCATACAGTATATACAGTATACACTACAACCATCCTCCCACCACAGTCTTTTTCTAAAAGTCTGTGCAATCACACTTACTAAGGCACTTTTTAATGGATTTTTTTGCAAAAAAACAAAAAAAAAACAGGCTGTGCACGTTTCCTAATTGGAAAAATGAGCACAAAGATGAAAGATGAACTGGTGTATTCCTTTTATAGCACAGTAGTGTGACAATGATTGCACGTTTTAAATTGTTAATTTTTTTTAACTGCTATAAAACTAGAGAAACATTTCATTTTAGATTAATGTTTAATTAAAAAATTAGTTCCACATCTTGTCACGTTACTGCAAAAAACTGAAAGTACAAATTTGTCATACAGAGGACTCACCCAAATTGAAATCTCCTGGTTTTCTTTCTTATTATAAACTATAAGATCAGAATTACGATAGACTGACCAGAACTTAAACTTTCACTTTTTGATATTGACATATATATAATATAAAAATATTGCAGTTTTCATAGCGGAACACCCAGCATTTGGTTGAAAGCATGTCCTCTGTGCATTGGTGTCTCAGTGGTAGGATACTCACCTGCTGTGTGGAAGGCCCGGGTTCAATTCCCACCCAATGCCCAAACCCCAGCCACTGTATTCAGTGTCGGTCCCAAGCCCGGGTAAAATAGGAGGGTTGCCCCAGGAAGGGAATCCGGCGAAAAACCTGTGCCAAGTTGTGTGCGGATCGGATGGTCTTCTGTGGCGACCCCTCAACGGGAGTAGCCGAAAGACCAAAAACAACATTATAACTATATAACCCTGAATGGTGAGACCCCTGTGAATGTCCAGTGACTATATAATAGAGAATTAATCAAATGGAGTTCATCTGTGGCATAAGTTTATAACATAGTCAATATCTGAGAAAATATGAAACTCAGACCTTTTGATTTTGTGCGGAATAACCGAACACAACTGAGAGTAAAAACTCCTTTTATTTCTCTTTATAACCTCCTGCTATACTAATGCACTTATCCCAGAGTTTCATTAGTGCTCAGATACCATCAAGGTACAAAGGTTTCTCAGTGCACTTGCTTTACATCTGAAACGCCGGCCTCTCAGGAACTCATTTAACCCTCCAAACAGGTGGAAATGGCTTGGAGAGAGATCAGGACTGTACGGGGGATGTGGCGGTGAATTCCAGCAGTGGTGTCGGTCAATGATTGTGTGTATACTTCAGATATACACAGACGGATGCATGTCTTCTGCAAGTTGTCGACAAGTTATCCGTCGATTTTCACAGATCAAGCGCTCTACTCACTAAGCGTCCACGGGAATGACTGCAGTGGGCTTCGAGTCACCTCGGCTGGGATCGTCATTCACGGATGCACGTCCTTCTTTAAAACGTTTGCACCGTTCAGATATTTTACTGCGGCTTAGAGTCTCATCACCGTGCCGTGCTTGAAGTTTTCTGTAAATGTCAGGCGGAGGATTTCATCTCTTAAATAGTCCCGGTTTGAACGCCCCATGTATTTAGAAAAAAAATGTAGATTTTTTTTTTTTTTTTTTTCGAAACAAATTTTACAATTTTATTTATTTTCAATGACTTTATGGTACAGTAAGTCTACTAATTACAGTGTTTAGAACTAACCAATTGATGACTGTAATTGTTTACACTAAGCACATACTGTACACACAGTAAGGTATCAGGATGAAAGTCTTATTAATGAATAATAACAATAATAATAACAATAATCGTAATCTTAATTTGATGTTCTCATGAAGGTGACCTGCTTCCTGCTTATCCTGCACTTCCTTATGAACCGCGTGTGGGTGTGTAGACACGACCTTCGACGCGATTGGCATTTAATATTTCTAGGTTCTCAGGCTATCTAACCGTCCTCTTCAGGAGGCATCTGCCTTCCAATATGTTCAGGAAGCACAAGTGTGGCAAGTGAGAAAATGACCCAGCATGCTCGGTTCTGCGCCCTGTAATTGGTAGCGGCGTTTTTGTCAAAGGTTCTTCATGTTCGTCCGGAGATGAGTGAATAACTCACTGGAGGTCAAGTACCGGGTTTATTCTTCAGGGTGTACATTATTTCAGGAATCTTCCCGGTGAGATTAACCTTGAGTCTTAATGTTTATGTCTATCCTTGAAGGCCAGGTTTTTTTTTTTTTTTTTTACTTGTACAGAAACACAGCTGCCACAAGAGCAGAGTTGTTTTAAGACACACAGGAGAGCGGTTGTTTAAACGCTTGACTTATTATTTTGCATTTTATTACTTTAAACTTGTATAATGGCCTGGTGAGTATGATTATGCTTTTTTATTTTGTTTAGCCTACAGGCAAGTCGTTTATTCAGATTATGAGGGAATGTTAAAAAAGAATAGTTAAGTAGCCTTTTTGTTTTTCTGCAACACTAGATTGGAGCAGAATATGAATAACATCAAAACTATCTATCTATCTATCGATCTATCTATCTATTTCATAAATAACTGGCAAATAATATTTGTTTTGTGTTGTACTTTAATTTTTATTTATTATTATTATTACACTGTAGTTATACATAAATGTGTATATAATATAAATAAATGCATGATTTGTAAAAAATTTGATATTTTAGGATTTTATTTTTCCCAATTTTTTCTTTATACATATTATTATTATTATTATTAATAATAATAATTTTATTTATTTGGGTATTATTTTTATTATGAAGCAGTTAATGGAATTTTCTCCAAGTAATTGCAGGGCAAACTGACTGTAAAGGGACATAAAAGAAAAAAGCATGCATCGAACAAAATTCTCTTCTCTTACATTTTTTTTTCCAGAATAAAATTGCGAGATCGTGCAAAACTCAGAGCGGCTCATGTACTTCTGGTTCATTTAAATCCTCTTTAAATTTAGGTTTCTAGCCAATAAAATAGACAAAACAGAATTTCTGATACCACTCATGGTATACTCATTTGATACCACTCAAACTGCAATTTCTTAACCTCACACAAGCTTGCTAAAACCGGCTAACTTTTTACTTTTATTATTATTATTTATTTAAAAAAACATGAATAATAATCATCATCATTGTTGTACAAATCACTCAATTATACATAAATATGGTTTAGACTGACACTGAGCTTTAATAATAACCAACTATTTAGAAAAACTGAGCTAATAAAATACAATGATTTCAATCCCGGCTTTCGGTTTACAACCAATCATAGACAAGAATGAATCTTAACGGGAAGACGGGAAATCTTAACCCCAAACAGAGACTTGCTAGCATTTTTTTCCCTTTGTTTTAAAGCATATGGTAATTTACTTCTTTACAAAGAAATGAACAAAGTGTCCTTGTCTAGAGATTCTTCTTACATTGACCTGAATGCAGTATATTCTCACCAATCTCAGCGGAAAAACAAAAACAAAAGGCTATATACTGTGTTTTCAGTTTCATTTTGACTGCATTATTTTCATTATGACTTCTGTCTCTTAAAATGCTATATGTTAAAGGATTGAAAGGGGAAAACGGGGTATTTATATCAAAGTATGTTAAATAACCAACATGAATCTCAGATTATTAGATAAACCGTACATCAAAGACAGTTTCTATGAAAAAAATCATAATGCATGAAGCAAAACCAGTCCATAGACTAGGAGCAGGGCAAAGCATTCCTGAACAGTTCCTGTTGTTGTGTTCTGAGTGAAGTGCTCGAAGCGCTCTAGGGTGTACAAAAACTAGACCTTGTTTCAAAATCCATTTTGTGTTCACTGTGACGATATAGACAGTAATCAGTACGGTGGAAGTTTTTCCTCTTATTGACTTTCGCTCTCTCTCTGTTGTGTCTTTATCTGGAGTCATTGAACCATCTTGCTCCTTTTTTTCCTTCTTTTTTTTTTTTTTAAAGCCTGTAATGCTGGAGTGTGGGGTGGCCTTGATTTCCAAGCTTCAGCTTGTATTGCCATGATTCATTTCACCACAAAGTGGAATTGATCCTTACTTCACGGGGGAGGCGAGTCTTTCTTTCTATGCGAGTCCAGTTGGTGTAACTGAGACGTTTGGATGCATATTGCATGCGACGGGGATGACGGACTCGATTGCATTATTAGTATATTTATTAGATGTCCTTTAGCTCTATATAAATGTCCGAATGACTCCAAACCTGGGGCACGCTTGAATTCAGCCACGAACCAGATCGAGGTGTCTCGAGGTCTGAGCTTT
The DNA here is from genome assembly GCA_013621035.1 of Clarias magur. Taxonomy (NCBI): domain Eukaryota; kingdom Metazoa; phylum Chordata; class Actinopteri; order Siluriformes; family Clariidae; genus Clarias; species Clarias magur. The sequence goes on along the minus strand of QNUK01000050.1, from coordinate 1,635,953 downwards.
TTCTTAAGGTTACAGGATTAGACCCTGCATGCACAGGAGCAACACCTGACCCCAGTGACCCTTGAATGGTCTCGCCGTAGTTTCAAAGCACACTGAGGATAAAAGTAATTTTAACTCAACTTCCACGTCTCTCTCTCTCTGTGCAGGCATCAGGCCTCCAATAATGAACGGGCCCATGCACCCTCGTCCGCTGGTGGCGCTGCTGGACGGCCGGGACTGCACGGTGGAGATGCCCATCCTGAAAGACGTGGCCACCGTGGCTTTTTGCGATGCTCAGTCCACCCAGGAGATCCATGAGAAGGTAGAGAAAACATTTTGTCGTGTTTACATTTGAACAAGTCGGACCTGTTCGGACGAAAAAACTCGATTTGTCAGGAAGATATACAGTATATAATGTATGTAGCTGTATACCATGTTTAGATGTATGTGAGAGTCGTGTGAAAACAACCTGTTGTCGATTAGAGAGAGAGGTCAGATGAACGAACGGCCTCAAAAGCTACGACAAAATAAGCACTCTGAACGCATGCGGGTAAGTAGAAAAGCATCTCAGAACGAACACAGACCACAAGGTGGATGGGCTGCTACCAAGACCCACATCAGGATCAGCCAAGAGCAGAAATCTGAGGCAACATGGGTTGTTTTGTGTTGGTGCTTTTATAACTCATTAGATATAGTACAGTATAGTATTTGATTGTATTGCTAATGATTTATTAGTTTGTTTTTGCACCCTGTTATTATAAGAAGAAAAGTTCTAGCATTATTTATCAAAAGTGTATATATACATGTTCCACATCTTTATTACCTAATGCACCTTCTGTTTACTGTAGCACATTCACTGCACAATGTTGCACAATTGTACTGTACTATATCACTATATATACCATAAGTCTCTTACCAAATGCATCTTCTGTTTGTATGACACATTGTATGACTGACCTGTATGTCAGTGTGTATATTTATTTATTCTGGTTAGATGCTAAATGCATTTCATTGTACTCTGCACAATGACAATAAAGTTGTATATAATTTAATGTTTTTGATATTTTTTTAAAAATGTAAATGATTGGATAAAACATTTGAAATAAAAAAGTAGTACACAGGTACTATCATTAGTAATATTATTTGATGCTCTGTGTTAATCATCGCTGACATCTGATGAGATCTGTGAGCAGTGTTGGGGGACGTTACTTTTTAAAGTAACTAATCACATTACAAAATGACTGTCTTCAAAAAGTAATCAGTTACATTACAGCGTTACCTTCTGATAAAAGTAACTAGTTCGAGTAGGTTTTCATTGCAGAAAATTGGAAAAACTCCTTTGTGCTTCCTCATGCATGTTGTTTTAGTCAAGACCTTTATAATTATTCTACCATCATCACATCATGGGGAAGTTTGGCCCATAATCTGTTAACTACTAATAGCCCTATCTCACCTACGCGGTTTTGCGCTTGAGTTTCGGCGCTTTGATTAGGTTTCCATCTTTCCGCCGTCCGTCCTCGCATAGTCAAAGCGCATAGGTGAGAGGGGTATAACGGCGACAATAACAGAGGGGGTGGGTTATCAGGGGCGGGGCTTGCAGGACGACTTTCTCTCTCACGCGCTAATGGATTGGGAATGACTGCTGTCTGGCTCACGGATTACATTCATTGTCTGAATAACGGTTCACATTTTTGAAAAAGTAACCGAGTACTTGATTGGCGGAGATAACGCGTTAGATTACTCGTTACATCAAAAAAGTAATCCGAGTACTCTACACCCAACACTGCCATGGAGTACACCAGGTGTCACTAAATGGACTCCTATCCAGACTCTAATGTTTTTATTTTGATCAGAATAATTAATATACCATGCTTTTTCCCTCGAGGTGGGCGTGGCTAAAAGCGTCACTCAACAGACCCCGACAACATGATAGTTTGACGCGTATAGATAGAGTGTGGAAGAAACAGAAACGACGAAAGCATGATGCATCATAGCTTACTCCAAAAAAAAAAAAAAAAGGGAAAGTAGACTATTAAAAACTGAACCTTCAAAGATGAACGACAGATCAGTGTACAGTATGTTTATACATCCTGCAGGACGTTTAAAACCAGTTTGTCTCGTATCTTCTGAAACTGTGTTGATTAATAAAAAGCAATAATGTGAAGCGCCACCATGAGACAAAAAAACTGGTTGTTAGAGTAAACAGCAGTCTGAGGTGAGGGCGTGTGTCCTTTCACATTCATTTCCAGCTCAGCAGCGTGAGAATGAAGATCGTTGTTCAACCTTTCAAGATCAACCTTTCCACATGTTTAATGTAGTTGCCGAAAATTTCCACCGATTATTATTGAAACGCTGTGGAAATTTTAAATGCCTCTTTTTTTTTTTTTTTTTGTATATTTAAAATGACTGCATATTTAGAGATCTGAATCCGAACACAAACACGAAATTCTGACCTCGGCTCGAAGAAAAACTTCTAGGAAAATGTTTAAAGCCGTTGTGATGTGATGTGCCTCAACATGAAGCAGAGTTACCTTTGAACACCACAAAGATTAGTTTCGAATAACAGCAATGTCAAAAAGTGTTTCATTCCTCTTTCATCATGACACTTTGCCACCGATTAGTTGTGAGTGTATTAATTACAGAATGACGCAATCATGCCTTTGATCGGATTCTTGTTAACCTCGTGGAACGGCGACTTACAGTGTAGCAGCTCTAAACAGTCATCAATTAATTAACCCCCTTTTATCGACCGTTCTTGATGATAATCGGAGGTAAAAAATGTAGATGGTTGTAACTGAGAAAGTGGAAAGTACAAGCTTTGGGCCTAGCCTTGCCGAGTGACTCTGGAACTACTCTATTGAGAAAACATCACCATTTGAACTGATTAAAACAATTATAATTTAAAAAGCAATGAAAATTTGACACATTTCAGTTGCAATATGAGGGTGAGCGCATAAATATAAAACTAATTTGTAATAAAGCCACAATGTTGTCAGAGCTGCATTTATTTAAAAAATAAAATAATAATAATAATATATATATATATATATATATATATAATATAAATATTATTATTTATTTATTTTAAACAACAGCAGCTATGAGAACAATTAAAAAAACAAACAAAAAAAACATCTGATGTCCAATAAGGAGAGAGATGAACTGTTAGTCAGTTAGGTTTAAGAATAAAATATTTAATTAATTTCATATTCGAAAACAGTCCAGTTTATATATGCTAAATTAAAAACTGTCAGCAGTGGACTAGGACCATCAGCTCAAACTGAACATAAATTAATGGCCTGTGAATAAACATGGGATTTATTTTAAGTGTTTTTTTTGTTTGTTTGTTTTTTTGTAGCTTGTAATCGTACATGGCCATGAAGTGTAACTGTGAATACGCTGATTCCAGTAGATATGCCAGTTAATTTACATATCAAGCAATAAGCAGTAAGAACTCGTATGTAAATACTGTATGTTTTTATTCCTCCGTGAACTCGCGCATGCCGTCTCGCAGGCTTGCGGTTACAACTCGACTAATTTCTCCGTCAGAGTGGCAGCCGGTTACTACATAGTACTTTCAGTTTATTGCTGTAATTATCACATCAGTTGTTCACTATCTGCGGCTCTAAATCAAATTATGTTGCCGTATAAAAGAGAGAAAGTCTCCCACGTCTTGGTCGCACCACCATCGGACTGTTCCCCGTCTTGTTTCCGCCGTCCTCGGTCAGGGCTTAAACACACCCATGGCTTTCTGTTTTTCTGCTGACTTGCCGATCGCCTTTTTTTTGGCATGTGTTGTGTATTTTTGGACAGACGCCAGGCCCCGGCGTACCCTCCCAGAGCTCTCGGAGACAGATGGCTCTCTGGTTTTCCTCCCTGTCCTCTTCTGCAAGCCAATTTCAACTTCCCGTGCTGAATGGATGGGGTTATTACACGGTCCTTTGTACGGAGAGAAGACGCTCCGATGCTGCTGTTTCTCCGCTCCTGATCGAAATGGTTCACACGGCGTTCGTTAGAATGACCGTGAACAACAGAACAACACAGTTGTAATTTGAGCGGCTGGTTTTGAAACAGCAATAGCTTTTTAACATCGTTGTCAAATTGATCGTCTTGTTTATCTTTCCGCAACTTTGATTGACAACGATTGAAGGTCGAGTTTTTTATCATCATCATTTGTCTTTTAGGTAGGCGGCAGGCATTTTCAAAGCCTCTTAGCATCCTCAGAAAGAATGTATACATGCTGAATTGTCCTGAACAGAAATTATTAATGGTTATTTACGGTTATTATTGGAGTGGGTGCAGGGGACTGGAGTCTATCCCAGGAGACATGGGGCACAAGGCGGGGGACACACAAAGACACATACACTACAGACAGTTTGGGAATGCCAGTTAGCCTAATCTGCATGTCTTTGGACTGTGGGAGGAAACCAGAGTACCCTTAGGAAACCCACCAAGCACGGGGAGAACATGGAAACTGCATGCACACAGACACGAGGCTGGAATTGAACCTCCGATCCAGGACGCGCAGGGGGACAATGCTAATCACTGAGTGAGGATGCCTCACTGCCAATGTTTATTTATTGGTGTATATACTCGACCTTCAATCACTGTCAATCAAAGTGATTGAATATATATATATACAGTACCGCTCAAATGTTTGGGATCACTTTCTAACTCCATGGTCGTGCCAAAAATGTTTTTTATTTTTTTTATTTTAGATTTTTACCCCCGATTTTCTCCCTAATTTAGTCGTGCCCAATTCCTCCCCATCACTAGGGGGCTCCCACATTAAGGCTACTACTATAACTCAGCCAGGAGGGCCGAAGATTATCACGTGTTTCCCCCGAACCACATGACGCCAGCCGGCCACATCTTTTCGAACTGCTCGCTCACGCACCGTTGGGAGCGTCGTAACACACTCGGAGGACAGCGCTATCCGCTCCCTCCGCTTGCGTGAGCTCACAGAGCTGTAGAGCCGTGATTAATGTGGGAGCACTAAGTACCTCTCATCCCTCCCTCTGAGAGAGCTCGGCCAATCAGCTCTCTCCAGGCCTCCGGCTGCGAGAGGTTACAGCACCACCCGGGATTCGAACTGGCGATCTCCGGATGATGGGGCGAGCGCTTTTACCACTGCGCCACTCGGAGGCTGTGCCAAAAATGTTTTTAACATTTTTTTCTACATTGTTAAATTCTGAGCGTATCAAAAATATACAATAATCGAACAGTTGATAGAGATGTATCTGCTACTTCTGATCTGTAAATCTTTTATAACGGCTGTAATCTGAGGTGCTGGTTGCTAATTGGCGATTTTTTAAGCTGGTGACTCTAAATGAACTTCTCCACTGCAGCAGAGCTACGTTTTGGTCTTGCTTTCCTGGCAAGGTCTTCATCATGGTGCTTGATGGGTTTTGTAAATGCACCTGCGTATGTTACCTGTACTTTTGCAATTAGGTAATTGAACAGATCCATGTTGCGACTTTGATGAGTAGTGCACTACAAAAAGCATGAATCCTTATTCTATGAAGTACGCAGAGCATTCACAAGCCACTGCGATCCACTTTCAAAATGATTTCAGGCCTGATCGAAATCTTCGACTGCTATGATTTTGCTCCGAAGGGCTGCCGCGTAAGGAAAGCCTGAAGGTCTTGTTATAATTTTACTGCAGTTTTAAAATCATAATAATATAATAAAATAATGCAGTTCAAGATCAAGTTTGGTATGTGGAAAAGGGCCTTTATTTATTATACCACAATGTAGTTAAATTCTCAAAGCTGATTAGTCCAAAGGCGTTGACTACCTGCCGGTAATTCTATACTTCTGTACTGTAATTCTGTTCCTACATGGCAGATTCATAATAATGCATCCCATCTAATAGGTTACACATTTAGGTAAGCGTGTTAATCATTTCCCCCTTATTATTTTTCTTTCCTTATTAAAATAAAAAAAAAAATGTTTATTAAAAATGGATTTTAATGCAGTTTTGTATTTTAATGCAGTTTTGTAAATGTTGACAGTCATGTCGTGTGATCTAGAAAAACCGTGTGATGTAAAGTTATTGAATCCTAAAAATTAATTCCCAGTATAATAGCATTAAAAGAAGCCGTACTGATAATTAGGCACTGATGAGACTGACCGTGTGAGTATAAAAGTTAAAATAAGGTGTAGTTGTACGTTTTTCGGTCATGCAGTCGACGGAGCAGAAACGTTTCCATGGTAACCTAAAAACCAGACGAAGGGTCGACACAGCAGTGTTCATGGAAATAGCGTCCTAACAGACGACACATGCTCCGCGTGAAGAGACTCGACCCTGTAACAACATTGTTTTTTTTTTTTTTTTTACTTGGAAATATAAAACGTGATTCATTTTGCTTTTGTTTCAATGCCAGCGAGACTCTCTGCAGTCATCCCAAGTAAATGCATTTATTAATGAATCCTGCTTTTATGAGTGTAGGTGTTTTAGGAGCCGTGCGGTATAATACAGTGAGGAACTGTGGGAGGCATGAATACCAAACCCGACGTCATCAAATGCTTCACAGCGCATTGACAATGGTTATGCTTTTCGTCTGGTCTTCATGTTCATGCTGTACATTTCTTCGGTCATGACCACAAAAACCGGATGACTAAGAGCGACGCAGACTGGAATTCCTGACCAGTTGCTCCCCATGTGAACCTTCTCCGAAGCAGCAAATAGTAACATAAGTGTTTTAAACGAGAGCATAAGAATATCACAGTGTGGTTCAAACGCAGAGCTCCCCGCACATCTGGAATAAACTCCAGTGAACTGTTATAAATATTTCCCCGGGGTCATGAATGTTTTTACTCGGTAATGGTTTTACTGATCTGTTTTGGCCGGGTTTGAAAACTCTGCTTGAAAGCGCTGTTGTGAATGATTGCTTTGCTTCTGTATGTTTCACGAGCTTTAAACTCACCCACTACTTACATTCATTTATGAGTAATTATTCGTCTTACATGGCTGTTCTATTATTCCATCATTATTCCGTTGATGAGGCAGCGTGCATGCAGTATATTTCTTCTGAAACACATCTGTAACTTCAGCTCAAGTATTCATAAACTGTTGTGTAATGTATTAGCAAAAATGACTACAGTACTCCCACACATGACGCTTTATTATTGTCTCGCTGCTTCTTAACATTTTGTGTAAATCCAGGGCATCCTTGAAGTTCAATCAGGATGTTGATTTATTATTATTATAATTTTCAGGTACTAAACGAGGCGGTTGGGGCTCTCATGTACCACACCATCACACTCATGCGAGAGGACCTGGAGAAATTCAAAGCCCTCCGAATCATCGTCCGCATCGGCAGCGGGTTCGACAATATCGACATCAAATCCGCTGGAGAACTGGGTAAACTGATGTCTGTGTTAATACTGGTGCCATGTGTCTCTCTCTCTCTCTCTCTCTCTCTCTCTCCATGTGCAGGCTTTTTAATTGATTAATTTATTTACTTGTTGGTTTTTAGGCATAGCCGTGTGTAACATGCCGTCAGCTTCAGTGGAAGAGACCGCCGATTCGACGCTGTGTCACATCCTCAATCTCTACAGACGCACCACCTGGCTGCACCAGGCTCTCCGGGAGGGCACGCGGGTCCAGAGCGTGGAGCAAATCCGCGAGGTCGCGTCCGGAGCCGCCCGCATCCGAGGGGAGACCCTGGGGATCATTGGCCTCGGTCAGCTCACACGACCACGCTTTAAATTTCATGATTTATTTTTTCTGTTTTTTGTATCACCTGTCTGTGAAGCATATTCAACACGTAGGGATACTTTTATTATTTTTTACATTTGCGTGTGTATGGGGTCATTTTCTCTTTTTTTATTTCAACAAAATTATAGATAAAGTAGATTTATTTTAATATACTGATGTATATTGATAGTGCCTGGGTTTGAACTTCTTTTTTCTTGTTAATGTGTAAAACATTTTGTTATCTTGGGATAGTTTTTCTTGGAGTAATTAAGAGTTTTAAAATTAGTAAAGATTTTCTTATGATTTCTATTTTTTTTATTATTGTATTTGATACTTTATTGTAATATTTAGAGTGTGTGCACAAGAACAAGAAAAAAATATATACACACACGTGTGTGTGTGTGTGTGTGTGTGTGTGTGTGTGTGTGTGTATACATATATACACATACATGACTCCTCGTACCCGGCGCCTACGATCGTGCCCGGGATAACGCACTTACCGATGCTAAATTACCGTTACGCGCTAAAGGATTTAATGCAGCCTCTTTTTATATATTTAATCAAGCACCACTTAGGGACTCAGAAATCACAGATTATCCTTAATACAAAGTGAGTATGAGGCACCTCTAAATGAATCATTAAATTAATCATCCATTTAAAAGCCTCTTAGAAAATGTTTAAAAAGGGAAATGAAATCAGTCTGATTTGAGCCGAATGAAAGGTTATTGATCTGTCTAATGTGTGTGTGTGTGTGTGTGTGTGTGTGTGTGTGTGTGTGTGTGTGTGTGTGTGTGTGTGTGTGCGTGTTACAGGGCGCGTTGGTCAGGCTGTAGCTCTGCGAGCTAAAGCGTTTGGCTTTAACGTGATCTTCTACGACCCATACCTGTCTGATGGCATGGAGCGAGCACTAGGACTACAGAGAGTAAACACACTACAGGACCTCCTGTTCCACTCGGACTGCGTCACACTCCACTGCAGTCTGAACGAACACAACCACCACCTTATTAACGACTTCACTATCAAACAGGTATACACTTTATTTACCTTTTAAACGAAGGTGAAAATCAAAGCATGCTGCTGTGAAATATCATTCAGAATTCAGGGCCAGTTCCCCTCCCCACCCCCCCCATCATAATGTTTGATATTTGCGTAGGTGTTTTGAACTCTAAGTAACACTTTCAGAAGCCTCGCCTCCTTCTCTCCATCTGAGATTTGTAATCTTTTGTCCCAAGTCAGTTTAGTTACCCTGTATCTGTCTTGAATATAGCTGCAACTGCTTTCTTATAAAAATTATTCCATGTTTTTTAGTTTTAATACTGCCAGGCTCTGATATGTGGTTAATTATTATCGGAATATTGGCAATATCAATTATTTAACCAGTTTTTGCTTATACGGTATGGTCCAAAACGTACAGTATTGAAACTCGCGCATCTTGGACTTGCATATTCATTTGTCGACGAGGCATATCTCCAGCTGTCTGTGTTCCCAGTAGTGAAAACGTAGTGTTGTTCAGTTGTTGTTGGGATTTAAGCTCTCTGGAATTGAAAGTATTCATAGACGAGTGTTATTTCTGCTCACGCGTAAGCGGTCGTGAATCAGGGGCCGTGTTTAAAAAAGGTAGCGGGACAGTTAATTTCCGTACCCGTCCCATTTCCCCGATCGTACACCACCTGACGCCTACGTCTGTGTAATGTTAAAGGAGAGCGTGTTTAACTGTGAAGATCCGCCAAAAACTGTTCCTGCATTATTATTATGCGAGCATATTGTCTCCTTTTGCAGGAGTCTGCAGCAGCAACCCCCCGATTTTCTCCCTAATTTAGTCGTGTCCAATTCCTTCCACATTAAGGCTACTACTACCACTCAGCCGGGAGTGCCGAAGACTATCACGTGTTTCCTCAGAACCACGTGACGCCAGCCGACCGCACCTTTTTGAACTGCTCGCTCACGCACCGTCGGAGGACAGCGCTAGCTCACAGACGCCCCTGATTGGCTGTAGAGCCGTGATTAATGTGGGAGCACTAAGTACCTCTCATCCCTCCCCTCTGAGAGAGCTCGGCCAATCGGCTCTCTCTAGACCTCCAGCTGCAAGAAGTTACAGCACCACCCGGGATTCGAACTAGCGATCTCCAGATGCTAGGGCGAGCGCTTTTACCACCGCGCCACTCGGAGGCAGATAGGGCGGTCACTTTAACACTTTGAACACTTACATCACGCATACCGCGGTAAATCAGCACGCTAATAGTTTCATGTATAGTTAAATGTTTGATGTCACAGATGACAATATGATATTGCTTGTTTTTTCATCTCAGTACTGTATATTTTGGCGCACACTGTGTTTTCATCATGCTTTGTCCAAATAGAGTGACTATGATTTTTATAATTTTTTTCCCCTGTGTGTTAGATGCGTCAGGGTGCGTTCCTGGTGAACACTGCACGAGGGGGGCTAGTGGATGAGAAAGCTCTGGCACAGGCACTGAAAGAGGGCAGAATACGCGGTGCAGCTCTCGATGTCCACGAAACGGAGCCCTTTAGGTGAGCCTTGAGTGCTTATGGCAGAGAGCGACTGAGAGAGAGAGAGAGATTTCTAGTGAACAATGAGTGTGTGTAGGTGTTTGTGTTTGGAATGCCTCGGGTGATTCGACAGAGCTTAACGAGGCTTTATTTGTGTTTACTCGTCTTCTTGCACACTAGCTTTTACCAGCGTAATCATTTTGACCCTGACGTACCCGTTGTCTGACACTTCTAACTGCCCGTCTCAGTTTCAGTCAGGGCCCTCTGAAAGATGCCCCTAATCTGATCTGCACTCCGCACGCTGCCTGGTACAGTGAGCAGGCCTCCATCGAGATGAGAGAGGAAGCAGCTCGGGAGATCCGCAGGGCCATTACGGGTACGGCGCTGTGATGTTTAAACATGAAATACCAGGGGCGTTCAAGTGAAACTGGGACTTAGGGTGAATTTTCTGTTCATTTATTTTTGCAAATGCGAGTTAACATTTACAAAAGACTTCAAGCACAGCATGGTGAGGAGACTCTTAAAAAAAACGAATGAATGGTGCAAACGTTTTAAAGCATGCCCCTAATCTGTGCCGTATGTCCCCGAATGACGATCCTCGTCCACTGCAGTCGTTCCTGTGAATATTCATCAAGTGGAATGCGTGATCCCTACAAAAAAACGACGGATATCTTGCTACACACTTTAACAAATTAATTAGTCTGTGGGAACTATACAAGAACACCACTTGCATATTACAGGAATTCAGATGGGATCTATCGCCATATTCACCATACGGTCCTGACCTCACTCCAAGCCATTTCCACATCAGGCCATTGAAGGAGTTCCTGGAAGCCAGGCAGTCCGTTCATGGCTCCGGCGTACTGAGAAAACCTGATAGTGTCCAAGCACTAGTGAAACGTTAAGATAAATGCATTAGTGTGTCAAGGGATGATATAGAGACATAAAGATTATTTTTTTCTTCCTCCCATAACTGTGTTCTGTTATTTTGCTTATCATCATAAGTCTCAGTTTGATTTGAACGCCCTTTATACATAAGGATCTTGTATCCAAATAATGAATGGTAATATGTGTATATGTGTATGTATAAGCATATTAATCTGTGATTGTGAATACAGTCAGAGGTGCTGTTTTAGAATTGGACTAAATATTTAACAATTCGGTAGTAGTCTGGTTTCTTGGTGCTGTATTTCAATTTCTCCAGATAAGTCTGTTTTTAGGGAACGATCTGCAGATTGTAGATTTTTCATCATCTATCATCTTTATCAACCGTGATTGGTGTAACAGGTTTTTAAAAATTTTTTACTTATGTTTTGCCCACAGGTCGTATTCCAGACAGCCTGAAGAACTGTGTGAATAAGGAGTTTCTCACACAGACTACCCACTGGGCCGGCATGGATCCCGCCATCCACCCGGAGCTCAACGGAGCCTACAGGTGCACAATTGGAGTTAATGCTTAAAATGCGTTTACACTATGCAGTTTGTACAGTAGATGCTTTCATCCAAAATCCAACGTTTTATCAAAATCCTACATTTGCTGCACTGGTAACAATATGCACGCTATCTTGCATTCATATAAATGTGAGTAACATCCAATTCTTAATCCGTAGGGTTTAATATGATGTTGGCCCCGCCCCCTTTGCAGCTATAACAGCTTTAACTCTTCTGGGAAGGCTTTCCACAAGGTTAAGGAGTGTGTTTATTGCTTTGTGCACTGGTGCGCAGTCATGGTGGAACTGGTGTGGAGCGGTTTTTCAGGACCTGGGCTCAGCCCCTTACCTCCAATTAAAAGAAGCCCTTTTTTTTTTTTTGGATTGTTCCCCGATTTTCTCCCTAATTTAGTCGTGTCCATTTCCTCCCCGTCACTAGGGGGCTCCCACATTAAGCTACTACTACCACTCAGCCGCGAGGGCGAAGACTATCACGTGTTTCCTCCGAACCACGTGACGTCAACCGACCGCATCTTTTCAAACCGCTCGCTCACGAACACTTTACCACTGCGCCACTCGGAGGCCAGTAAAAGGAACTCTTGATGCTTCAACATACCAAGACATTTCACGCTTCCAACTTCGTGGGAACAGTTTGAGGACGGGCCCCTTCCTGTTCCAACATGACGGCGCGCCAGTGCACAAAGCACGGTCCATAAAGACACGGATGAGTGAGTTCGGTGTGGAAGAACTTGACTGGCTTGAGTCCTGACCTCAACCCGATGGAGATTGTGAGACAGGCCTCCTCGTGCAACATCGGTGTCCGACCCTCACAAAAACGCTTCTGGAAGAATGGGCAAAAATTCCCATAAACACACTCCTAAACCTTATGGAAAGCCTTCACAGATGAGTTAAAGCTGTTATAGCTGCAAAAGGGGCGGAACCAACATCATGCTAAACCCTACGGATTAAGAATCGGACGTTACTGAAGTTCATATGCATGTGAAGGTAGGCGAGCGAATACTTCTGGCAATATAGTGTATGTATTTATTTTTTTTTCTGTTTAGTCAGTATAACATTTTACACCCTAGTTAAACCTTCAGGGAGAATGTGGTGTGGTGAGGGGACTACTTTGGGTCGCAGTTTGGGCGGTGCAGGAAAGGGTGTGAATGGTTTCGGCGATGTTTGTTTGTGCGAGGTCTAGCATGTTGTTTCGTATCCCAATCTAAACTCGCCAGATAATAAACCTGATGATGGACGTCGGATTTCTAATTTACGTCTGGATTCTGTTGGCTGGCATGTGTTTATTTTGAGTCCAAATATGACTAAATATGATTTGGATATAACAAATGTGCGGTAGTTTTTTTTTTTTTTTTGTCAGTAAAGAAGAACCTTATTCGACATTCGATACGGTTGCCATATCTCTGCCTCCCCTTTGTTTCCTGGGTGCTGCTCTGGTTGTTTTTTTTTTTTCTTTTCTTTTTTTAATTCACGTCCCCTGAGAGTTTCCTCTCGTATCTTGGAGACAACATATCTCGGCTAACTTAACACCACACCTTAACCGACTATGTAAATATGTAGGTCTTATCGTGATTATCTGTCTGTGGTTATGATGTCCTGGCTGCACTGATAACAGTATAACAGTACCAGTTAAACAGTCCACATTCTAGAACAATACTGGATATTTCAAAACTATGAAATAACACATACTGTATATCATTAGGTAATAAAGTAACAACAAGAACAACTGTCAGTTATTTTAAGACATGAAGGTCTTAGCAAGTTCTTGCAAGAACAGTATTGTGTCGAGTGCATTTGCAAAACCCATCAAGCACCATGATGAAACACTCTCTCATGAAGACCTTCCCAGGAAAGCAAGACCAAAACGTCTTGCATATTTTGGACGAGGCCTTCAGCATTATTTTACAATGTAGCAAGAAAGAAAAATCAGGAAGGTCCATGGAATTGGAATGCGTGTCCAAACCCTAGAATGCGTGTTCAATCAAAATGTCTTTTTATCCCCCTTATAGGTTGTGCGTTTAAGAGTTATAAAATGTTATAAGGGCGGTGTAGTGGTTAGCGCTGTCGCCTTGCACCTCCAGGATCCGGGTTTGATTCCCATCACTGTGTGCATGGAGTTTGCATGTTCTCTCCCCGTGCTTGGTGGGTTTCCTCCGGGTACTCCGGTTTCCTCCCACAGTCCAAAGACATTAGGTTAGGTTCATTGGCGTTCACAAAATTTGATCGTAGTGTGTGTATGTGTGTGCCCTGCGATGGATTGGGTGTACTCTGTCTTGTGCCCCAAGTCTCCTGGGATAGGCTCCCGGCCCCCCGTGACCCTGATTAAGCAGTATAGATGATGATGATGATGATGATAATGAAAATGTTATAGTTGTTATAAATAATACTGTATAAACAACACATGAAACGCATTTAAACAATAAAATAGGATGATAATTTATATTGTCTGTACATGTCGCAACTTAGTTTAGATTTTATATCCAGCTCTGGAAAAATATTTGACCACTGCTGTGTACTCAGTAAAACGTCTGGAATGTCATCAAGATGTAGATGGAGGGTCACTAACCATCAAGTAAAGCTGAGCTGTTTGCTTTTTTGCGAAAAGAGAGATGTAAAGTTACCCAACAGCGATGTGAAAAACCGGTGGAGAGCACGCCAAAATACATGAAAGCATGTAAATGCAAATCAGGTTTATTATTCCATCAAATACTGATTTCTTAATGTTATTTAGCCGAAGCATTAATACACATTGCTTACAAGTTCTGTGCATTTTGTTTAAATTGAGTTATCAAAGCTCTGCAAATCCTCTGCATGATCAAGATTTGTTGTGATGATGTCATTTCCTTTTAATATCCTGTACACTCTAAATACTGTACCAATAGTTTGAATATTTTGAATGTAGGAGAGATATATTGTCAGCAGTTCACAAAAACCATAACAAGCCTGTTCATCTCACCAAGTCATGCAGCTATAAAGGGGGAAAAAAACTTTAGAAACTGATTATTTTGCAGTGGTCTCTTGTATTGCTTTATATGCTTTCAAATAGCATTTAAGTATTTAAGGCTTTGACACACACACAAAAAAGCACATATTGAACCCATTTTCTCATTTATATGAAGTGCAACTGCATGCCTAACACCAGATACCAGATGTGTTAATATGAGTTCATCATGAACTCGTTCATCACTGTGTACAAAGAATGTACAGTCGCTCATGCACAGGACTTCCTTTTGTTTTTGTTATTTTTGCTAAAGTTAAAAAAAAAAAAAACATGTATTGCAAAACAGCTGAGCAATACGAACTTTTAACAAAAGTGCAAAAAAGATATTTTGTATTTTTTTTAATTGTACGCTCGACTATTCATACCATCACCGGGTATGCGATACAATGCATTGTAAACTACTCAGTGCTTCCATCCCTTATTAAAATCACATACATTTGCACACATCACACACAGTGTGGACAAATGTACTCGAACACATCTGCTAACATGTGAACTTGTGCAGTACAGAGCAGTGTCACATGTACTGTACCAAACCACATGGTGAAAAAAAAAAATGAAGAAGGAAGTGTAATATTTTGCTGTAGTTGACAGAACGAATAGAAGAAGGAAAGCGTTGTAGGAAGCTGAGAAGAATTCGGTTGTACTCAGCCAGGCCTTCTGATATTTTTGCATTCATATCCTCACATTATTGTTTTATGTTTATCCAAAATATGTCACTTCCCTATTCTGGGGGTTGGTTTTAAACATGGATTGTGTACGTTTTCCGCCAACTTTCCTTTTGACCCAGTTACTCCTGGAATTGTTCGTATGTCTAGTAAATATAATTCAAAGACTTCAATCTATAGTTAATATAATCCAATATAATCCATAGACTTTGATATTATGTTCTCTAACATAGATAGAAGTCTAAATTTACTTTTATTTTATAAAAATAAACTAAAATTCTTGTTTCTTTGTCTCTACAGGTACCCTCCAGGTGTGGGGAGCCTGGCATCCGGTGGTCTCCCGCCCCCAGTGGAGGGAATAGTGCCAAGCGCCGTTCCGATCAGCCACAGCCTGCCGTCTGTAGCACACCCGCCCCACGCGCCATCTCCGGGCCAGACGGGCAAAGCCGAGCCCGATCGAGAGCAGCACCCCAACGAGCAATTGTAGCCACACACTCCTGATCCAGAGTTTTCCGTACCACTAGAGAACTATCCTGGTCCTTCTTTACCCCAAAGAAGAGGAGCGCCACAGGCTGGGAAAAGCAGCCAAGGAAAAAAAAACAACAAAAAAAAACAACACACACAAACTACAAATCGTGACTGTCTGAAGTAGCCAACCGTTTGAACTGAAGGTGGTGGATTGTGCTCGCTCTCACTTTTACTTATTTTTTTTTTTTCCTTTTCTTTTTTTTAGGTGTGGAGAAAATAAATCTTATGGATTTACCACAAACAAACAAACAAAAAAAAAACGACTCCCTAAAACAAATCCTGCTGGTTTAGATTATAGTCTGTCTAAGTGCAGTGGGCGATTTATTATTATTATTATTTTTTCCCCGTTTCTTTTGTGTCCGATGGGTTTCATTGTTAAAAATAGCTCTGAATGTAACCTGTTTGTGTACAGTTTTTAGGATATGATCAGTGGTTCGTAAAAAAGAAAGAAAAAAAAAAAAGCATCAAGGGAGGTAACCATCAACTATTAGACCCATCTTTTTTTATTTTTTGTTGTTGGTATGATTAAAAAAAAAAAAAAAAAGAAAGTGCCCAAAAGAGGCCTGTTTTGCACACCCTCTCAGGAAAATTATTTTCCCCTCCTTCCTCCCTCTTTGGAATTAAACCACATAGTGCATTTTTTGTTGAGTTTTTTTCTTTTGTTATTTTTTGTATCCATGTGTCTTTTTGTAGTCTAATTTAGCAGAGTACTTTCGAAAAGTATATTCAGTGTTTTTTTTTTGTTTGTTGTTGTTATTTTTTGTTTTTAATTGTTCATTATTTTCTGTTTCTGTTTGTTACTTAGCATGTGCTACCTTATGTGTTAAAGGTAAAAAGAAAAAGAAAAGAAATGAAAAATCCGTTCGGTTTTGACGGAAATGAAAAACAAAACAAAAAAAAACAAACAGTTTGTCTTGTGAAAAGCTGGCGTCATGCTTGCCTGTTTCTGTGTGACTTGACCGTACCGTGTTTTACGAGGCAGCTCCGAGCTGCTGGGGTAGTTGCAGCGCTCCATTGCCTACATAGTTTCCTTCCTGGTTAAAGTGGTAGGCTAGCAATATACATACTATATATACTATGAGATATCATTATTTTTTGTTAAACAAAACTCAGAAAAAAAAAAGAAATGTTTGTGACTGTATGCATTTGTATGAATTATTTTAAATGAAATAAAGGTCCAAATTTAATGACATGGCTTTCGGGGTGATAACACTGAATTCCTCACGTACTAAATTGAGCCAGTTTTACACCAGAAGTGGTGTGGCGCTACTTGACATGGAGAGGGGGAGTAAAAACTTTTTTTCTTTATTTCTCTATATTCCCTGCTACATGAATGCACTTATCCCAGCGTTTCACTACTGCCTGGATAGCATAAAAATAAAAAGATCCGCATTACGCCGCAGACTGTCTGCTTCATGCCTGGCCTCCCAGGAAGTCCTTTAATGGCCCAAACATGTGGAAATGACTTTGAGCGAGGTCAGGACTGTATGTTGGATGTGGCAATAACTCAGTTCCTGTAATGTGCAAGTGGTGCAGTGGACAGTTTGAGGTCACGTATTGTCCTTTGATGATCAAATCAGGCTTTTTAATCAAAGAGGGCCATTGAAAGGAGTTCTTGGGAGGCCAGCACTACAGACATGAATCAGGCATGTTTACTGCTCTGGGAAAGATTCCAAGCACTAGTGAAATGTTGGATATGTGCATTAGTATAGCAGGGGATTATAGAGGGGGGGGGGGGAGTCCCGGTTTGACTTGAACACTCCTCTGCAAAATATCTACCAGATTATTATAGACGTGCATCACTACTGCAATGCATAATGTACAAACTGGGCATTAGATGTTCACTGTGTCGGGTGTAAAATAAGGTTTACTGTTTCTTTATTCTCATTATTAGCCAAGTTAACACTTTGCGACTCAAAAAGGTAGCATGGGTCCAGTTGAAACAGCCTTTACAGCTCTGCCCTACTCTCCTCCATCTGTGACATCTTCTGTGTGACATCAGATCAGCAGCACGGTGATTTAGCATGCTTTAAAAAAAAAAAAAAAAGGCCTTGAAAATCCAGTTTTTCATTAGTAAGTTCCTTAGAAACATTGCTCCTCGTTCAGACATTCACATGTCATGATTGTACTGCTTCAGGTTCAATATCTGATATGAGGAAGAGGACGTCTTAAGTTTACTGTCTCCTGTCTCCAGTCAAGAAACATGAAACCTGAGAAGAGCCACCAGATGGTGGATACAGTTCATAAATTCAGTTAAGTAAAGGGTCTGGGTTTGTTTGCATTCATCACTGTCAATATAACTTAGTCGGTTAGCGAAGGATAATAATGTAAACATGCAGTAGTTATTTAAACACTGACAGGCAAATATACTGGATTTCCTGGCTTAGCTCAGTCCTTTGTGTTACATTTCATGCAGAAGTGCTGAAATACAGTCCCAGTCATGATCGCGGTTATAATATCCAGCATTAAATTAGTATCAGGCTTTTGTGTCTATACCGAAAACGTGCTCTCAAGTTTTACAAATTTCCCCGACATGTTGCCATCCGGGCTGAAGGTCGTTTTCAGTCACGTGCTGTATCCTGTAACTGCAGCGGTTTGTCTTGCTCTAAATGATGGCCCCCGTGGTGTCCGGGCCCGTGTCTGTCCTGGAAGATGAACAGGTTGTTGCTGGCTGCGATGGCGATGATGTTGTCCGTGGGATGCCACGCCGTGTGCAGGACCTTCTTCCTGAAGTCCAGACTGTCCACGCTGATGTCGTTGTCCCTCCTCTTCTTCCCCACGCACACGCGGCGAGGCCGGAGCACGGCGCGCCGCTTGCACACCTCCCTGCTCGCCTCCAGGGTCACATCGCGCTGACTCGCTCGGTCAAACATCCGGAAGAAGTTATTATACGCTCCTGTCATGATGACACTGAGAGAGCAGAGGAGAGGAGAATAAGGAAGTAAATGAGGCAATGGGAAGAATGATTTGGAATATCTTCAAGCTGGGAGGTCAGAGGTCAAGGTCTCACCTGTCAGTCCCGTTCCAGGCGCATTCGAACTTATCGAAGATGCAGTCGCTCTCATAAAGGGCACATAGTTTCGAGCGCAAATAATCCTGGACCTGCAAACACACACACACACACACACACACAGGCTATTCGTATACGCACAAATAGGGACGGGAACCAGCAAGGATCACCTGATACGATATTATCATGATACCTGGGAGGGGGGAGGCGATACGATTTGTATTGCGATTCTGTATCATGATTTTATCGAATGATTTCGATCCAATGTTAAACTTTTTTTATTTTAGTTTAAAGTATCAACCAGAAAATGCTGATTATGTCAATGAAACATGTTTAGATCAATCTTAAACTTTTATTTTTTTTACATAAAGGTCTAAACCGTACATAATTGTTTGTACTGTATGTCATCCATATGCATATTAAAGCAGCATCTTAAATATAGTTATTAGCTGGATATTTAAAAAAGAACTCTTATTTAGTAGTGATGGGAATCACCAGGGATCACCCGATACGATATTAACATGATAACCGATCGCGATTCTGTAAATATCACGATTTTATAATATATCCATCCGATGTTAAACCTTTTTTTTCAGATTTTGTTACGATGCTATACAACTTTCATAAATAATTCACGCCTACCACACAGGATGTTGTGTGTGATTCGTTTAGAGTGCACCCCCTGTAGGATTATAGAGGAACTACAATATTTTGCTACCTCAAATGCAAATATTTTTTATATCATATCATATTATAAATATATTTAAATATATTTATATTATAAATTATAACTGAAACGATTTTTTGTCCAGAGTTTCAAAATTGTGAAATTCTAAATTTTTATTAAACATGTTCCTGTTCTTGTGTAATAGCAGTTACCAACCAGTAAATTCCAGGACAGAACAGTACAATACAATAAGGCCTGGTCTATTAGAGAAGAAGGGTGTAAGAGTGAGAGGAGACCTGATATATCTCCACCGGTTTGTTTTCCATGTTGATGTCCCAGACTTTAGCAGTGAGGTAGTCTCGGGTGAGCAGGTAGCGTCCACTGTGGCTGAACTTTACATCCGATACAGAGGAAGTGATCTCCGAGAAGAACGATCGATGGGCTGGGTCCACTGACTCCTCAAATACTAAGAGAAAACACACACCGGCAGAAACAGAGCTATTCCTTACAGACTAAGGTTTAAAAAAAAAAAAACTTATTATAACAAAGGAATTTTGAAAAGCACTCAAACCCTTATGCTGTCATTGCCATCAGATGGGTCGAAAGATAACATCTCTGCTCAAACATGAGTTATGAGGCATGCCGTCATTTACTGTGTTGCACAAGATCTGTTAAGGTGAATCTTTCAAGATAAGTCTATTTTCGATGGAATCAAAAAGGATCCAGAGTACTGAGATTGCTGAGATACAGAGTAGGATTTTTCAGTTAGAAAGTTTTAACATAGTGTTAACCCAGGTTTTATCAGTGGTACCTTGGCATATGAATATCCTGGCTTTTGCAATAAATTTGCCTCGGCATACAAAGCATTTTCGGCATGCAAACGAACGAACCGAACCAAACTGAACGCGAAGTTGCGCAGAAGTCCGGGATCCGGTCAAAATGTATTTATTTTTTTGCATTTTGTGCAACATTTAGTCAAGACATAGCACCTTGGGTCCCAAGAGTGTTAGCAAGGATGGTAGCAAAAAGAAAACGGAGCCACTTTTAGTTTTGTTTTTAAAGTAGCTGGTGCCAAGAGGAAGGTTGAGTCAGATTTAATGTTCATTTATTTCATATTTTACTTCATTTACATATATTTTCTTAATGTTTCGAAATGCAAGAAACTGATTATAATGTTGGAAATTTGTAATATTCTTCATATTTTTAAGTGGCTGGAACGGATTATCTGCATTTACATTATTTCCTATGGAATAATGCGTTTTGCAATACAAGTTTTTCCCTTAAGAACTCGCCTCTGGAACTAATTTGTAAATTAAATTTTTAATACATTTGTATGCCAAGATACCACAAAATCTGCACAATTTAAAATCCTATAAAGATACTTGATTTCCTTAACATCTACAAAAATACACCATGTAACGAAGAAATTAGATTAATCACCTACTAAAATACATTCTTAAATGTCCGAGCAGCTGATTGACATGGCTGATTCTCTTGGAAAAGTGCAGTTATTTTGTGACAATTTTATTACAGTGTCAGCATTATACAGTATAAAGAATATCACACAGTCCTGCTATTTATCTATTAAAGAATGTCACAGTGTACATTTGTTCGTTTATATGAGAAGCATTCAAATAGAACTGGGATTTTTGACTTTCAGAACAACATTTACAAGCAGAAAAACTCCCTTTATGTCTCTATATAATAACCTCGTACACTAATGCACTTATCCGAGTGTTTCACTAGTGCTTGGACACCATCAAAGTAAAAGGTTTTGGAACGCTTGCCTCCCAGGAACTCCGAGTCATGTGGAAATGTAGCAGCAACTTACAGCCGAGTTCCTGTAATGTGCAAGTGGTGTTAATGAACTTGACCTGAAATGTTTTACTGCGGCTACGAGTCTCATCGTCGTAAGCTTTCTGTAAAAGTCAATGGGTTTTACACCCTCATTCACCAGTCCCAGTTTGACTTGAACGCCCATCATAGTTGCATTTACAAAGAGCCTCAACACTAAGCCTCCTTCCAAAAATGGCACATAAATACCACCTTATGGAAAACTTCACAATAACAACAATTACAGGTTTTTTTTTACATTGTGAAAGTGCGTTTCTATTGGAATTAATACTTAATTAAATAAACACTATTGTATAGAGCAAGCCTGGCACCTGAAACAATTGACAGAGCTGACATTATAAAGAATTCAGCTTCTTCTGACTAATCAATATACTACAATTTAACCAAGCTGTAGTATCAAGCGTATATATATATATATATATATATATATATATATATATATATATATATAGGGTGGGCCATTTATATGGATACACCTTAATAAAATGGGAATGGTTGGTGATATTAACGTCCTGTTTGTGGCACATTAGTATATGTGAGGGGGCAAACTTTTCAAGATGGGTGGTGACCATGGTGGCTATTTGGAAGTCGGCCATCTTGGATCCAACTTTTGTTTTTTCAATAGGGAGAGGGTCATGTGACACATCAAACTTATTGGGAATTTCACAAGAAAAACAATGGTGTGCTTGGTTTAACACATAATAAAATGTGTTCAATGTGCTGCCCATTGTGATGGATTGTCAATGCAATCCTCTTCTCCCACTCTTCACACACTGATAGCAACACCGCAGGAGAAATGCCAGCACAGGCTTCCAGTATCCGTAGTTTCAGGTGCTGCACGTCTAGTATCTTCACACCATAGACAATTGCCTTCAGATGACCCCAAAGATAAAAGTCTAAGGGGGTCAGATCGGGAGACCTTGGGGGCCATTCAACTGGTCTGACACTAACCCACATTGGATAGATCCCTCCAAGACTGTTGGAACAAAAAAAAGTGATGGTATGGTGTGGTACAGTATATGGGGTACAAAGATAGTGGGGCCATTCTTCATCAGTGGAAACCTCAAGGCCACTGGATATATTTTATTAAGGTGTATCCATATAAATGGCCCACTATATATATATATATATATATATATATATATATATATATATATATAGAGAGAGAGAGAGAGAGAGAGAGAGAGAGAGAGAGAGAGTGTGTGATGTTTCAATAATTGGTTGAAGTGCATCTTTAAGTTTTTAAAACAATCTCGTATACACAATTTTAAATGTAATTTCACTATTATTTGTCAACACATTTGCCTCTAAACTCCTCGGAATGGCTCATTTATCTATCTGCTCAGTCACCAACAGAACGAGGTTTCTCTATAATCTGATACCTGTGTGGTCCTCAGACAACGAACGCAACACGTTAAGCAGGACGAGGGAGAGTTTGACTCACGTTTGGCGGGACGGTCACATAACGCGCGAGATCTCATATCACACAGGCGTGTAGCACCTGCACTGCTACTGAAGGCCAGCAAGTGGCAGTGATGAGGGTGAAACTCAGCCACGGTGATCACCTCGCTCAGGTCCTCCATGTTTTCTGGTTTCAGGTCCACAATGTCTGAGAAAGATGTTCAAGGAAACACAGGCACACCCGGATATACACAAAAGCACAAGAGAGTGCAAAACTCTTGAGTCACTCCGTATGGCTTTAAATTAAAAAAATGGGAGCAAATGTTAAACACACATTTACACACTTATTTAAACCCTGGGAAATCTAAGACTAGCCGATCCACCTACTACCATGTTTTTAGATCCTGGAGGAAACTGATGCAGATACAAAAAAGAAACTCAAGCTCTGGCTTTAACACAAAACACCAGCTAGGCCCAAACAAAATGACCTCGAGTCAGGAAACACACATTCAGAAATCTGTACATGCAGGATACTGAAGCTGCGATCTGTGATATTGAGATTCCAAAGGTTGATCCTCAAGTCATCAGCTGACAGGTAAGTCTCACAGTCACTGTTAATGCTGATCGAGTTGATGTGGTAGGCATGAGCATTAGCAAACACACGCCGCGGAGACGCTTCCACCAGCAAATCCATTGGCCGTAACACAGGGACCTGTACAAAAAAAAAAAAACGCAATATGAGTAAAATATCCATGCAACTGTTCAATGTGTGATCTTTTTCCATGAAATATGTTTAGATATAAAGATATTTGTAGTGATTCTAGTGCTAATTTGTTGCTTTTACGGCATTTGGCAGACACCCTTATACAGAGCAATTTACATCAAGCTGATCTATACAATCTCGTATACACAACTTAATCTATACATATAATAAATTTGTAAAGTTGGCGTGTCTGTACATTGAAGATATTTGTGAAAGAATAATTTGTCGGAGGCGTAAGATGAGTAAAAAAAACATCTTGTTGGTTTTTGGAATTTTTGTCTGTTTGTTTTGTCTGTTTGTGTTTGTTTGTGAACGCATCACGTAAAAACTACTGAAAGAATTTTACTGGGGTTTTCACAGCTGTAGTTGGCCGAGCTTAAGGTAACATATAGTCTTTGTTTTAGCGCAATCGGGCCACGGGAAGAGAAGCTATGCTACTTTGTAATTGAAATAGAAAACGCCCTTATATCATCAAAAAAATCGACCTTGAAAAAATTCATTAGTACTCAAAATTCAACAGATGGCGCTGTACATTCTTTTTTTAATATGCGCTTATGAGTGAGTAATCTACTGAATTTACCTACTAAACGCTATCTCACAACTTCATTCCGCGCACTTTAGGTAACACAAAAAAATGTTTAGTTACTTCATAAATTCAATAAATGCCATTGAATATTTTTTTCAATGCACTCATACATAAGTGTGTAAGTAAATTCCATTTGAACAAAGTCACATCTACATATATTTGAGCGGTTGAGTATTAAGAGTCTTGCTCAAGGGCCCAACAGTGCCAACTTGGTAGTGCTGGGGTTTGAACCTGGGACCTCCTGATTAGTAATTCAACTCATTAACTGCTAAGCTAGCTTTAGCTAATCTCTAACACAGACCAATATGTCCATGAAAGAAGCTTAAAATAAAACAGAAAACTTAAACATATTCATATTATATTAATTCAAAATATTGATAAGTAAGTGACCTTTTGGTACTACTTTAAAAACGACCTATTATGTTAAATTCACTTTTACAGACATTGACATTCAGATGGGTCTCCAATGTGTATGGGAAAAAACATCAGCTTTTTCTTCTTTTCCCCATTTTTGTATTGTGGCAATACAAAATTTTGGTAGGGCGCCAATATTTTAGGAATAAACAATGTCATTGTGTATATATGTTGGGGTCCAAAAGTCTGAGGCCACTGTTTAAAATGCTTCTATTTTGCCCCTTTACTAATTTAATAGTTTACAAGTTATATAACTGACAACAACTTGAGTGAGAAGTTCTTTCTTTGAAAATTTTTACATGAAGCTCAGAATTTCATAGTACTGTATTTCGAACATCTTCTTTTTGGTTTAATGACAGGCTGCACTTAAGCCGACCACTATGATCCATTTTAGATCAAATCCATCAGAGTGTCATCTGATCACATTCTTCAGTAGACGACGCTAGACAGCACGGATATTTCGTACAAGGGGCGTTCAAGTCCAGTGGGGATGGGGATGAGATTTCTCGTGAATGAAGGCGTAAAACTGATTGACACTTACAGAAGACTTCCAGCAGAGGACGGTGACTAGACTCTTATCAGCAAAATATTTGAACGGTTCAAACGTTTTAAAGAAGGATCGAAGCTCCCTGACAAGTTGGCCCAGAGCCCACTGCAGTGGTTCCAGTGAGCATTCAGCAAATGTTCCAGCTTGCTGAAGAGATGCATCTCTCCGAGGGGAACTGTACACACGACCATTCACAAACATCACTTGCACATACAGCAACGCATATCATGGCTTTGGTATACTGAGAAAACCTTGATGGTACTAGTGAGCTAGTGAAATGCTGGGATAAGTGTTTTCACTCTAATAAATGTGTTCTGTTATTTTGCCCAATCAAAAGTCCCTGTTTGACTTGAACACCTCTTGCACAAGGCAGGTGGTCAATATCACACATTTGCTTACATCTCAATAGTGACCTGAAAATTGTGCAGAATCTTGGATATAAAAATATGACATTTTTACAATATCGAATGTTCATTATCAAAAATTTCCAATTTTAAATGGGTGAAGAAAAGAAAAGGAAAAAAAAAAATCCTATTTGTTAATATGGTCACAGACTTGTGGACCCCACTGTATCAGAACTTGGCATAGAACTGCACCTGAAGAGATGTGATTCTGGAAATGTCCTTCATCCGACCCTCCTCATCTTTCAGGTTGTAACCTTCAGGCCTCTTGTCTCTCTCGCTCACCTTCCACAGCTTAATGGTCTTATCTGAAAAAGTACACGTTGCTGATAAACCGTACATCATTTGAAGCGCACTTCATTAAAGCTAGAGATGGCGAGAGGAATATACTGTACAGTATGTATAACCATTTGGTAAAGAAGTAAAGACTACTCTGACTAATCAAGTTCAGAGTATTAATCACCATTGGTGGTCAGGAGGAAGTGGGTGGAATTGATTTGAGGTAACCAACGGATCTTATTGATTTTCTCCTCTATCTCTAAGCTCTTCAGGCAGTCGAATTCGGGCTCATGGCTCTGAAATGTGCTGTACACATTATATTCCCCCTGAGAGAGAAAAAAGAGAGAGATTTATCTTATAACTGGAATATGTCATATAGGTCCTTGTGGAACTGTAACTTATTCAGAATTACAGTATTTGTCCAGAGTGCAGTCGGGTAAATCTTACCTGAGGTTCTCTTTGAAAGATGACCACTCTCCCCCCCTTGTCCCCGGTGGCCAAAAACTCTCCTGATTGGCTAAACTCCACCGTAGAGATGACATCAGCTGAATCAGGGTTTAAATGGAACACAATAGAACAGTATATATATATATACATATATATACTAAATTTTTCTCGGATGGTCATGAGATATATATATATATTTCATGGCCATCCAAGAAAGATTTAGTACAGTACATAAACATTTCTAAACACACCACTGATTATAATTGTGTTCATTATGTACCAAAAGTATTTGGACTCTTAAGCCACACATACAAATGTATGAACTGATTTGCCCATAGCAAAGAAACTATACAGTGTTGTGCATAACTTTTGGCTTAAATGTCATGCCTAAAATAGACTTGTGGTATGCTCCTTTAAAATAGGAGGTTCGATTCCCACTTTAGGTCTGTATGCTTGGAGGGTTTCTTCCCTTTAGCCTAAGTGGTTTTCACAAATTGCCTGTAGTGCGTGTAAATTTGTGCGTATGGATTCCTGCGATGGACTGGCACCCTGTCTAGGATGTACCCTAAATCTCCTGGGATAGACTCCAGGCTACCCGTAACCCTGTAAACCACACACACACACAGACCCGAGACGGGAATCGAACCCGAAACCTGGAGGTGCAAAGCGACAGTGCTAACCACTGAGCCACTGCGCCGCCATGGTGTTTTCTACGGCAGTCAAATTCATACTTTGTTAGTGTGGATTCAATATTTTTATTGCCACCATTGGGGCCGTTCTACCTTATGGATACGATGCTACTGAAGCTGTCCACAAGCTGTACAAAAGGTTCTGTGGTTAACTGATGCATAAAACTACTGAATTCATTAAGAATAATAGAGGTGAACTTGAATGTCATCCCAGCTCAGGATCGTCCTCATCCCCGCCAGCAGAGGTCCTCTTCCCTTTGGTTTTGAATCCTTCTCGCTACCTTGCTCTCACCACGTTCTTCCTCACTATAAGTGGAGATGAACCCTCGTACACTTTGAAGTCCAGCTTCCACTGCAGTGCGTGTGCATGTTCTAAGAATTATTGTGTATACTGTATCCTGACCCTTGCCTTATGTTATTGAATAGTGTTTTTTGTGGATTTTTAAACAATTAATGAATCAATCAGAACTATGTTATAATATTTTGCACTGCTGGGAAGACCAACGTTAGATTGGAAAAGGGCAACAATATATTACTCAGACGCTTGTAATTCAATGCATCACATCTAGCAGATGACATATTAATGTACGACAGTTAATATTACCACTGTGATGAATCTGTAGGATTAACAGACGCTCCCTCTAAGTCTGCCTGCCTTTAATAAAGTAGTCATTTAAATTGCATTAGGATCTAATAATGAGCAATAATACGTTTAAGAGAGATTTAGGTATTGAGTTGAAAGTTAATATTTGAGAAAATTGCATTGTAGTACTGAGGGTACTTTTTTCTACTTCTGAAGATGCACATCTCGCATACAAATACCTTTTAGGGCATTTTACTTTTAGCAAAAAAAAAAAAAAAAAAAAAAAAAAAACCTTCTCATTTGTTTATAACTTATTATTTGAACTTTAATGCCTTTTTTTTTTTTTTTTAAATGTCTTGCTTAAGCTGGTCTATTTATGGTGTCATGTGTCTTGGTCTTGCATCTTTTTCAACAGATAATAGAATAAATAAATAAATTCATAAATATATAAATAGATTTGGTTTAATGATCTAAGATGGAATTATTATTTGTGTTTTGTCCAAACTACTTGATAATAATTTAATATATAAAAGAATAAATTTTACACTTGTTATAACAAGAACACTGCCTATAATAATAATAATAATAATAATAATAATAATAATAATAATAATAATAATAATATAGAATGATGATGATGATGATTAGTGCACTTTAGTGCAAACCAGATCAAACTTTTTTTTTTTTCTTTTTCCTGTGTGGCCTAACCCACAGTAATCAATTGTAAGCTGTCACTCTGAATTTGTGGTTTGATTGCTCATATGAGTAGCTACTGAAGTGTGACCACATGGCATGTGGTGAATGTTTTCTGGCCTCTTCATATTAGACATCTGCAGAAATCTTCCGAACAGACACGATGAATGTGGCATTGTGGTGTGTTTCTGGTTTGAGGCACTGTTGAAGTTAAAGTTATGATCGTGATCATATACTTTACCCTCTGTGTACTCCGGCTCCAAGGCCGAGAGCTCAGAACGGAGAACAGGGCTCAGCATAATTGGACGGTGTTACAGCAGCTACATCTGAACCAATCCTGCAAAAATAAATAAATAAATAAATAAATAAATACAGAACTATCTGAAAATCCTAGAGAGATGTAATGAAGGGAGTGTATAAAGATTTGATTAGGTATTTAATATCTGATTGAATTACAGACACAATTTGAGACGAAATGTGACACAGATCAAAGCCACTCATAGGTGAAGTGATCACTGATTATCTTTTATAATGACACCGGTCATGGGGTGTAGGTTCTTGAAGTGTCTCGATGTTTTAGAAGCAGGAAAAATGTGCAAGCGAGTGACTTGGCTAGACATCTGGATCAAAGCATTTCCAGAACAGCAGGTCTTGTAGGACGTTCCTGGTATGCAATGGTTAGTACCTACTGAAAGTGGTCCAAAGAAGTAGAACTGGTGAAGTGGGGACAAGGTTGCATCATCTAAGGCATCATCTGATGCAAATGCTGTTCATCTGGTCTAAGATCTACTGTATTCACACACACACACACACACACACACACACACACACACACACACACACACACACACACAAACACACACAATGCAAAATCACATGGTAGGTATATACAGTATGAATGCCTATGCCTTCCCTGAATGCATCTACAACGAGTACACACATACTGTAACACACACAAAACCAAGCGATTTTTGGTAAATTTTTCTACATACATTTTATGTATTCTTCTACATCATGTAGACAGTAACTATGAAGAGATGCACTAAGGGAAGAAGTCCATAGCATGCTTACCTAACCACTGCTGCTGACCTAGTACACCCCTTCATATCTGTAACAGGATAATCAATAGTATTCACTTCACCTGTCTGTACTCTTAATGGTATGTATACAGATGCAACCTTTTTTTTAAAAAAATTCGTGTGGGCTTTACTTTTATAAATCTTTATGTCTGAATATTCACTCATGCCCACATGAAAGTAAAAAAAAAAATCCCAGTCCCAGTGCTTTACTCAAACCTAAACCAGATGACCTGTGAACTCCTCCGGCAAGCCTTGAAGGAAAAAAAAAGTCTGTTTAGAACTATCTATTTGTATCTGTTGAGTAATATTATAAATCCGAAAATATAGTATACTGTATTTAAAAGAAATGCATGAATATACAGTATACACTCACATGTTTCACATGTTTGTTAACATAATAATAATAATAATAATCGGAAAATCACATGGCGGCAACTCAGTGATTTAGGAATGTAGACATGGTCAAGACGATCTCCTGAAGTTCAAACCCGGGCATCAGAATGTGAAAGAAAGGTGATTTAAGTGACTTTGAATGTGGCGTGATCGTTAATGCCAGACGGACCGGTCTGTGTATTTCCGAAGCTGATGATCTACTGGGATTTTCACACACAACCATCTCTAGGATGAAAAAGAGAAAAATATCCACTGGTGGCAGTTCTCTGGGCAACATGTTGAATCTTGAAGCAGATGGGCTACAGGAGCAGAAGACCACTCCGGGTGCCACTGCAGTCAGCTAACAGAAAATGACCGAGGCTACAATTTGGCTTGAGCATAGCTCACCAAAATGAGACTATAGAAGATCGGAAAAAACTCTTTACACATTTGGAAAATGTCCTTATCCAGAGCAACTTACATTTTTATCTCATTACACATCTGAGAACTTGTCTTGCTCAAGGACCCAAGAGGGGGGAATGTGGTGGTCATGGGGGTTTTTGAACCTGGGATCTTCCAGTGCTCTAACCACTGAGGCACCCATGCTTCTCGACAGCGCCTGGTCTGATGAGGCTCAACTTCTCCTGCGATATTCAGATGGTAGGATCAGAATTTGGCATAAACAACCAGAAAGCAAGGCAGCACGGTGGTGTAGTGGTTAACACTGTCGCCTTGCACCTCCAGGGTCCGGGTTCGATTCCTGTCTCTGTGTGCCTGGAGTTTGCATGTTCTCCCCGTGCTTGGTGGGTTTCCTCCCACAGTCCAAAGACATGTACAGTAGATTAGGTTAATTGGCATTGCCGTAGTGTGTGTGCTATGGGATGGATTGGCACCCTGTCCAGGGTATATCAAACCTTGTTCCCTAAGTCCCCCGCGATAGACTCCAGACCACCTGTGATCCTGAATACAGGATTAAGCGGGATAGATGAGATAGTGAGAACCTAAAAGCATGACTCCATCCTGTCTTCTGTCAGTTGTTCAGGATGCTGCTGGTCGTGTAATGTGCTGGAACGGAGGATTCGCACCATGGACAAATCTGCGTGATTCTGTTATGTCAGTATGGACCAAAATCTCTAAGGAATGTTTCCAACACCTTGTTCCATATATGCCATGAAGAATTAAGGGCAGTTCTGAAGGCAATAGGGGTCCAACCCAGTACTAGCAAGGGGTATCTAGTGAAGTGGCCAATGTAGAATTACAGTTGGATCTTTAATTCTTCATGCCTATTGGGCATTCTAGTAAAGTCTCCAAGTATTGTTATACAGTGCAGTCTCTGGGTCTTAATTTATTTCCACTTCATTAGAATAAAAGTTATAAACATGTAAATGTACAAAATGAAGCCTACCGTACTGTAACGTTTCTTTGTCTTACTTATTCACATGTATGAATAAATCAAGTGGCAAGAGACTCAGAGACCGAACAGCAAGGCTGGGTTGTACACTCTGAGAGAGAAGAAGAGATAAGAAACATCAATTTTTAATTGGGTCGTCCTACAGCAACGTTTCTCCATTAATGTTCCAAGCAGAACCGTTTACGAAGCTGCGAACCCATACAGGAGTCGAACGTCAATATTGTATATTATATTGATATTAATATTGGGATCAATTATGCCATAGTGTACTTTTCCGAGAGTTTGTAATTTTTTTTTTTTTTTTTTTTTAAGCTGACCAACATCAGTAACACGTAGACCACACCAGATGGGAACGTTGTTCAGTTTGAAGCCCTTTCCTTCATTAAATAGTTTACTTAGGAGATATTGTACCAGTGACGTTAGATCTCCAGCTTCTAAACATCCTCTGGGATTTTAGCCAATTTCCCCACACCAGCCTGTCATCGGCTCTGCTCATTATTGAAGTGAATAAAAAAAGCACCGTGCCGTGTTACCCTGACGTTCCAGTGTAGAGATTTACTGCTAACTATTACAAAGTGCTGACACTGGAAACTACTTCCAATAATCCTAAATAAACAGCAGCCTGAAAGGAGATTAAATTTTTTTTTTTTTAAAACGGACCACATCGATGATTACATTTAACTCTGGTTATAATATTTTATAATGCGTACATGAGTACAAACCACGCAGTCCAAACTATCGCTGTGAAAAATGAATCAACACCTTCTGAGCGATCAGAAGGGAGAACAGCAGTACTGGATGATCTGATGTAACTAACCAAATGGGTCCATTTGCTCCAAACTGATGCTGAGATACAGTATACGTTCCTACTTTACACAATTATGTCCAAAAGTAATCAGACACAGGGTCTCCAAGGTCTAAAATTCAGATGCTCGTAGATCTGGCGAAATGTTTTGTATAATGTTTTTAAGCATTGTTTAACCAGAACACACACAGACACACACGTGCACACACACACACACACACACACACACACACACACACACACACACACACACACACATACATTTCTTACCCTCAGTCACATCGTTGTATCTTCAATCCTCAAATTTCTGGTGGTTGATTACTTCATTCGGCCCCATGGCGGATCCCCGCGTGTGTGTGTACGCGTGTGAGCAGTGGTGCATCCATTCTTCCTACATCAGCACATCCACTTGCTGCAAAGCCTAATGGGCCAGGAGGAATCCCAAGGAAAAAAAAGAGAGTGTCATGCACACACCCACACAGAAGCTCTCCTGTATCAGCTCACCTACAGAATACACACACACACACACACACACGCACACTTGCTGGTGAAGAGTGGAATACCAGATGATGCCAATGCTTGAGCCAGGCTAATCACTGGCAGCTCAAGTGCTGATGTGAAGCAGACCTCGCTGTAGGAGTATCGACGTGTGTGTGTGTGTGTGTGTGTGTGTGTGTGTGTGTGTGTGTGTGAGAGAAAGAGAGGGGGACTAGAAATCAGTGTGTACGTTCTGCTGCATAGACTCCTCCCCCCATACTCAGAAACAAAGGTTCTGACTGACTCAAGCTTAGCCAGTCTCGTGTCAGCTCGTGAACCCCAGCCAATCAGAGAGCAGCGCTCTGGCTTCACTGTCCTACAGCCTGGTGCGGTTGCCTAGCAACCGCATCATTTTACCAGGGATAAACAGGATTGTGGGGGAGCAATGCGAGATAAGTGTGGGAAAACCTGGAGGACACTGAAATGCTTGCATAACATACAAATGCCCATTTCTGTCTGTGTCTATATTACGGATTAAGTGCGAAGAATATGTTGAAATATAAAAGGATTACTGTACATTGCTGTAAGGGGGTGATGTTTTTAGATATATGTACCAGTTAATTATTAGCTTAAGTGTTGGCATGAATGGCTTCCCAACGCTATATGTTTATAGTGTACATAGGTCTTCAGCAACATATATATATTTAACCTAATATGTATTGCTTTGACAATCCGTTTCAATATATAAACTAACACATCAAATATACACGTCATATGGATGGAAAAAAAAATCTAAATTTCAACAGGACGTAACCTAACTTTAAGGAACTATATGAAAATGTTTAAGTATAGATCCACATAAACAAAAAATAAAAGGTAGCCAATGAAAGACTGATCTATTACATTTTTATTTTAAGGAAATGGTTATTATTGATTTTTTTTTTTTTAAATGCATGTCGGACTAACACCAATTAGCCTAATCTACATGTCTTTAAACTGTGGGAGGAAACCAGAGTACCCAGAGGAAACCCACCAAGCTCAGAGAGAACATGCAACCTCCATGCACACAGAATCGAGGTGGGAATCGAACCCTCGACCCTCAAGGTGTTGTAACGTTAACTACCGCGTCACTGTGCCTCCATAATAATCCATAAAGATTGAAACCCATTTTAACTGGAAATAAGTTGCATCAACTAGAAGACGTTAATACAATATAGTCATGACATCATTCTTTTTTTCAGTTAGAAACCTGAACACACACACACACACACACACACAAAATGTTTTTGAAAACTGTTTGAAGTAAAAAAAACAAACCCGTACACATTTTTATATATTTACAGGCTATAAATAATTAAACATTTGCTGTTGAAATGCTCTTAAATGGATTTCATAATGTTTAAAACATGAACCTACATGAATTATGCAAATAAATAATAGAACTATTTCTATTCCCTTAAGAATTAAAAGACGTCCATTCAAACCCAATTACAGTCTACTTTATGCACATCACTGTTTTGCAACACCTAGAATTCTTTGAAATGACGAGGAAGCACATTACAATATATTAAGAAACATTTTTACCGGCAGTGCAATCACATTTATGTGTTAATCGCAGCTATCAATACAAGTTAAGCCTTTATTTGTCACATATACAGACAAATTCGTTCTAGACATATCCCAGGCCGGGGTCAGAGCGGAGGGACAGCAACGACACGGCGCCCTGGTAGCCGACAGGGTTAGAAGCACCAACCTTCTGATCATATGAAGACATGTAGGTTGGCTTAATTGGCATTCCCAAATTGGCCATAGTGTGTGTGTGTGTATGTGTGTGTGCACTGCGATGGATTGGCACCCTGTACAGGGTGTACCACGTCTTGTGCCCTAAGGTTCCTGGGATAGGCTGCACCCCCCCACCCCGTGACTCTGAATACAGGACTAAGCGATATAGATGATGAGTGAGTTACTTTTTGTATTATATTTGAATGGATACTAAATGAATTGTGTCCTAGACCTTTTTAGGATAAAAAAAAACAAAAACAAAGAAAAATCATATAATTTCATTTTCTTTTAATAACTTCAGAATAATATAGTATCCTTACACTCCATATATACATGTACATTCACACACATTACTGGAAGTATATTAGTATATTAGTCACAGCATGACAATGCAAAGGCTAAGATTGGGAGATGTCTCCCTCTGCTGAGATCATACATACACTACTTTTGAACTTTTATTCTGATATGACATACAAATGTTATTAAATTGTGCAATGCAATAATTTAAGCGATATTTTCCTGTTTAGACAAGACGAGATCTTAAAATGTAGCTCGTGAATAAAGTTACAGTAAAAAGAAAGACATTTTAGAAAACTACATAGGGTCATCAAAAATAAAAACATGTAATCGATTGTAGTTTTGGCTTAAGATATCCGAATTCTGTTGAATTCATCTGAGTGTATCAGTATTCCACATAAACCTACAGTACCCAGAAGCCCTTGCTCAACAGAAATCAGCAGGAGAGACAAACAGAATAAAGTAATATTTCAACTTTGCAAAAACTTCCCACAAAGTAATGTTGTGGGACGATGTTTATAGTGATTTTGATTCATTCAGAATAAGCAATCTCTATATAAGCACAGAGATGGGAGTGTGTTGTGTACAGTAGTATGTACATATCCTTTTAATACAAAGGAATAGGTTTGACCTTTATTGCAGGGCTTGTAGTTAATGAAATGAAAGATACAGTATCACACTTAATAATAAGAATAGTAAGTTGCTTAATATGAGCATAACGTGTACTGTACGTAAGCGCTACCTGTACTAAGATCTTCCTAATAATAAGGTGCATCAGTTCTTTTGAATGTTTTTCACATTTCATAGCATTAAATTATGCTAGTACTTAATTTAGGCTAAAAAAGAGCACTTAATAGAGTTTCACTTTACTAAATAAATGTGCAAAACCTTTTGGTTCACAGGAAACTGATTTAAAAATTTTTTTTTTTTTACAAAGATACCAGTTTGGATGGGGTATAATCGGCCAAAACAAAGTATTGGTGCAGATATAATTTTTTTTGTAATGTTATACATATAATAGAGAATTATATGTGCCAAATAATCTACTTTTGAAGTTTATGCAACATAGAAGTGTCCAATCTTGCTTCACTATAACTTCAAAAAATAAAGTTGCTAACTTTGCTAGCTAAAGTTGCTAGCCATTTTGGGGAGATGATTTTATATGTGCCCAAAGTGGCCATTTTTCAGTGTTATACTGTCTCGCTTCAAACAATAATCAAATGCTAATTATTACAATAAAAATGCTAATTATTTATTTTTCTTTGAGTATTGAAACTAAAATTGGTGCAAGCTTCTATGACCTGTAAAAATGTTCCTTAAATTGCTTTTTTTTTTCGGTAAATGCTTAAAAAGCAAAAAATATGTAGTGTCTGTAACCATGTCAAATTCATGTTGCAATATCTTAACAATTTTGCATAAAAAAACAAACAAACAAAAACCACTTTTTCAGGTTTATGTCTTTTCATGTGAAATCTAAATTGGCCAAGGTTCACTTGAATGACAGTTAAGATCACAAAAGTTACAGACACTACATGAAATGCATGACATTGTATTTAGCAAATGTGTTTCTTTTCATCTGATAAAAATTTAAGTGTATGCATTTTTACAAAACATTAAATATGGATTGAGGAGAAGAAAAATGGTGTTATATGATTCTATCTGAAAATGAAATTTTTCACCAATACCACCAATTTTGGCAGAATACATACAGTATTACTAGGTGTCATTTCTACTGATCGTAATAGAAAAATAAAATAAAAAATGAATCTAAATCTAAATAGTCAGAAATAAATTCAGGGGGGAAAAAATCATATTCTATTTGTTCTCTTCCTGAGTGTGTGTAAATTTACACATAAAAAGACTAACTAATGTAAACCTCAATTTGATTGACCTCGGTTCAAATAATCTGCATGATTTACTGCACTATTTTATATAGAACACACCGTCTAAGAAAAGCTAGTCAATGTTATTATGTCTAATTTTTACGTTTACTACAGGAACCTGTCTAGAGCAGACTATTAAAAAACACATCCTCATACTGTATCCTCACATTAGTTCACTAGGATCAGGTCTAAGGATACCATTTTCAGAAATTTTCATGAAAACCAGTAGTTTTACATTATTTGCATGAATTTAAAAAACTGATACAAAAAATAATGAAAGCGAGCCAACACAAACAGCCTTTACCCCGATCGTTCATTGAAATAAAAATTTTGTAGTTCTCCTTTTCAGCCTTTACTCTTATTAGTCTTTTCGTAGTATTAGTTATCTGTGCACTTGACCTTTTATGCAGTTCTGTGGGTGTTACTAAATGCAAATGAGCTGCACCAAAGCTTTTCATAGAAAAACATGATTTTTGTTTTTCAGTTTGTCTTATGAAAACATTTACACACAATTTTTCTAAAGAACGAAAAGGCCCAATGATTTCAGAGATACACCCATAGTTCTTACATAATCTTATTGTGTGGAAATAATACCGTCTGAATAAGGCTCAAGATTTTCCCTTTCGATTATGGATACCAATTTCACAGCTCTTTGTTTTAGGGTTAAGGATTCCAAGTCCACAATACACATTTATCTGTTAGCTGATAAACTATGGACACTTGGATAACCTCTGCACCAGGGCTAAAGACATAAGACATGTATTAATGCTACCATTATATTAATATCATATTAATATGCTGTGCTGACATATTCCTGGCAACATGCTTTTATATTGTCGACAAACCCCATCTTAAAATTGACCTTTTACATTTTTTGTAAAATTTGTAATATTAATTTATTTAATTTATAATCTTGATCTCGAGCATCTCATGTTATAAAAAATAACATTGAACCCCCTTAACGGAAATGTGACGCGGCTGGGTTGGCTCGCACTTCCTTTACGGACATATTGTGCGTTTATCATGAAAATTTCTTCAGGTACGATTGTTCACATCTTGTGATCTACGGCCTTTCCAACTCGGTGTCCGGTGCACGTTTGTCCCGAGGCACTCGGCCCATGTTGTAAAACTCTGCGTTGGGTCTCATGTCTGTGAGGTGCGCCATGCGGTTGGACAGGGCGAAGAAGGCAGCGATGGCAGCAATGTCCCAGATGTCATCGCGATCAAATCCGTGAGCCTCTAGCGAGTTGAAGTGCTCGTCTGTCACCGTCTCACTACGACACACAGTCAGGGCAAAGTCCAGCATGGCACGCTCCCGCGAGTTAAGCTCTGCGACTTTATAATTCACCGCTACCTGTTGGATGAGAGAAAATCGGCTGTGTACAAACTAGAACATGAAGTTAAATCCTTCTGTGAAGATGAATTTGACAATGGCATCCATTATTTTTTTGTTATTTGCATCTAGATATGGTAAACATCTTAGAATGTCTCAGCTTTTGTGACAGACAACTCAAAGTGAGGTGACCAAAAGTATATTAATATTTGGTTGTTTATTCCTTGCAATTGCTGCATCACATCAGCAACCCACATACATTCTTCTTTTTTTTATGCTTTTGCATGAAAAAACTTCTGATGCGCTACCTTCCTAACCGCAATCCTAACCCTAACCCAGTCTGCTGTTCAGGAGGTGAAATGCATTGTGTTACAGTCTGGTGATTGACATACCCAGTCTAAAATCTTCCATTTCCCCCGCTAAGAAGTCATTTGTTGTTTTGGCTCATGTCCAATGTCCATGAGTTTTAGTCTTGGATACCTGGATGTATTTCTGTCTAAACAGTGTTTCTGCAAATCACTGACTACATTTTGGTGCCATCATCACAAGTTCCATCATCAATATAAACATTTAATGAGAGTGTTCCAGAAGAAGTCATGCAAGCCATGGATACTACTGTTCCTCCACCTGGAACCATTTGCAGATCCTTCACACTTTTACGGTAGAGGTTAATATCGGTTCCTGAACTTTTGTGTCCTATTTCTTTATTTCATTTTTTAAATCCAGTCTTTATTTCTGACTGGTTTGCAGTGTGTTGTATGGCCATTAGTTGCTTGTTTTAACACTGACTTGTTTATTGTATCTTCACATTTCTCAGAAGGTTTCCAACTTTATCTGCTATGGTTTTCCTTGAACAACATGTTCCATGTATGCTTGATAGTATATCTGTGATTTCTTTCTTTTTCAGGACATTTCAAATGGTTGTATTAGTGATGCACAATATTTCTGATTGACCTTCCCTTTTCGTTCAGCTTTAAAATTTCCATGTTTTTTCCTTCATAGACAGTTATTTGGTCTTTATAAAAAGTTTAATTCTATAGGTTTTGCCTATGTGCATAAAGCTTTCACATAACTGGCAACGAATACCTAATAACTGTCGTAAATATTACAACACCTCACTATAGCCTTACTTTGGATCTCTCAGTATCCTAAAAAAACAGTGATAGAAGCATCCTTCTCCTTGCTGAAAGAAAGAGTAGGAAGCTTTATAAACAACTTTTATGTCCTCCTCGGAGATAGGAGTATTTTTAGCCCTAAATTAACTTTCAGCGCAATTCATAGGAGTGATCCTGAGACGCTTAGTAATTACGGCCCCAGGTTCCAGGAGGTTAACTAAACAAAATTAAAACAGACCGGTTTCCTGACGTAAAACGTTCACTGACACCATGGCCGAGCATCTCAAATTCCAATTTAGCAGATATTTTCAATTTCAACAGTGAAACTGACAGATCACTAATCCTCTGTACCGCTTTATTATCCTGTAGGATAAAGCGGTACAGACGATTCGTGATCTGTCGGTGTGGGCCTGGAGACTATCCCTCCAGACTTAGGACACAAGGTGGGGTACAACCTGGACGGGGTGTCAATCCATCACACACACACACACACTCATACGCTCATAAAAACACTATTTGCAATCTAGGACGCGAATTAGCTGCATGCGAGGAAACTGGAGTCCTTGGAGGAAACCCACCAAGCACTGGAAGAACATGCAAACTCTATGCACACAGACCTGAAGTGGGAATCGAACCCAGACCCTGCAGGTGCAAGGCGACAGTGCTAACCACTAAACCACATTAGTATGCACCTGACGAAGAGCGAAACGAGAGCAAGTTTGAATCACAGCACAGTTGCGGTCAAAAATCTATGAGCATTAGTGGAAATAATTTTTATTTGGTATTCTTTTCTAATTAGTGGGTCTTGTGAAGCGAAGCACTACTATTATTATCTCCCAGGCTTATTGTTATTATTATTTTTTTAATTACTTTTGTAAGGGGTGGCAAGGAACCAGTCTTTCACATTTATCATGATGCTCATAAGCCCTAGCAACATCATTAGCATGCTGTTAGCATGTTTGCTAACACGATTAGCATGTTGCTAGCATTAGGCTAACAATATTAGCATGTCACTAGCATTATGCCCAAAATATTAGCATGTTGCTAGCATGATGCTAACAATAGTAGCATGTCGCTAGCATTATGCTAACTATGTTAGCATTTTGCTCTTAACATGATTAGCATGTTGCTACCATGATGCTAACATGATTACCTTGTCGCTAACATGACGCTATGCTGATTAGCATGTTGCTAGCATTATGCTAACTATATTAGTACGTTACTAGACTGATTAGCATGTTGCTAGCATGACTCCAATATATTGCCAGAGCAAGCACCACTCACATTTTCTTCAGAACTATGCAACTAAACTATATACTATAGCATAGTTTCTTCAGAAAATGTACCTCTCTAGTTTAATACAACAATACTTATCACAAATAACTACTGGAGTGAAGGTGGGATGTTTAAAACATTTACATGGACCTACTTCAGAAAGCTAATTTTCACAGACGTATTCACAGCAATTCCTCATAAAACAAAGGAAAAATGAGTACACACACACACACACACACACACACACACACACACACACACACACACACCTGATCAGCTAGCGTGGGCTTCTTAGAGTAGATACGGTGTAGAGCGCTGTGCGATACGACGCAGTACAGGCAGTTATTATGGGCGCTGGTTGCCACCACTATCAACTCCCGATCTGCCTTTGACAAACCTCCTGAAGAAAAAGAAATGAACAAAAAACAGACAAATTATAAACCTAAATACAATTCATTAAATTATCAAATATGAATCGGAATCTGTTGTGTGCATAAATAAAGCCTGGTTTCCTCAGCCTCGTACCCGTCTCTTTGTTCATGAGCAAATTATAATAACCGAAGAAAGCTCGGAACTCGGCGGGTCGGTGAGCGAGCACCTTGAACACGTTTGGCAGGAAGCCACCCTGGAAACAAAACGTTTAGACCATATATTATAGTACTGAACATCATTTATACACATACACATCATACACACACGCATACTTTATAAAGGAGAAGACTGGGTGCGTTACCTTCATCTCCACCTCCTCCATCAGCTCCACAATGTCATAAGGCAGGTTTTTCTTGTAAGGCACAGGATAGCGGCTGATTTTCTCATTTTCGCCGCTGCTGCAGAGGCGGACGCTGACCGGAGTCCTGTGACACACGGTTCTCTCCGTCAGGGTAAGACTGGACTGTGAGGGTTTAAGCACAATAGAGACTTAAGTTCCATGACACAGATTCATAACAAGCAGTAGGTTTTAAACCTTCAACATCTCTCTTCACTCTCTTACTCATCGTCTATACCACTTTATCCTGTATACAGGTCGTGGGGGGCCTGGAGACTATCCTTAGGACACGAGGCGGGGTACACTCTGGCTAGGGTGCCAATCCATCGCAGGGCACACACAGACATGCACATTCACACGTCAGTTAGCCTAATATTGCTTTGGACCTGGTGGTGGGAATTGAACCCGGATCGTGGAAGTGCAAACAAACAATGCTAATCCACCGTGCTGCCCTCTCTTTACTTCCTTTCCTTTCTTTTTTTTATCATTGGTGTATTTTATCATTGTTGTTTGTTTTCCTGGATTGGATACATTGCATAAGCTTTATGATAACCAACCAAAAGTTCTGGATTGCAATTATAACATGATATAACCATAGGGATGGCTCAGACCAGACCGACCATTCATGGTTACTTGTGATATTATTTGAAGGCTCTGATCTCTGAATCATGGACAATAACACTGCTGCTGAAACGCATGTCATTTCATTTCATACTTTAGGTTTCACTCATACCGCTTCCTCAGACCTGAGTTTTTACCCTTCTAGATTTTTACCCTTCTACACCCTGTTATATTGTACATATTTACTTTTTTACACATATATTTTCTTTTATTGTAATTTTCAATAAATTTTATTTACATTTTTTAATTTCTTGTCTTTCCATTTTTAGGTCACGAACAGTCGTATAAGCATTTCACTGCATATCATACTGTGCATGGTTGTATATGTGACAAATTAACTTTAGAATTTGACTCAAAACACACAATGTAACAGGAGTCTTAGGACAACTCACTAGTGTTGCATCACTATAGACAAAAGACCAGTTTTCCCCTAACTTTAAGAAAACTTTTCCCTCAACCATCCAGAATAAGTGCAATGTTATTTCAAGGTCAGGGAAGCAGTAGGAAATATCCGCTGAATTATTTATTTTGGGCAACGCAACACGGATGTTGGATTTCCTTATTAAAAAAAACTGTCCTGGAAAGCAAAATGGAAACCTAAAAGATTAGGTGCAAGAAGCTTCCAGGAACCAAAAACCAAACACTCTCTGAAAGCTTTGGAAACACACTGGAAGAACCGTAATCACTTACAGTGTAATATTTACAGTATATATATATAGGTATGATTATACATAAAAATTTTATTTATAGGATTACATCATCCTAAAAGTGCACAACCTTGATATAATAGTGACACAAAGGAAAGTTTAAATATATTTAAGCACAAGATTTAACACAAAGCATAATAAGTATCACCTTTAATAGTTCAACAAAAAATTAGACAGATGTGGATTAGACAGATTTGCATTAGAGTGGTGTACATTAGACTGGTGTGTGTTCGATTGGTGTGCATTAGAAAAAATGTGCATTAGACTGGTGTGCAGTAGACTGGTGTGGTGTGGATTAGACTGGTAAGCATTAGACTGGTGTACATTAGACTGGTGTGCAGTAGACTGGTGTGCAGTAGACTGGTGTGGTGTGGATTAGACTGGTGTGGTGTGGATTAGACTGGTAAGCAGTAGACTGGTGTACATTAGACTGGTGAGCAGTAGACTGGTGTGGTGTGCAGTAGACTGGTGTACATTAGACTGGTGTGCAGTAGACTGGTGTGGTGTGCAGTAGACTGGTGTGGTGTGCAGTAGACTGGTGTACATTAGACTGGTGTGCAGTAGACTCGTGTACATTAGACTGGTGTGCAGTAGACTCGTGTGCAGTAGACTCGTGTGCAGTAGACTCGTGTGCAGTAGACTCGTGTGCAGTAGACTCGTGTGCAGTAGACTGGTGTGGTGTGGATTAGACTGGTGTGCAGTAGACTGGTGTGCAGTAGACTGGTGTGCAGTAGACTGGTGTGCAGTAGACTGGTGTGCAGTAGACTGGTGTACATTAGACCGGTGTGCAGTAGACTGGTGTACATTAGACTGGTGTGCAGTAGACTCGTGTACATTAGACTGGTGTGCAGTAGACTGGTGTGCAGTAGACTGGTGTGGTGTGGATTAGACTGGTATGCAGTAGACTGGTGTGCAGTAGACTGGTGTGCAGTAGACTGGTGTACATTAGACCGGTGTGCAGTAGACTGGTGTGGTGTGCAGTAGACTGGTGTGGTGTGGATTAGACTGGTATGCAGTAGACTGGTGTACAGTAGACTGGTGTGCAGTAGACTGGTGAGCAGTAGACTGGTGAGCAGTAGACTGGTGTGCAGTAGACTGGTGTGCAGTAGACTGGTGTACATTAGACTGGTGTGGTGTGGATTAGACTGGTATGCAGTAGACTGGTGTGCAGTAGACTGGTGTGGTGTG
Source organism: Clarias magur (assembly GCA_013621035.1). Lineage (NCBI taxonomy): Eukaryota > Metazoa > Chordata > Actinopteri > Siluriformes > Clariidae > Clarias > Clarias magur. Next base: position 1,592,668 of record QNUK01000050.1, on the reverse strand, counting down.
CAGTAGACTGGTGTGGTGTGGATTAGACTGGTATGCAGTAGACTGGTGTACATTAGACTGGTGTGCAGTAGACTGGTGTGGTGTACAGTAGACTGGTGTACAGTAGACTGGTGTACAGTAGACTGGTGTAGAGATGTAGATTAGAAAAATGTTGATTAGAAAGATGTAGATTGGAGAGAAAATTGTGGATTAAACAGACGTTAGACTGGTGTACATTAGACAAATCTGCATCAGACAGATGTGGATAAAGTGCAGTAAGACAAGGTACATTTACACGAGAACTGCCATATTGCTTTATCCTCACACTCGACATGTTCAGTATAAACCTTACCATCAAACCCACAGCAGAAGGACGTAGAGACGTCATGACACCGCGACACAACATTCCCGAAATAGTTTTAATCTAAAATATTAGATTAGTTTAAAAGTTTAAAAGTTTAAAAGTCAGCGAGCTGAAAAAACTCCACAAGCAAACCCAAGACACTATCAAAATAGTACACCACCCTCCGCGGTTGCTCTACACCACAACCAATCAGCGCCAGGTATTTTGTCACGCCCTCTTTTCTTCGGCCAACCGCATTTTGGCAACAGTGAAACGTTTAAGTATCTTATTTAACTTCCGTTATACAAACGACTGCGGGGGAAAAAAGGAAGCAAAATAAAAGTCACATGAAGCAGTTTGTCTTCTTCCCTTCTTTTTGTACCATTAATATTTCTTCTTTGACTGTAATTATTATTAGGGCCTTATGACATTGGTACTATGGCGTCATAGCTCTAGGTATTGAGGACTGAAACTTGTGAAGGTATTTTTGATATCTTACACAGTTCAGCCAAGGCAATACCTTAAACAAATGCCCAAAAGTGACTAAGAACTTTCTGATTGACATCATATTAAGTAATAACAAATTGAATAACTTAATAAGCATAAATCTTATGAAATAAAGGAAATAGGGTATAAAGTATTAGTATTCATTCTTTTAATATTTCATATATTTAGTTAATCAGAGCAATTACATACAACCTCATAGGTAAATACATGTTAAATTCTATTTATTTAACTCACATAAAAAAAAAATGCAATTCTACATATTCATGTTCATTTTGCAACATTGGGCGACAGATACTGCGCAACCTGGAGATATATCCGTCATTTCTATGGCAGTTACTTAAAGGGTCAGGTTTTCATTTCATCGCCTGATTATCATTCACACATTACAGGCAATTTGGGACCGCCAAGTAGCCTAACCTGCATGTCGTTGGACTGTAGGAGGAAACAGGAGTACACAGAGGAAATCCACCAAGCATGGGCGTCTGGATGCAAACCTCATGCCCACAGACCCCGAGGCCAGAATCGAACCTGGACCCTGGAGGTGCAAGGTGACAATTTAGGAATCATTTGCTGATATCAATTGAATTAAAATATATATTTTGAATATTCAGAAATAGATGAATAATTTAATAAAGAATCAAGGAAAGTGTTTTAGACCAAACAACAGCAGGACTAGAAGGACTTTAATTTTGACTACATTGAAGGCGGACGTTTTATAAAACCGGAAGTTTATGTTTCTTCTCGGGACGCATCGCGGAAGTGAATTCAGGTTTTGTTTTGGTAAATAGTGATTTTTCAGTTTATCGCTTCTTTTGAATCAGACAGTGCTTTTGTGCTTGTGATGGGAGGATTCGGAGTGATGGCTAATGAGGAATCACTGGATTATTCCGTACATGAGGCCTGGAACGAAGCCACCAATGTTTACCTTCTGGTTATTTTGGTCAGTTTTGCGCTGCTGATGTACGCCAGGAAGTAAGAGCATCGACTGCATCCCCTGCGCCTACACTCAATATTAACACACACACACACATACAGAAATGTACATGTACACTTAAAAATCTTTTTATCGTATTAAATATAGTGCTTTGTAAAACATTCACTCCATTGAACTTGTCAACATGATGTTGTTTTACCACTTAGACTGAAATGGGTTTAATTAGGGTTAATATTATAATATATCCAAAACAAAGGTCTGGAGAAACAGCGGTAATGGTTTACATCAGCGGTACTGAATAAAAATTGTCCGATCGATAAAATTTTTGAGCCGGAGTCCGAATTTCATGTTCATGTTACTATTCAGAGCTCTATATACAGTATATATGCAGTCATTTTAAGACTATAAATAATTGAGCGATTCAAAATTTCCATAGCATTTCAATAATATTTATTGCCAACTTCCAGTAACTTGGTTTACTTAGTTAAACATGTGGGAAATTTTGATGGCCCTGTATATTTCCTTGTATTTGTGTAAAATACAACAAAAATCTTCAATCAGTCTTTACTGAGTCTTCATTTGCACGCAGCTGGGTTGGAAATAAATGTGAAAGGATGCTCTGTCACACCGGGCTCTCAGTTCGGGTATTTTACATGCCCTCACCTCAGACTGCTGTTTATATCTTTATATAAGTTCATATCTTGAATCATAAACCTTTCTTCATGCACTTTTCTGGTAATGCAATCCCTCCCAAATAAAAATACTTAACATCTGAGGGTGAGTCAGAAATGATCTGCCATCTGCCTATAGAATTTCTTTTTAATAAAGACAAATACACCATTTTTCAGGACAATCTCCTTGCTCATTTTCAATACACTTATTCAAGTCACAAAAAGCACCGTTCCTGAACCGCTGTTTTCACTTCTTCATCAGAAGTGTATTTTCATCCTCGTAGTGCAGCTTTTAGGAGACCAAACTGGTGAAGGTCCATAGCCGTGAGATCAGGACTGAAGAGAGGATGCTTTAACAAGACAGAAGCGGATAACAAAAGATGTAATAAAACTGGAGTGTGGATAATTTTTGACTCACCCTCGTATAGATTTCATTAACTTAGTTTCATCGTAGTTTTTAATAATTTCTTTTTTAATGTATATTTTTGCAATAAAAACAATGCTTAATTTACTTATCTTCACAGGAACAAAAGGAAGATCATGCGCATCTTTACGATGCCTCCCACAGTGGGTTCGGCTGCAGAACCGAATTTCTACGACAGCCTGCAGAAAGTGCGGCTCAGGCAGCAGCTGGAGATGTATTCTCTCTGTGAGTCAGAAAACTGTCCTGATTCCCTGCTTATTTACATGACTAATTCACAAAAAATTGTATATTTTCTCTCTCTCTCCTTTTTAAAAAAAATCTTTGTAGCTCGAAAGTTTGATCAGCAGCACCAGCAGGGCCAGGCGCAGGAGTGTGTGCAGCTGTCGATGGAGTGAAAGAGGGCCAAGAGCTCTGTGTGAAGGACTACGGAGTATACAAATGTGAAGAAGCCGTGTGTTGATGCAGTGATGTTTCGGTGTACAATATTTCCAGAAGTCTGAACATGTGAACAGACACTTAAATATTAACTAGTCACTGGTAAACTGCTCACAAAGGGGGAATATTAATATTTTACTGGAATGTTTTCTTTTCTTTTTTTTTTGTTTTGTTTGAGTAAATGTTTAAAATGGTAAAAATAAGCAGTAAAGAATAAGACAAATTTCTAGTTTGAGTGACTCCACTGAATTATTATTATTATTATTATTATTATTATTATTATTATTATTATTATTAAAAGCCGTTGCTGCCACCTCGTGGTCATTTTAAGTATTACATGTTCATGGGATATTACATTACTCTTTCTTTTCCAGTTTATACATTTAGATAAAATCTAATGATTATTATAATAAATCCAATTTCCTTTACATTTAAATGAGAAAAAATATGATTTTTTTTTACATTTTTGTGTAGGTTATATGTGCTTTCTTCTGTTCAATAATTTCTATTGTATTCTCAGAAAACATACTTAAAATATTTGCACTTCCCTATAATATTAAGGTTTACATGTGTTTTATTATTATTATTATTATTAATAATAATAACAATAATATTGTGTGTTTGAGATTTACTTTAAAGTTTTGCATTATGAAACATAGCGTCTGACCTATTGCCCTGTAGTGCTTGTGCGCGGTAACAGCAGTTTTTGTATATAATTATTTATTATTATTACTACAGTGATTAATTAGATTTTCACAGGACCACACCTTGCTGAAGCCATTTATTTCCATTTCCAGGAATCATTATGTAGGCATGTTTAATTTGAAGCACATTTTAATGATCGACTTTGAGCTTTTTTAGTTTTTACAGTTTTCTAAAGAACAGATCAGGTAATTCCCAAAATTCAATTAAAATTTTATTAAAATTAAAACATGAAGTATGACTCTACAATGCCTAGAATGGAAGCCTAGTAAAAGGAAACTGTAAATAAAGTTATGAAAACCAAGTAGCCTGCATGAATGCCATCATTTTTTAATAATTATTTGTTGGAGCAAATGATACACTCGTACCATTATATTATCAGCAGACACCACTTCCTTTTTCACTTCCAAACTGTGTCAGGCTGGTATGGAAACTGGGCTGGATGGGGATTTTCAGGACTTACCAGTGAATCACTAGACACAAACATCTGTTTTTCTTTTCCTTTTTCTCTACCCCTGAGCACCGAATACAACTAATATGTCAGTTACAGACTTTTGCAGTTAATTTAGAAAAAAAAAAAACCCAAACCTTTCTGAAATGTTAACATTTTAATAAATATTACAAGTATTGTGCCTCATTATATTGCAACATCTGCCTGCAGCTAGCTAGGGTCAGAATGGATAAGGCATGGATAATAGATAAATACAAGGGTGAGTCAAAAATGATCCGCACTCTGTTTATATTAAAGCTCCTGGTGGCTGCACTGTCTTATCAGCGTTTTTCATTAAAGGCTCCACAGTCGCTGCTGTGCATTGTGTTACATCAGTCCTTTTGTGGTGCGAGCAAAAATTGATGCCCCACTTCTGAACATAAACATAAGGTGTGTCGATTTCAGCAACCAAAATTTGGACTGATACACTTAGGAAGGTGAAAGTTTCTTAAAGAGAATCATTACTCGTGATGAGACACGGATTCATCGCTACAACTCTGAGAGTAAACGGCAGAGTATGGAACGGAAACATCCTCAATCGCCGACTGAGAAAAAGTTCAAAAGTCAACCATCAGCTAGAAAAATCACACTTACAGTTTTCTGGGATTCTCAAGAGCCGGTGTTGGAACATTATCAGAAAAAAGGTTCAGCAATCAACAGTACTCATTACAGTGAGACGCTTAATGAAGAGCTGAAGCCTAAGCTTCGGAATAAACACCGGAGACTGATATCCACTGCTATCCACGTCTGCCAACACTGTAGTCACTCTGCAAAAACTTTTTGAGGTTGGAAAGCAGCCTCCCTATAGTATAATCTTGCTCAGTTGGAATTTTCACGTGTTTGGTCCCTACGAGGACGAAGATTCACTTCTGATGAAGAAGTTTAGACAGCAGTGCATTCGTGGCTCGTAGCTCAGCCTAAAAAAAACAAAAAAATTTTAATAATGGAATACGAAAGCTTGTTGACAGATGGACAAGGTTTATACAAAAGCAAGGAGATTATTTCGGGAAAATTTTTTATTTGTCTTTCCTAAAATTCAATTAAAATAAATTCAACAGCCAGAGTGCGGATTTTTTTTTTTTCTTGACTGCATTTTTTCTATACAGCGCTGCTGAGTTGGTCAGAGGCTGTTGGTTATTTATCTATAACAGCAGCTTTGATAGAACTTCTGGTTCCAAGGTGAGTTATTATTTATTAATAAATAATAATTTCTATAGTAAAAACTCCACAATTATTAAGATTTAGAAACACGGCCTCTGGTGGTCATTTCAGGTAATTGCATGTTTTTTGTTTTTATATGGAAGGTGTAAAAGGTATATTTTAATGTGTACTGTATATTAATTAATAATAATTTCATAGAACAAACTAATTCAGAAGATATTATATGGGGGGCGGGGGTTCACATGTATGAATTTAAAATGTAATGGAGTTGTTCATCTGGTGTATTCTGTAATTTATTTGATTTTTTGGAAGGAGTCTCCAGTGTTGGTGCTGTGTAACAGGCAGAGATCAGCAAAATGTTTATACAGGGAAGTCTTTAGGAAAGATTAGTTTTTTAGGACACATTTTCAGTTTAAATTTTGCTTTATGACGTAACAGGATTACCAGATTTTTCAGCACTGAATGCAAAGAAAAATGTGTTCCTGTTCTCTGAATTTGAAAGTCTAATGTTAGAATCCAACTTTAAGAATCTATAACCGCTCGCAGCCGGAGGTCTAGAGAGAGCTGATTGGCCGAACTCTCTCAGAGGGGCGGTTCCTCATCCAAGCTCACGCAAGCGGAAGGAGTAGATAGCGCCGTCCTCCAAGTGTGTTACGCCGCCCCCAACGGCGCGCGAGCGAGCGGTTCGAAAAGATGACGTCGGCTGGCGTCACGTGTTAACACGCCCTATCACGGAGGAAGCACGTGATAGTCTTCGGCACTGAGTAGTCGTTGTAGTAATACAATAACAATAACAACAGCAAAAAAACAATAATTATAACACATCAACCACAAATGAGAAGGAAGTATAAATTGACAGTCCAACAATGGGTAGAGGATCGATATGATAATTAGTGAAAGGAAAAAAAAAAGAAAAAAGTGGCAAGAGACACATTAGTTCAATTACAAATAATGTCAAATGTGTTTTGTATTTTATTTGCTTGTTTCAATAATAAAAAAAAGTAGTAGTAGTAGTAGCCTTAATGTGGAGCCCCCTAGTGACGGGGAGGAATTGGACGCGACTAAAATTAGGGAGAAAAATCGGGGGGAAATCCAAAAAAGAGAGAGAGAATCTATTGTAAGACAAAATTTTCATCAAACACTGTGGAGATATAATCTCAGTCTTAAACTGTACAGGCTTGTATATCTACTTCATTAGATTCAACGATTAGAGATCAAGCATCATGGAATAGCAAAATGAAACCTAATAAAGTAGAGAGAAAAGTGTGTCAGTGCTGAGGAGGAGACAGAATCTCAGCGACTCGGAGTCTTAATCAAGTGTCATCTTTTACTGTCCCAGATCGCTGCACATATTTAAAATCTGAGATCGTCTTTTAGGGGAAAAAATGCGTGTGTATATATATATATATATATATATATATATATATATATATATATATATATAGAGAGAGAGAGCATAATTCAAACATAAATGCCCATGTGAGATAATATTTCATATCTTGAGGTGCCTGTAAATTTTTTTATTCTTGCCTTGTGTCACTCATCTTTTTGCCCTCGCTCACACCTTCATTCATTGTTTTGATTGTTTTATCCCTCTGCACTATGACGAATGGAGAAATCTGTCAGACCAGAGATACTTTATCTCTCACAATCCTTTGAGCTCATGTCTCCATAGAGGTTTTATATTCTGTGCTTATTTTCATCCCGAGCTCAGGATGTTGGAGATGTAATTTGTTACAATCAGCGTCTCTTTCTTTCTTTCTTTCTTTCCCATTTATCAAATAATACTCTGCTCTTTTGTTATTATATAAAACAATGTTTGAGTGTCCGCACTCATGTTGCACGTGGCAGACACCAAGACTTGTCACATGCTCCTTTTTTCTTTCTCGTACCTTTTTTCACCTATCAAATAAAGACTTGCGAAAATAATTTTTCGAGGGAACATTAAGTGTCGATATGGCACAGACATCAACAAACATCTTCGCCGTCTCTTTCGAAAGGCACTCTAACTCAAACAAACAGGAGGGACCCAGGGCCAGCTGATTTCAACATGTCTGTCAGTGGCGGTTTTGTGTTTACGGCGACGGTGCCACCCTGCCTGCTTCGCCCGCCCCGCCGGCCTGCTCTGTGCTCTGTTCAGCTCTTCTCGGAGTTGCAGATCCAGACAGACGTAAACACGTCCTGACCGCACGGCCTGGATCTCCTCCAGCAGACTGTGAAAACACGAGCGCATCCACAGTCTCCAGCTTAACATGACAGCAAAGACTCAAACACTGCTGCTTTATGGGGAGAGTGCGACTACAAGGAATTATAGTGTGCTTTTAAACATATTTGCGTAATCCTTAAAACTAATGACTGGATTTGGATTCAGATGTCTGGGTCTGCGGGCATCTGTGATGAAAAATGAACACATATTTGTCTCGTTATCTCCGTACAGTGGCAGTCTTGTATTCTAATTAATGACAGAAACTGGAACACACTTGAGGATGTGCCATTATAGAAAAATAATCAACACTGAACACATCAGTGCCTGCTACAAGAGATGATTTCTAAACTCTAAGTACATAAATAGTGAACTTTTAAATAATCAACTTGCCATTTTTTGTAAATAAGTAAAAAATTACTGAGCGTCCAAAATTGTTGGCACCTTTTAAGAACATGGGTGAAAACCATTGCAAAAATAAAGATTATCTGCAAAGACTTAAGAAACTCTCACTTAAGAAACTTTGACATCTTATTATAATTCCTGTAATACTTAAATAAATAGTATTTTCCTTATAGAGAAATGTTTGTGGCAAAAGGATTGACACACTTACTTATAAATAATGCAGAAATACTGTTCCTAATGCCCTGAGGGCAATAGGAACGGTTTAAAGATTTTTGATATCTAAAAAAGGGATGGATTTTATTTATTATTTGTTTCGCAGAAATTTGTTTTTTACAGTATGTATATAAAACAAAAAAAAAGGGGTGAAAAAATGGTGGATTTGCTTAGCAAAAAATAACAAATAATAAATAAAATCCACCCCTTTTTCAGTGCTTTTATATAGAAAAATAAAATAAAAAATAATACAGTAAAAAAAAACAATAACAACTATTTTAAAAAGCAAAAGACAAGAACATTATAATTAATATAGAATTAGGCATGAAGCTTAGTCTATCTAGAAAAAAACTTTGAGTAAGCAGTATCTCTAAGTGCAGGAGCAAAAACCATTAAACACTATGATGAATCTGAATCTCACGAGAACCGTGCCAGGGAAGCAAGGCTGAGACTTACCTCTGTTGCACAGGAAGCTAATTTAGCTGCCTGACAGATCTCACATTAACACCTCCTCAGATTGAAGCCTACATGAATGCTTTACAGAGCTCACGTAGCAGATGTACCTCAACATTAAATGTTCAAAAAGATTTATTTCCTATGTTGAATAAATAAATAAATAAATAAATAAACAAACAAACAGCATTGAATTACAAGATGCGTCCAAACCTTTATCTGGTAGGGTGCTATTAATTCTGTAATTGACAAAAACTCTGAAAAAGCCATTTTGATTGTTCTTACTTTGATTCTGTATCATTTACATGATTTAAATGAACGCTTCAGTCATATTTCTGTATGTGTAGGCTAAAATAGCATTCTCTCTGTAAACTTCATTACAGTTCTGTCACGAGCAACCGAGAGATGAACACAACAGCCTTAGCAGTTAGCCCGTGTTGCGTGGATGGTAAACCCAAACGCGGAAGTAGTCACCATAGGTGAAGTGATGAAGGGCTTAAGTTGCGAGATGTGGAATATCGGGTGGATCCGGAGCGCCGCAGGCAGCTGGAGCCGGTAGGTGACAGGATTGACACAGACGGTGATGCAATGTGGACCGATGAATCTGGATGAGAGCTTTTTGGACTCCGTGTGGAGGTGGAGGTTTTTTCGTGGACAGCCACACCTTGTCACCTGTGTGGTACACTCAGGAGGGTCGGATGGTACCTTGACGGAGAGCGGAGGACACATACTCTTCCATTGCCTGTGTCTCGGTGGCGGAGAGAGAATATAGACGGCCGCGGGTCAGAGTGGAGCCTGGCAGGATCTCAATAGCCAGGTCGTAGGGGCAGTGAGGAGGAAGGTGGTTGGCGCGTCTCTTGCAAAAAACCTCAGCCAGGTCTCGGTATGCAGTGGGGATGACGTTGGTGTTGATATCGAGGGCCTCGGACTCCCTAGAGCACGTCCCAGCCGGCGCTTGTAGGCAGAGTTCGAGGCAGGTCGGCCCACATTGCAGGATCCGGTTTTGGGACGAGGAGATGAGAGGGTCATGCTGTAGTAACCATGGATATCCAAGGATGATGGGTGGCGAAAAGATAGAGGTGAGGTGAAAGCGGATTACTTCTTGATGTTGGTCAATGGTGAGGGTGATGGGTCGAGTCTGGGTGGTGATGGGTCTGGAGGAGAGAGGCCGACCGTCGACAGATGTCACTCGAACTGGCTGGGATAACGCTTCAGTTTCCACCCCCAATCTCTTGGCATAGGAGGAGTCAATAAAGTTTCCGGCGGCACCGGAGTCGATGAACGCGGAGCTCTGGACTCATTTGTGACCAAATTGGACGTGTACCTGAACCATGAGACGCGAGACACTGTGTGTGGTGGCGGCGAGATGCGGGGGGCGTAAAGGGTTTTGCAAATGCACTTGACACAATACTGTTCTTGTTCTGTTCTGTTCTTGAGTTATTCCTGGATGTTATATGCTATATGTGTTATTTCATAGTTTTGTTCCAGAACGTATACAGTATGTGATATGTTTTAGAAGACGCCTTGTCAAACGTGCGCTTTAAAGCCGTTACAAATGGAGACAACTCTGTGCTGCTCATTTGGATTAATTCACAGGGACACAATCAAACAGGCATCTTCTTGTGAAAAATGTGCATCTTTCATTTCATCTCTTTCCATTTTCTCTCAGTTCTCGTCAGCGCTTTCTTCTTTCAAAGGCCTGCACAGCACAGCGAATGTGTGTGCATCCACATGGCACGTCTCTGGATCTTGCTGCAGATCAGACGTGACAATTGCCTTCATCCTCCCCTCTGCTCTGGTGTTCCGAGTCCCTTCTCATCTCCATCCATCCGTACTCTCCCTCTCTCCTTTTCTTTCTGTCACAGGTGGAACGTGCCATCGGTCGGGAGGCGAAAAAGAACAGGTGCTAATTAGAGAAGGGGAGCGAGACAGCATAGTGTATAAGAAAACATTTAGAAGATGAAACTCTAATCTGGAAGCAATGGAAGCATACACGCCTGGTGCTTGTGCGTCCTCTTTTATAGTAGCTTTGCTCAGGAGACACAGGCGGATCAAACGGGAGACGGTGGAGCTGTGTGAAGCTTGCATTTCTGCTGTGCCTTGTTCCTGAAAGCCTTAAACCAATAAAGAAGAGCTGGGTCATTCGTTGTCACTAAACAATAAAGTTTCTTTTTCTTAATTCTACCAAAGAGAGAGATTTTGTCATTTTAAAGAAAAGCGAAAGAAAGAATCATCTAGGAGCCATGCAAAAAGAATATTACAAAAATACAGTATAATGCAGCAGTGGCGAAGCCAAGAATAAACATACTGTAATTATCCCCAGGGCTGTTTAATTGTCATATCTGAATTGACAAAATGTGTGCGTTCATTTTCTATAAGCACATGTGGAAATATTCTATAGAAAATCCAAACATAAAAGAAATGAACACTTCTTCCACCATTTAATACATTATAGTTAATACAGGATGGACCAAAAGTTAGTTAGTTAATCCATAGGCATGATTGCTTATAGGATATTTAATATTCTTCTTTGTATTTCAGACGCTTAGTGGTTAGCACTGTCGCCTTGCACCTCCAGGGTTTCCTCCCACAGTCCAAAGACATGCAGATAAGTCTAACTGCCGTACCCAAATTGGCCGTAGTGTGTAAATGAGCATGTGACTATGTGTACTGTACAGTATGTGTGTGGCCTCCGATGTTTCGGCGCCTTGTCCAGGGTCTACCCCGCCTCGTGCCCCGTGTCTCCCGGGATAGGCTTGGATGAATATTTTAGACCCGACAGCGTTCACTTGTTTGCCTATGGATTAATACATTTGGGCGAGCCTGAATTATATATATATATATTTTGATCAAAGTCTTTTTTATTGGAAATATAAACAAGTTACATATACATACATACATTGTACACTGTTTTTTTTTCTACCCATACCCCTCCCCCCACCCCACAATAAAACCACCAACAATCAAACAACAACAAAAATCTAAACTAAAGAAAAAAAAGAAGAAGAGGAAAAAAACAACAGCCAGTCAGCAGCAAGAAAAAAGGAAGAAAAAGAAAGAAAATTAAATAAATTACGCATCAAACAGAAAATGTAACGAAGGAAGTATTAGAAACAGAGATTAAAAAAGAAATCTTTTATTACAGATCCAGTTGCTCTGCATCTATATTTTCAAAATGGCTTATGAATCGTTGCCAGACATCATAAAATTCCTGAGTCGATCCCCTTATAGAATAGCGAAGCCTGAATTATATTTGACACACAGCCTTTATATACAATCTTTTGACAAAAAGAACTACTGCTGAACTTTTTTGAATATTTCCTTATAAGCTCAATGTTTTTTAATATTATATTATCATAATATTATAATTAATATCATAATATTTATGTTTTTTGGGGTGCAAACTAGGTTGTGTTATAGGTTATACAGTACAGTTTGTCCCATGTGTGGATAAAATTACAATGATCCAGAATAGCTTTTTAAGATTAGTCGTGCTACTTGAGGTGTGAAAGGCAAATAAAAGGGAAGAAAAGGAATAGAATGTTAATTCAGCGGCAGCACATTTTTGTCCTTTCAAATTGACTTGAGTAAGCTTGCTTTACTCCTATAATTACTCTACTCCTCTAAGCATAATTCAGTAAAAGGTTTCTGTAATAGAGTAAATATAGTATTTTACTACACACCTCTCAGTATAAGTCCACGACTGTCTCGCTTAAGGTGATCTCGCCTTCACACCTGAGCTCCACAGTTTCTCTCTGCGCCCAGAGCCATCCGTCATGGCCGTTGTGTTTAACTCTGCGCTTGCTAGAGAGGCCCTGAGGGGCTCCTACATCAGGTCTGCTCCGGTCACTGGCAGAGAACAAGCCAGGGCAAAGCCCGAGTGCCAGCCGACACCGAGGCCAGAACAGCAAACACAGAGTGACCTTCATCTCTGGCCCAGGTTTAGGCCTCACACGACCCCCTTCCCCTGCTGAGTGGAGCCACGCTCACTCTGTTCATCATCTCTAACAAAAAAAAACAAACAAAAAAAAAGCAAGGAGAAATAGGAGGCAATGATCATAGATGGCCAAAAAGGACGCCTCTGTCAATATTTACCCCATCATTAAAACAGACACAAGATGATCAAACCCAGCACAGTTTGTTTGGGTGGAGTGCCAGCTGCTTCTGTGGAGTGCCAGCGCTATAAAATCCAGCAGGTTAACTTAGTTACAGATTTGAATTCAAAAAGATATAATCAGCAAAAAAGTATAGCAGCAAAAAATAGCTTAAAAAAAAAAAAATCTGTTTTGGCGACACGCTGGCTTATATTGGTTAGCATTGTCACCTTGCACCTCCAGGATCCGTGTTCGATTCCCACACACACAGAGTTTGCATGGTCTCCTGGGATTGGCTCCAGACCCCCCCGTGACCCTGTAAAAAAGATAAAGCACTTTTAACAAGAGAATGCTTCAGCTACGCTGCAGTTAGACTTTACAGTAGCTCTGCTCTGTGTCGGCTCTTTCTCTGATATCACATGTATATTACATTGTCCACCTGATTACTCTGATATGATCACCTACTTTCATTCCTCCCTTTTTCTGGTATTACAACTTGCTGGTGCACCTTATGTACAGTTACTTAAGTTCCCATCTGTATATACCCATCTGTATATACAAGCATCATGTATATGTACATAGAAACACTATATTCTTATTATTTTGGTTAGCTTTACCTCATAAATGCATAAATGCAGATTTCAGATTCCCACCTGACTGCACCATTGTGTGTGTGTATATATATATATATATATATATATATATATATATATATATATCCATCCATCTATCTATTAGGCAGAGTACGGGTGAATAACGCTGTATAACTTTGTTACCATACTAGATAAGAGATTTTCTAATATCAAAAATGTTAACCATTAAATGGATATTACAGAACTGAATGGCGGATGTGGACATGAATGTGAACATGGATTCAAATATTTGACCTTCATCTGTATGATTTTTTGGCATTGTTCTGCTTATATACAGCAGATTATACAGTATTTGAACAGTTTGTTAGCTGTTTGTTTTTTTGGCAAATGATTATTTTCTGATACACAATTTTGCCTATTATGGAACATTTAATTGGAAAAACTTCTATACAACCTTATTTTAGAAGTTTTAACCTTCCATGTTTTGCCCATGATGAACAGCCACCAGATTTCAAGCTAAATCCAAGGCGTCATGAAGAGACGCTTTTCTATTATGTAACCAGGGAAGATCAAATATTTCTTGTGCTATAGTGAGTGCTTTGAATGAGTGCAAAGGGTTTTTAGAGAATGTTAAAATACATTTGCATTTGAGTCACTGCCACTGACTGGCAATTTTCCACGTAGATGCGCCTGGCCTCGGCTGATGCTGACAGCTGTCCTCTGAGGACTTGTGACTCTGTTCAGGACTGGAGTTTCCTACAGTCTACCTGAGCCTCCAATAACGAATTAGATTCTATATTAACTTCCAGAACTTCCAGCCACACTATGATACAGATCAATCCCTGCTGTCCGTTATCACCCAGATGAGGATGGGTTTCCTATTGAGTCCGGTTCCTCTCAAGGTTTCTTCCTATTGCCATTATCACCTCCAGGGAGTTTTTCCTTACCACCGTCGCCATCCTCGGCTTGCTCATCTAGGACAATCTTATCATTTTGATTCATACAGTACACATTCACATTTCATACAAACTTCAATAATTCTCTTGATTTTGTAAAGCTGCTTTGCGACAATGTCAAATGTTAAAAGCGCTATAAAAACAAAGTTGAATTGAATTGAATTGCAGTCACTCCAGCAGAAATAATTGGCAGGTACTGTATGCTTTCTCCATAGAAAGAAACAATGCACTTGTGTCATCACGCTATATGTTCTGTACAATAGGACAATTTTGGATCTTATTTAAACACTACTGTATGTTTTATACATCACAAAGCTTTCCCGGACACTCTAGTGTAATCACTGTGGTGAAGCGGAAAAATGAAATTACAAAACTTAAAACATAAATGAGCGCATTGTGTACAAGAGACATGAGATGTATGCGCTGTGTGAGGACAGATGTTCTATGCTATGATATAGAGCTGTTGTCATGTACCGATGTTTTTCATGATCTTTAACAATAAAAGCATGAATTTGGTATATTTCTCATACTATAACACATAATATATTATTGACACTAAATTGCATACATACCATAAATAACAACAAATACAACTTGCAGGCTGATTTATTCATTATGACAAAACTGTGTGAAGATAGAATTATAGCGTTTTGAAAAATCTAACTAAATTAATTTTTATATAACCAAAATAAGTTGGGCAAAAAGAAAAAAAATCCGTTTGTGCATGCATTTGTGCTTTTAAACACCCTTGAGAAATAATATTCTACATCAGTTTACTTCTTGCTTTATTAGAAAAAAAAAATATATATATATATATGGGAAAATAGGATATGTTGTGCTATCTATTGCAATTGCCTGTCTAAAAAGTTTCAGCTTTCCCTGTATCACTGTGCCAGCCTTTGATTATCGCCTGTCTCTAGACTTTTCACCTGACAGTGTCAGTCAGGAAAACTGGCCAGCTGGTGTTAGTTTGGCTCCTCAGTGCCATTCTCACAGCTTCATCAGGTGCATGTCTGCTATTGACACAGACAGGCTGCCTCCTGCTTGTTGTCACTAGTGGCTCTTTTGCAAACCTTTCTCCGCCTCAAGTGTTTCTGAGAACGCTCGGCCTGGCACCAGCTGTAGCCATGAGAGCAGCTCGTTTCCTTCCGCAATACCGTTTAAAGTAAAATCTATTAAACCATAAAGTAGTAGGCGTGCCATATAAAGCCGTTTGGTGTTCCCCGGGGGCCTTATCAGGTGAAACAGATGTGACTAACAGCTGGCTGGTGCAGCTGCCAGGGTTTTGGCAGAAAGCCGAAGTCTGCTTTGTCCGCGGCTATCAGTTCCATCATCATATGTTAACCATGTGTCCATGCGAAACTGATATAAAGGCAGATTAATTCCTGTATAGCTCTTCTGATCTGGTGCTGATAAACCACACTCACACCGTATGAACACTGAAGCTTTATTAATTACATCAAATTTGCTGGATTGCACCTGGAACCGAGTAGAACTAAAGTAAATGAGATCTAACATGTTCCACATGCGATCATAACCGGCTCACCGGCTCCTGGCACTCATGTGTGGCTGGTTCACATGGACAATAGCTTTTACTAAAAGAACCACATCTAAAGCACCAGGCTCCTATTCCAGCCTTTCAAACCACATTTTACCGGATATCCTTTATTGTTTTAACACCCAGCTCATTTGTGTCACACGTTTGCCAGTTTCTGAAGCACCTGAAATGGGTCTACTTCCTTTCTCATCAATGGTGAGAGGGGGGAAAAAAAATCTGTTTTCTGATTTCTTTTTTTTTACTTTTCAGGGTTAAGCATGAGGACAGAGCCTGAAGGATTGCTGCTGCACATTTCGAGGCTGACCTGCTGATTGATTTTGAGCCTCTCTGACAACCAGGCTTCATCGATGAGCACTGCCAGGGCTTGTTAGCTCCAGCGTCTACCCAGCTCTCTCTAACGAACAATTATAGACTAAGAGCACTCATACCATGTCTTCCTGTCTCACATACTGGTCATATTCCTTCACTATGCCTCTAAGATATTGTTTGGACTCATTGCAAATTGTAATGAGCTAACTTGATGTTTGTTCAGTCTGTCATCATATTGATTCACATATCCACAGTGGTTGTCATACTAATGGTGGAGATATGCTGTGTAGCGCAGGACTAACCTTATATTTGGTTAAATCTGTTATAATCCCATGAATGCACAGTTTCTTAGATTATCCATTGCTCCATTGATTATGATAATGTACTTTTATTCTGTTCTATTTTATTCATATTACAACCCATCCATATATTTTTGTAGTGCAGTTATTTAAGAGTCTATGCGCACATGCAGTGATAATGTCCTGTACATAGGGTCAGTATTTTCACCCCACTAAACACCTTAATATACAGTTCTTAGATTATCTACCTGACTGCACTATTGTGCAGTCTATCATAGGTCTTTGAGTACAGTATACTCTTTTGTAAATATTTTTTTTACCTCCTTTTTGCATTTACAGTATTTCAAAATTCACCCTAGACCGTAATATTGTTCCACATCTTGTTTGTTTGTATCTCGTTTGTATAATTTGTGAAATGTTAAAAGCTGTAACTTTACTATTTTCCTTTGGGATTTATAAAGTACTATCCGTCCGTCCATCTATCTATCCATCTATCTATCTATTGATCCATCCATCTATCCATCTATCTATCTATCTATCTATCTATCTATCTATCTATCTATCTATCTATCTATCTATCTATCTATCCATCTATCTATCCATCTATCTATCTATCTATCTATCTATCTATCTATCCATCTATCTATCTATCTATCTATCTATCTATCTATCCATCTATCTATCTATCTATCTATCTATCTATCTATCTATCTATCTATCTATCTATCTATCTATCTATCTATCTATCTATTAATTCGTCCATTCATCCATTCTTCAAACCTTCTATCTATCTATCTATCTATCTATCTATCTATCTATCTATCTATCTATCTATCTATCTATCTATCTATCTATCTATTGATTCGTCCATTCATCCATTCTTCAAACCTTCTATCTATCTATCTATCTATCTATCTATCTATCTATCTATCTATCTATCTATCTATCTATCTATCTATCTATCTATTGATTCGTCCATTCATCCATTCTTCAAACCTTCTATCTATCTATCTATCTATCTATCTATCTATCTATCTATCTATCTATCTATCTATCTATCTATCTATCTATCTATTGACCCATTTGTTCATCCATTCATCTATCTATCTATCTATCTATCTATCTATCTATCTATCTATCTATCTATCTATCTATCTATCTATCTACAGTATTTTTTGATTCATCTGTCCATCCATTATTCCATCCATCCATCCATCCATTCATCCATCTATCTATCTATGATGCAACAAATGCCGAGACTTCCATTAATTATCAAAAGAGCACATATTGTACCATATACAATTCTTTGCATAAGTTTAAACTAGTCTGTATTGTGTAGTGTTACAGCCTGCATATGGCACACCATTCAGTTTATTTGGTGCATGCATAATGACAGTATCCAATCAGCCAGTCAGTTAATAGCGGCACTAAATGATACAGATCATGTGTTTCAGTTCATGTTTACATCAAATGTCATTATATCACAAAAGAAAGTGAGCTCAGTGACTGTAACCACGGCATACTATACATGCTGGTGTTAGACAAGCTGGTTTGAATGCTTCAGCTCCTGCAGACCTCCAGGAATTTTCACACACAACAGTCTATGTATAGAGTTGACCATTCCTGGGAATGTCAGTTCTGCTCAGCAGAAACGTCTTGGTCAGAGGAGAAGTGGTCAGACTGAGTGGTGATTTACAGTAAATAAGCACTTTTTACAAAGCGGTGAGCAGAAATGCATGTTGGAATGTACTGTACTATACATCAAACCTCAAAGGGCAGATAGTCTTTATTATCAGACTACCACATGCGCGTCTGTTACTGACAGCCAGAAGGGATCTCCAGGGATACACTGAACTCACTTTGCAAGTTACAGAGATGACTGATTCATTTTAACATGAACATTTAGTCAAGCTCTTATCCTGAATAATGTTATGCATTGTGCTGCTGCTAAATGATTGGCTGATTGGGTTATAACATGAATGAGCAGGTGTTAAGGTCCTCCTAATAATGCATATTAATTATCATCATTATTATTAGTTATCCTAATAAAAGAAAAATATCACAGTAAAATCAGTGATTACGTGAGTATTTACTCTATTATTGTACTGGGAAAAAAAATGATCTTGGCCTTTATTAGCATTTATGTATGATTATTATCTCGATTTTACAAAAAATACAAAATTAGTTTGTAGGTTTTTTTTTTAACCTTTTTTTTTCATCATTCTTGGACATTATTTATTTTTGTTCAACTTCCACATTTTACAAGGCTGGAAATTCTGCTCTTAATTTCAGTAGCTTGTTGGCTTGTAACATGAATCTTTTTATTTATTTATTTTTTTAGTCATTATTTTAACATCCCTAAAATAATTATTTTGGAAAAAGATGTGCTTGCAGTTTTGCCTTCAGTCCCACCCAATTCTGAATCTGTGGCAAAAAATATATGTAAGCTCCTCTCATAAAAATGTCATCCATGCCAAGTGTTCATCTTGTTTTTAAAGTTGTTTTTCTTGTTGTTGTTGTGTTGTTCTCATTAAAAAACTTATGTGTGCTGATGTCCACAAACCACATACAAATTTGACTTGGAAAAACTTGTTAACTATGGTCACGTTTTCCAAAATCATTAATTTTCTTCCTCATAATCATTCCTTTTTTTTTTCTACAAAATCGTTACTTGTTGGCTCTGACTTTCAGCTAATGCACTGACCTTACACACTTGCTGATACTCACTGGCTTTACAACTGCTGTGTATATATATATATATATATATATATATATATATATATATACAGTGGAACCTCAGATTGCGAGTAATGCAGTTACGAGTGTTCCGCAAGATGAGCAAAAATCTTTAATAAATTTTGACTTGAAAAACAAGCAAGTCTTGGTTTACAAGTGCTGAGAATCATGTATCATGCATCTCTCTTGCTCTGTGGAATTGTGGGTAATCGTCTCCCCTGCTGAGTCTTAGTGCTTGTCTCTCACTGATATAATCGACGTCTCTCTCTCTGTTTCAGAGTGTCTCCTATGTGTGTGCGCATACCGACACGGACACCAACACACACACGCTGGCCTTTACACCCCGTTCCCTGGCTTCACACACAC
The DNA here is from genome assembly GCA_013621035.1 of Clarias magur. Lineage (NCBI taxonomy): Eukaryota > Metazoa > Chordata > Actinopteri > Siluriformes > Clariidae > Clarias > Clarias magur. The sequence continues at coordinate 1,572,837 of QNUK01000050.1, read as the reverse complement.
ATAAAGACACACACTCTCTGCTTTACACAGAACACTCTGCTCTGTCGCGATTCTTTTCAAAGGTAAAGTGCTGGTTAATTTCGATTTCATTCGTTTGCGCTCACGCGAGTGTCATTAGGGAGATTTCTTTTTTTTCCCCTGTTAAAACAGTGTTACCATTGTGTGTGTGTTTGTTGTGAAACTTAAAAAGTTGGGGGGAGGGAGGAGGAGTTTTACTGTGTAAGAGGGAAAGAGCTAATTCCACACACACACACACACACACACACACACACACACACACACACACACACACACACACACACACAAATACACTGCGCCTGCGCGCACAAACGGAAACACTAATCCGTCTGGATTTATTTTTACTTTTTTTAAAGGTAAAGTGCAGGTTAATATGTTTTATTTTTACTTTATATATTGTATTAATTATTTTTAATAATTTATTTTTTGGGGCTGTGGAACGAATAATTTGAGTTTTCATAATTTCTTATGGGAAAATTCGATTTAGTTTACAGGTGTTTTGGAACGCTTCTGGAATGAATAATGCACGTAATCCAAGGTTCCACTGTATATATTTATTCATTCCAGAAGAATATTATATTATTCAGAATATATACTGTAGTTATATATACTTGTTGTATAGTACAAAATAACATTTTTGTAAATGATGATTCCATTTCTTCAGTTTCTCCTTTTAATGTTTTCTCCACTGCAAAAACTCAAATCTTACTCTCCATAATTCATCTGGTATTTTGTCCACCTCCATAATGTTTCCCGGCCATTAGTACCTATGAGCTGTGAATATGCCTGGCAGAAATGCATAGCAGGAATTTTTGGTTCAATCTGGCTGCAGTTTAGTCCGGTAATAAAAAAGCAAATAATTTTGAACGTCACCCGATACACACATGCGGGCAAAGTCTCCACATTCATCTGAGTTTGTGGACATGTTTGGAATCGCCCCAACACGAAAGCTGAGAGTTTGAGGAGAACATGGATGGAATTCAGTGAAAATTCCCCCAGTTGTGTAAAACAGGGCTGTGCTGATGGAGCTCTAGAAATAAAGAGCATGAGTAGTGAGTGTGGTTTACCATAATTACAAAGCTCTTAAACCCTGGCTCAGATGCTCTGTCTGACTCCTGCCTGTCTCTCTCTCTCTCTCTCTCTCTCTCTCTCTCTCTCTCACACACACACACACACACACACACACACACACACACACACACACACACACACACACACACACATCCACGCACACGCCTCTGTCTGGTGGAACTAAACTATGTTTTTCACTCAATTTTCACATGTCTAGGGCTATAAAAAGCATGTTACAAGACGTATAACAGTTCTCGCTTCAGGGGAAAAACAGTTTTGCTGTTATTGTGTAAGTGACCACGGTGTCTGGGTTTCAAAAGACAGTGTAATAAATGGTTCAGAACTAGCTGTCAGTCATGATATCTGATCTATATTTTTAATAATCATGCAATGTTTTCATGCTGTAACAAGAATTTTGAATTTTTAGTGATACCTTTCTAGTAAATATACCACAATAGACAAAATATTAACCCTAGTTCTGTGATATTTTAACACATCTTGTTTGTTAGAATTTTTTTGTGTAATTCGTGGCTGGGGTAAAATCACAATTTTTGGTTAAATTAAGTACTCTCTCTCTCTCTCTCTCTCTCTCTCTCTCTCTCTCTCTCTCTCTCTATCTACACGGTAAAGCCGAATAAGTTGGCAAAACTAAAAAAAATGAAGGTAATCAGTTATATAATTTTTTTTAAAGTAACGATGTTTCCAATTTTAAGTAAACAGAACTATCAGTTTTTGAGTTTGTTGTACTCATTCATATTAATCGTTCTTTACCTGCATTATTGAGTAGGCTAACTCACACTATTGAATAGCAATTAGCATTTTTTTATTTGTTGCTGGTCTTTCGGCTGCTCCCGGCAATGGGTCGTCACCGCAGACAATCCGGTCCGCACACAAGCTTGGCACAGTTTTTACTCCAGATGTCCTTCCTGACGCAACCCTCCCATTTGCTTGGGACAGACACTTCATCCAGTTGTTGAGAATCGAACCCGGACCTTTTTCATGGCAGGCGAAACACCTACCACTGAGCCACCAGTGCTCTATTGCCCTGATAACGTTAGACACAAAATTGCTAGTCTGAAAGATTTTAAGTTGGTGAAACTTCATGGTGACAGTTACTGTTACTTAATTACTTACAATTACTTAAAATATCAAATTTGTTCAGCTACCTTGAAAAGTTTCATTTCTACAAACTCATAAATACCAAAAAGTTCTAAATACTCATCAAGGTCTATTAATTTGAACTAATTGTAATTATTTAAGTTAACAGTACTCAGTATGTTTAATTACTTTGAGCATTTGGTTTTACAGAGTGATTGACAAAACAGATCACCAGACTTATTAATAATAATTATTAATAGACTTAAAAAAGCACATATTGTACTGTGTACTGTATAATCAGCCAGTCACGTGGTAGCAGCACCTTTCTGTCTCTATATGATCCCCTGCTACACTTATGCACTTATCCCAGTGTTTCACTAGTGCTTAGACATCATAAAGGTAGAAAGATTTTTTAGTACACTGCAGCCATGATCATATACTGCCTGCTTCACGACTGAAATCCTGGCCTCCCAGGAACTCCTTTAACAGCCCAAACATGTAGAAACGGCTTTGAGTGAGGTCAGGAGGATGTGGCAATAGCTCTCAGCTGAGTTCCTGTAATCTGCACGTGGTGTTGGTGAATGATTGTGTGTGCAGTTCTCACAGACAGACACGTCTTTTGCACAAGTTGGCTATAAACTATCCGTCAATTTTCAAGGACTGAAACGCATCCCAATCTCACGAGATCGCCTGCACTGGGCTCCGAGCCACCTCGGCCAGGATCATCATGCACGGATGTACATCCTTCCGTAAAAACGTTTGAAACTAGGAGTCTCGTCATTGTACGGTGCTTGATGTCTTCCTGTAAATGTCAATCAGTTTGCATGAAAAATTTGCATCACAAGTACCCGGTTTGGCTTAAACACCCCTCAGTCGTGTTGCACAGTACTGTATATGGACGGTCTTCATAAGGATAGTTAAACACGTGTGCATGTGTGAATGTGTGTGTGAGAAAAAAGTGCAGAGGGAACGAGCCCGTCTGATTGACATATCATATAATCAGAAGTCTGACAGCAGGTCTCAGCTGTGAGAGAGCAGGTTTGCAGGTGTCTCGCTCTCGCTGTTAAAAATGACCCTGATTATGGCTGTCATTGGAAAATGATTGGGACAACTTTCAGAACAATTCTGCATTGCTCGAGGAGTTGAAAGCCCTACCGTATACTGAAAACAGAAATTATTGCCTGGTTGATGTTTGTTTGTTTGTTTGTTTATTTATTTATTTCTGAAATTATCGTGAATAAGTTTTGCTCTAAGTACACCGAGCCTGGTTTATAGTGCAACAATTTAAAAAATCATGTACACAATAAATAGGACATTTGGATCATAAACTAACATAATAATATAATATAACACTTACATCCTGTACGACTCCTACTTTCTTTCCTGCTCCCAGGCCAGTGTGTCTTTTCATTGTGTTTAAATGGCTTTTGTATTTATTTTTTTCAATATCCCACAACAAGATTCATGTCTTGCTGGTTAAACATCTTATTAATATGTTATGAAACCACTAAAGCATAAATTGCTGTAGCGGCACAAATGGAGCTCATTTTAAAAACCTACTGTAATGCAAAAAGATGACAGTTTTTTTAAAAAGAAGAGAAAAAAAATACTCAAGGGCTCTTTATAAACACTGGCAGTTGGTTTATAAGCAGTGGTGCTTTAGTCTGGCCCGAGTGAGTCTGTGGTGAGATCTGGGTTTGGTTCTTAGCCTGGATCCAGACGTCGTAGTCTCTCCACCCTTCATTAGCGACATGCTCATGCATCTCTAATAACACTCCGCTCCAGCATGTTGTGTGACACTTTTTTAAAATTTAAGTTTTTTTAGTTATCAGGACTGTTGTTTAGTCAAGTTTTATCATCATTGACTGGCTGTAGAGCCGTGATTAATGTCGGACCTCTCAACATCCCACAAGAGCTGCAGTTTTGGATCTACTCTGACCCAGTTGTCTAGCCTTCTCACATTTTTTTTTGGATTTTTCCCCGATTTTCTCCCTAATTTGGTCGTGTCCAATTCCTCCCCATCACTAGGGGGCTCCCACATTAAGGCTACTACTCGTGTTACTAAGGCTACTATCCTCCGAACCACGTGCCGCATCTTTTCGAACTGCTCGCTCGCGCACCGTTGGGGACAGCACTATCCGCTCCCTCCGCTGCGCGAGCTCACAGACGCCCCTGACTGGCTGTATAGCCGTGATTAATGTCGGAGCACTATGTACCTCTCATCCCTCCCCTCTGAGAGAGCTCGGCCAATCAGCTCTCTCTAGACCTCCGGCTGCGAGAGGTTACAGCACCACCCGGGATTCGAACTAGCGATCTCCGGATGATAGGGCGAGCGCTTTAATCACTGCGCCACTCGGAGGCCCCGGAGCTACATTTTCAATATCTCGTTACAATGGCGGCTGGAGGTTGGGGGAATATATTTATTTTCCTGAAGATGATGTGTTGGAGGGAGAAAAATGGGCAAGCGTAAGCATTTGAGTTACTTTGACAGTTCCAGTGACAGCTTTTTAGGACATTGCAAATGAGTGTTAAGTCAAACGTGAACTTATGATGGACATACAGTATGGTGGAGAGACTCTTAACTGCAGTAAAACATTCAAAAGGCTTTCGGGATTTGCAGGGCAAGGTACAACCTCATACTGCCCACCGCACCACTTGCACATTACAAGAATTTGGCTTTTGCAACATCCTCCAGACAGGCCTGACCTCGCTCCAAGTGGTTTCCACGTGTGTGGGCCAATAAAGTAGCTCCTGGGAGGTCAGCATTTCATGTGGAGCAGGCAGTCCGATCATTTTGCCTTGATGGAATCCATAAACTGATGAAACCTTGTGGTGAGTGCATTTCTCTTGCAAGGGATTATAAAGCGAAGCAAAGCCAGGTTTTACTCTCATAACTGTGTCCTCTTATTCTGCACAATCAAAAACCCAGTTTGACTTGAACACACACTGTAATTAGGATAACAAAAAAAAAAAACGTCTGACAGTTATGGTGGTGAAACAATCACAGCTACAGTAGATCTTACATACAAACATACAGTATCATTCCAGCTAACTGGCTGAACTTGTGTGCACGAATAAACCCAAAAAGTGAGGATGAAATGTATCTTCTGCTTACAAGATTAACCAAAATAGAAAAACGAATGGTATCTCATGCATTATGCAATAGCAAATGTAGTAAATCATAGCCTCAGTATGTTTTCTTCATGACTCTATGACCACTCCGGGGCTCCTTACGTGCTACAGTATGTAGGTTTATTTATATCATCACATGGCCGTATAGCGTATACAGTAGCTGTCCAGAGTTCATTACAGCTGTATGATTTCTGAGCTTTGAGCAAAGTTACACTTCCTGGTTATGACCATCACCTGTGTTCTGATCATGGGTTCCTCTAGTTTAATGTTCTCTGACTCATAGATAGATTTTTAAATAGATTTAATACTGCTAGTTGAACTTGGCTAATGCTTTCCAACATTTCCCGGTTCGTCCGCGCCAATTAAAGGTCAGTCTGGGATATTTTTCTTTCGTGAATCTTTCTTACAGTATATTTTTACTTTGACACTTTGACACTCAATAGATATTTTCTATACTTCCTACTTCTCTTGAGTGTAAAGGAATCCAAAGCGATGCTTAGACTACTGTATATTTATTGCGATGAGTCACTTCACTTTCACTTGAATAATGAATACTGGTACATTTCCCAAATCTGGATTTAAATCCCACTTAAGTCCAAAAGGCATGGCTTGAGTACTCACTACATCATTATTAATAACACCATTAGGTGCTATTTCTAAATAATCTTTGTTTTCATCTCGTCTGGAAGGTAGCGGCGTTCGGCGTCTATGGCACATGGTATTAGTCTAGAAAATGTCATTGCCTTCCAAACTGATCCATATCACTAAACTTGTCTGTGTAGACATTTTGCTTTTACATAATACTCAACTGTCTAGATCGAACCCCTGTGATCCCAATTATTCTGAGGTAACCCTTCCAACCCTACACCTCCCAGTCTACCTGCGATCTGAGTCATCACCACTCCGTCCCATCAACCCTGCTTCATTCCAGGGCACAGTTTACAGCAAACATGCACAGTAAGTGCAATCTTCTTGAAAGAGAGGCAGATGTTTTAATGCACAAGGGGAGGTGAAGGTAATGGTTTAACAGAACAAAAAGACTTGTATTTTTAGGGGCAAAAAGAATACACATCCATTCAGGTATACAGTACTGTACATGGATTGCTGTTGCTCTCCGGGGGCACTTTCACAAGTAATGCGTGTATTTATTTTAATGTCACAGTTAAAGATAAGACTGAATAATAAAATCATAGATGTACAGATTAGAGACTATGAAAAGTGGCAAAAGGTAGCAAGACTCCACTTCTGCTTTACAGACATACCACAGGTATCCTCCATGCACAACTTTGTAATACTTCTAAATGTATTCTAAATTATTTTAATATTCTATAGACACCAATCAGCCATTCCATTACAACACAAGCCCAGTATTGTGTAGGTTCCCCTTTTGCCACCGGAGAGCTCTGACCTTTTGGGGTATGACTCTATAAGGCCTCTGGGGATCCTGGCACCGAATCCTTTGGGTGCTGTGGGTTGTGGAGTGGGGTCTGCATGGGTCGGACTTCCACATCCCATGGGTGCTCGATTGGATGGGGATCTGGGGAGTTTGGAGGCCAGGTCGCTGGCAGGCTGTGGTACATTTGGTGTTCTGGTGCCTTTCTTTCATAGACATCACTGATCTTTTTAAGCGACTTGTGCTACACTGGATTTTGAGTAGGATCAGAGCATGTGGGCTGGCCTTTGGTCCACATTGGCATACATGTGTCTTGGGTGCCCATGATCCTGTCACCTGTTTACTGGTATGTAATTGATAATCAATGTTACTTTGATAATGTTATGGCTGATTGGTGTACTCTTTATATTTATTGTATGTCCTGGTCACTAGGGTCATTTATTGTATATCCTGGTTACTAGGGCAAGGATGCCCTTCCTGACGCAACCATTTCATTTTTCTACCCAGGCTTGGGACGGACACTGCATGCAGTGGTAGTATGGGGTGTGGCTACCCCCTGACAGCGGGTGAACCTGAACCTGGATCCTTAAAGCAGATCCTTAAATCAACAACCTAGAGCCTTAGACATCTGAGCCAATGGTTTTCCCCAATTCGGGCATTTTAACTTTAATTTTGGTCTTTAGTCCAACCTGAATAGCTAGAGAATTATTTTTATTTTTTATTAATTAATTTATTTTTCTTTCCTTCCTTATTTTTTTATAACACTTTATCAACACTAACAATTATTATTTAACTGAAGATTAATGTCATTGTTTTATCTGTTCACAGTTACATTGAATATTTTGTAACATCTGTCATTTGTGAGACAAATTAGTTCCTCTCCACTTACTGTACACATGTAAACAGATGTTACAGGTGTGCACAGATGTTCCCTCACCACCCTCTCGTTTTTCTCCTTATTTAGATAGTAATAAATAATGTAGCTTGTCATGTTGCTTAAAAAAAAAAAACATTTTTATTCATATGAAGATATGGAGCATCTGCCTCACAAGCAACAGTCAATTATTTTTGTAAAATAGAAATGATGATGCATTAGAACAAGCCTCTTAACATAAACCTGTGAATCAATACCTTCTGAACAATCAGAATCACGACTATGGGATGAACTGTATTTCTGTAGACTCTGATACAGTAACATCATGGTCTACTACAGGATGTATATTAAAAGGGTAAAATAGCTGCTGTACAGTGGTGGCTGTGTGCATTTGAACATTTACACAAGCCACACTGACACTCTGAGTCTCAGTGTATGAGCTCTTCTGTCCCGAACTGAACGTTTAACCGAACTAAATCAGTGCAACCACAAAACAGTCCATTAGAGCTGAAGATTGAAGAGTGAAGCCCTGCGTCTACTGTAGGTGTCAGCAGAGTCGTTTGTAACTGCTCGCCCGTGCACGGTGAGGTGACGTTTCCGCCTTTTACTGCGTCTGTCATTAAGGGTCGGTCATTAGGGCAAGTTTGTACTTTGTGTGTGTGTGTGTGTGTGTGTGTGTGTGTGTGTGTGTATATATATATATATATATATGCCTGGTGCGTTTGTTTGGTGTCGGGTATCAGGTCAGGGCGGATGTATTGTGCAGCTGAATGAATAGAGGGTCGTGTGCTATTCAGCTCAGCTATGGTTTGTGTTATGGCTCATCTCCCTGGAAGCCTTAGTTGCGTGGAGACTGTGGAGACTTTCTTTTTCTGGCCAAACCCGAGCACATTAACACACTGCTTTATTTGTTTGGTGGGAGTACCCAGACGTGTATACTGTACATATACGCGTATAAAAAATAGAAAATATATCAATTTAACCGTCTCATAACGTGGACATAATGATGTAGGCCTTGTTTGAGTTTTGGGTTCATTGATACACTTTAAATGCTAATCAAAGGTACCACACAGGCACCCTTCCAAGCAAAAGACACATCGTACAAGCATGAATGGAGTACTCTTGATGGTTCCACTGAAACGGCAAGAAAAAACAAACAAACAAGGTACCTATGTTTAGAGAGTTAGATGAATTGATGACCCTCGAGGTCTCCAAGTCTGCCTTTTGGAAGTGTTGACTAAATTATGTAATTCGACTCCAAACATTTGGCGTAGGGTTATCGGGTGACTAATTCTGGACCAGACAGTCTGGTTTTAAACTCCAGTGTCTGCATGGTACTGTCAGTCTTGCGGTTAAATGACTGTTTAATCCATTTTTTGAAAACATATTGTGCACAGATTTTTGATCCTCCAGGGTCAGGGGTTCGATTTCCTCCTACAGTCCAAAGACATGTAGATTAGGTTGATTGGTCGCTCTCAAATTGTCCATAGTGTGCATGTACAGTGTGTGTCCTGCAATGGATTTTATACAGGATAAAGGGGTATAGATGATGAGTGGGATACAGGAATGTGCAGAGGTGGGTAGTAACGAGTTACATTTGCTTAAGTAACCTTTTGAAAAAAATTTACTTCTATGAGTAGTTTTATCGCACCATACTTTTTTACTTTTACTTGAGTAGATTTGTGAAGAAGAAACTCTGCTCTTACTCCACTACATTCGACTAGTTACTTTTCTAATCATTTATTCAACACATTAGATATTATTTGTGTTTGCCAGAGAATTGCAGCCGGTGGATCTACCACGTGACTTGTGTTCCACCAATCAGATGTAGAAACAGTAATGTCCTGACCAATGACCAATGACCAATCAGCTGCAATAACTATAACCATGTGGAGTCACATGACCACACAGAAGGGGGGAGGGGCTTGTCTTCAGCAGTGGTAGACAGTGAAGCAAACATGTAGCGGTTAGTTTAGCTGTTTTATTTAATGTTGCGATCTTAAAATATATAATTAGGAAATAAACTAGAGGCTAAGAAATATAGAATTTTCTTGCATTTGTTCTGCTGGACACAGTTTATGGTTACGTGAGACTCTTGTACACATGTTCTAATGTCATTTTCTGCTGAGTCATTTGCAGGGTGACTGAAGATACAGTACATCTTACACAGGAAATAGTTACACTGTTCAAACACACACGTGTTACCTACAGTAGGGATTTATTTCAAAAGCTTTATATTGTGAAAAAAAAAGGTATAAGGAAATTTGTGTTTTTTATTCCTTAATTTGCTATTTTGTAAAGATATTTAGTGTTATTTATATATTTAATTAAATGTATTTAATTTTTTTTTATTTGGAAATGTCACAATTTGTACAGTACATTATTTTATCATTTTGTCTGACTGCTTACATAATTTCTAAAAAAAAAAAAACTATAAATCAGACATTATGATGAAACAGTTACTCAATATTTGAATATCATTTCACCGAATACTTTTTTACTCTTACTTGAGTAATATTCTGGATGACTACTTTTTACTTCTACTTGAGCAATATTATTTTGAACTACATCTACTCTTACTTGAGTACATTTTTTGGCTACTCTATACACACCTCTGGGAATGTGTAACACAATCAGTGTGTAGGGTTGCCTCCTTGTTTTTGGTTGTTGTTTTAAATCAGAAATGAATTTCAAACGGAAAATATAGCTATTGAGTGATCTACAGTAGTCAGCTCTGCAACATGGGGCTTCTAGTGAGATTTACTGCGGCTAAACGAATGACACCAGACAGTTAAACAGACACGTAACTCGGATGAGGTTGTACAGGACATTATAAGGCGCCAGCTCAGAGTGTGTAGAATGACTCCTGCTTGTAAAATGGCTGGTTAAATCCGTCTGCCAAACACATCACACTCTTCTACCAGTTATCCAGTGATCGCATCAAGGACAGAACATTTCTTTCTACTAATTTTCCACAGCTCACGTCCAGAAGGACGTGTAAGACACTTAAAAGGTATTTTCCATATGTGTAAATGTGAGAACCGGGTCCTTATGAAGACCTCAGCTGTCTATTTGCACCCATGAGATAGTAGTGGTGATGGTGGTAGTAGTAGTGGTGGTGGTGGTGGTGTTGTTGTGTTGCCCTGTACGCGCACAGTTAGAACAATGTAGCGGTGCATGCGCGACCATCCTGGCTGCTCACTAATTGCAGCTCTGCTTTCTTTGATGTGTTTGTGTGTATGTGTGTGTGTGTGTGTGAAGAGGGACACATGAAAGACCGGCAATTACCGCGCTTCGTGGAGCGGCTGCGACACAGGCAGCTGTGTGAGAACTCCTGCGCCCGGCACACTCTCGAATTAATGCAGTAATAATGTGCGATGTCTGAGTGAGACAACATCTCATCAAGCAGAGAAAGCCGAGGCTCAACTGAACGGTTTGCACTCTTGTAAAGAGACTGATTGGTAGGAGAAATACTACTTCTTTTTTTTTTTTTTTTTTTACATATATGAACCTTGAAGTACTTAGAGAGCAGTAACATGAACTCCACATGTCAGTTACCCACATGTGGTTGTTAGGCATGTTTCATATTTAGGCTTTTTATGTTTTACGTTTTTGACATGGAATTGTTTGCAGAGGTGGAAAATACCTGAGTAACTGCTCTGCTACTTTAATTAAGTACATTTTAGTTTAGATTAGTACTAAACTACAAGTATTGAGACTGAATACTTGTCTTCTTTCCCAAGCCAATCTACAAGAGAAAAAACACTTATCTGTATATGCATATTATTACAAACTTACTGTAATATCCCAAATCCAATGAGACCTATCAAAGGGTGACACCGTGGCATAATGAATACTGTAGCAATGTGTTCTCGCACCTCCAGGGTTGTGGGTTCGATTCCCGCCTCAAGTTTACGTCTGTTGAGTTTGCATGTTCTTATCTTGCATGTGCATGATGGTTTTTCTTTCTCCCAAAGACATCCAGGTTAGACTAATTGTCATTTCCAAAGTAAGTGTGTGTGCCTGTATGTATATAGGCTTAAGGCTGGTACACCATAAGTGTTATAGAAATCGAATGAATGAATAAACATTAAGACTTTTCTTGCTATGCCAAATAGTTTGCCAAATAGTCAATAGACCAATGGTCCCTTTCCTACTACATAAAAAAGGAAATAACATCCGCAAAACAAATCAAATCACATATGCATGTTAATGCAAGTGAAATATGAGTTAATAAGGAAGATTTGACACAGTACTGATGTTCATACTAAGGTAAAGCATCTCTGCGCATTTTTTCTTTTAATTTGGTTTGAGCAGAGCGGTTTGGTCCAGTGGTTAAAGCTCTGATTATGAGGTCAAGGGTTCAAACCCCAGCACCACCAAGCTGCCACAATTCTGTGTCATGGCTGACCCTACACACTGACCCCAGCTTCCTAACAAGTTGGGATATTCAAAAATAGAAATTTATTGTGCAGAAATGTATGCATATGTGTGCGTCATCATGATCATCATCATCATCTTTTTCTTCGGAATTCATTTTATGTATTTTTTTTCAACACATGGTGACATATACTGTAGTTTCAGGGCATAGTATGGTGAAATGTTTACCTGCTTTTCTCACATCACCGTGTATCACTCACATATGAACAACATATGATCTTGCGATGTACTGGCATCTCATCACAGGAGGGTACCTTATCATCTACAGTAGTTTTCCCAGGATGCGATTGCTATGCAGAAATAATAATAATAATAATAATTTTTTTTGTTGATATTACACATATGTACAGTATTGTAGTTCTTAAGTGGTGACGTAGTCTAGCTCACATTACAATATATAGTATGCACTGTAGTCTACGGAGTAACTTAAATGTATAAATACATACGGATCACAAATATAGTAGACAGATAGCATGCTGTAATGTTAAATAGAATTTAAATCCAGTCTGTTATTTCCTGCTGAGAAAGAGGCTAGACATGAGTTCACAGAAAAAAAGAAAAAAAAAAACTAAACAAAACAAGTGTTGACATTAAGCATGGGGAGTTATGCTAGGCATGCAGCTTTGCTTTTTTAAAATCTAAGCCATGTCATTTTTACAGCAGGTTTAAGGTTTAAGCAAGGTTCACAGCCCTCGCGAGTTTTATCGCAGGGCAGGTGATTTGACTAAACCTCACTGACCCCGGCTTTCATATTAGATTATGTCTCGTTTTTTTTCCCCCATTTCGAGTGGAGTTTACCTTCCCCCTATCATCCTGCATCAAATTCAGGTCATGCTTTCGCTGCACTGGAGGGAAATCGCAGGCGCCGCCGAACGCCGCTCGCTGTTTGCCGTGCCATCGATGACAATCAGAATAGTGACAAATTGAAAGTAATAAATCAGTTTGCTACCCTAGAGGGCTGCAGTCATTCATATTAAGCAGAACGAATCAGTGTCATCACACTTTCTGCGTGCTGTCACACACTAATCACTTCCGCCACCGAGGTGATGTCACCGGTCCAGATGGGGGGTTTCCGTCATATTAGGATTACAGAGTGTGTTCGGATACATGATGTAAGCACAAGCTGCTCTCAAAGCCTTTGTATGAGCGTGTGTGTGTGTGTGTGTGTGTGTGCGTGTGTGTGTGTGTGTGTGTGTGTGTGGTGTGGAAAGTCCTGGTGGGTTATATGGTTTGGGCTTGTGTATAAACAGATGTTTCTGTGTTTATGTCAGTGAGTCAAGCGGCAAAAAGCAACGTTCCCGTGAGTGCCGATCTGATTTGGGACAGGTGCTTCCCACAAATCTATTTCGTTTGTATATTTACAGTACTCTTCATACTCTTCGTAAAGACATTCGATTTTATACCCCTAACATTATGTCCTGCCAGTATAGAAAATGACACGTACAAATATTTATTCTAGCAGCTTTGAAAGACTTGAAGTGCCGCCACAGAGTAACACATCATTTTAACTCCAGATTTTTATACTGTTTGACACAACTATTACATGTGTACTATCTTTCATAACACACTGTATAAATCTTTGAAAAATTAATTCGATTTAATTATAGTAACTACCATGCCAGGCCAAAACACAGTCTCACACTCTAATATTTCATTTGACCACCCTTAGTGTTGAATACAATCAACAATACCAAACAATGATTCCTCATACTCTTGGATACACTCTTTCACTATTTGAGTCTTGGAATATGTCCATGCCATCAGGGAAGATATAAAAACGATATATATGTGATAGACTGGTCCTTCAGTACATTCAGGTCGTCAGCTGACTTAATATTGTTGAGCCTAGACCTGAGCATCAGAGGAAACCCCAGATCATAACACTTCGTCTTGTAAAGGCTTGTACAGTGGCCGCTATGTACAGTATGATCATTATTTCCCTTCTTACCCTGACGCACCCATCACTCTGGAAAAGGCTCAATCTGGACGCAGCAGAACACATGACCTTTTTTTTCCATTGCTGTAAATTCTAATATTTTTTGCTCCTTAGCAAACTAAAGTCTTTTTTTCTGCTCAGTCTCACTAACAAGTGGATTTCTTTTGGACTCACAGCTGTCTAGTCTAATCACATTGTGTATATACTGTCTGGAAGTGAACCTCCTTTCACTATGAAACATAGCTCTGGTTTCTACCTTGTTCAGTGCAGCTTCACCAAGCTGAAGTTTAAGTGATCTCTGAATCATCGTTCATGATTCTTACTTTTTTCCTGACCACATTTCTTCTGCAAAGTTGATGATTCAGCACTATCCTTCCAAGTTTGAAAACTGCATCGGACCCATGCACTATATGGCCAAAAGTATTTGTCCAAACCTGCAGTAAAATTAGATTCAAATACATGTACAGTACTTTAATATGGAGTTTTGCAGATATAACATCTTCCACTCTTCTTGGAAGGCCGTCCACAAGATTTGGGAGTGTGTCTGTGGGAATTCGTGCCCATTCGTTCTGTAGAGCATTTATGAGCTCAGGCACTGATGTTGGACGAGAAGGTTCCAGTTCATCCCAAAGCTGCTGGATGTGGTTGAGGTCAGGGCTCTATGTTCGGGCCGGTTGAGTTCTTCCACACTGAACTCATAGTCCTTGTTGGTCATGTTGGAATAGAAAAGGGCCTTCCCCAAACTGTTGCCACAAAATTGCACAGAAGTGTAGCATTATCCAAGACGTCTTGGTTTGCTGAAGCATTAAGATTGGAGTATTAAGCTCTTCACTTGGGGCCTGATTGAAACACCGGAATTCAATAATTAACAGGTTTGACCAAATACTTTTGTGCATATAGTTAATCCAGTTCCAGTAATTTCAGCTTTCAGCCAATCTCCATTGCTTTTACTCGTACTTTACAATTCTTACTTTGTTCAAAATATATACAATAATCCAGCAGCGTACAGTACACTTTCCCTTTCAAACATTTTCACACACATGCATGATGCATTTTTTTAATAGACCGAAATGATATCTTAATAATGCTAGAATGAAAAGGTTCGACGAATAACAACGTAGGATTAAATTTAAGACCAAAAAAAGTGGGGATGTTTAGTGCTAAATAAACACATCAGAACTCATACACTACAGTATGTTGTTGTTTGTCTTTCGGCTGCTCCTGCCTAGGAACAACTTGGCACAGGTTTTACGCCGGATGCCCTTCCTGACGCAACCCTCATCCAGAGTGCATACAGCATGATGTGTGTATATGTGTATATGTGTATACAGTACATATAGATTAAAGAAAAGGCTTTTGTGGTCGAGATATCTATGTCTTTTATGTGACGCTACAATCTAGCGGTGTGACTCTCTTTGAAGCACACACAAAGAAGAAAATGCTATATCAATGGAGGAAAACATAAAAATACAGTATGGGAAAGTAAATGTCTGAAATATGTATGTATATAGATGTGGATACTATAAATGTAGATTACATGTGTTTCTAGACACAATCACAAAAACACGTGCTCTCACCACCACACAGGACGTAGTTTTTTTTTTAACATGAATATAAGACATAAAACAATATAGTGGTAATAAACATGGTAATAAATCTTTCTATACCAGACTATAGACAAGTCTATAAAAGATAATTATCTCTCTCTCTCTCGCTCGCTCTCAAAAAGATTGCACAATCCAGCAAGTAAATTATTTCTATCCTTCCGCTGTTTAAAACTAAATGACTCAAATCACTTTAAAAAGAATAATTTTGGACATCACTAAGCATTACTTAACTGTCTCTTACACCATATTTCAACTCGCCTCAGGGTTTTTTTTAGTGCCCTGAAAGTCCATATGAGATATTTCTGGTGCATAAAAAAAAGACAAAACATCTGGATATACTGCTACTAAATTTACAAATGAAAAAAAGTGCAGACTGTTTAAGTCTGTCCTGGGAGATATACTGCATTTAGAAAAGCACACACACACACACACACACACACACACACACACACACACACACACACACACACACACACACATGCTGATGAACTGCATTTTTGTTCATCTGCAAGACCAGCATACCTGTGCCAGGTACTAAAGCACCGTACAACAACCTGATTACAATCATTACGATAACTGCACAGTCTACGTTCTTGTCTCTTCTGTGTATGTGTGTGTGTGTGTGTGTGTGTGTGTGTGTGTGTGTGTGTGTGTGTGTGTGTGTGTGTGTGTGTGTACATGTGTACGTGTGGGTGAGTTGGAGTAGAAAGCAGAAACCAGGAAGAAAGCCATCAGGATCGGGTTAAACACTCCAGGCTTAGATCATTTTAGAGACACCGGGGTGGAAAAATAGTCGAGTGTGTGTGTGTGTGTGTGTGTGTGTGTGTGTGTGTGTCTGTATACACACAGATGCAACACTGTAAAAACAGTCTGATGAATTCAGGGATTGATTTTTTTGATTTGCTAGGCTTACACCTCCCACACACACCTACCCATATCCAAACACACACACACACACACACACACACACACACACACACACACACACACACACACACACACACACACACACACACGGTACTACAATAGGAATACATATGATTACATGAGCACATGACCATGTGCCATTCCCTCGCACAGCAGCAATCTGTAATAAGATACCTTTTCCCTGCTTTTCACACACGCACACACACGCACACACACACACACACACACACACACACACACACACACACACACACACACACACACACACACACACACACACAGACCATGGGAGAAAAATAAGAGGCAAGAGAAGGAGAAAGGATTTTACCCATTGAGTTTGCCAGGGCAGGCAGCCAACAAAAAGAGAAGAGAGCGGGAGAAAGGGTGAGAGGGAGGGAGCGAGGCCAGGAAACTCCATACATAGCCAGCAGGAAGGAGAGCGTCGGGGCAGGAACTGCCTTGTATGGGCCGAGGGTTTCTGGCAGGCCGCGAGAAAAGACATTTCCTCTCCGAGCCCAGATCACGTGACCCACAGCGGGGCTGCTGAGACACCGCAGGACGTGCGTTTGTGTGTATGTGTGTGTGTGTGTGTCTGTGTGTGTGTGTGTGTCTGTTTGAATCCAAAGCCACTCCCTGCTCCCCTGCACTCCAGCCTGTTCTGCAGCTCATGCCTTTCTATCGGCAGAGGTTCCTTCTGCCCTGCAATATGCTCATAACCACTTCCTGTACTCAAAGCATGATATTCGCTAGCAGACCCCGAGCTTCAGAATGAACTCCAGCTGTTGGGAGCAGCGGTAGTTCTGCATGTGAAAGGAACAGGAAGTTTGTGTATATAACCTCTCAAATCAACTTTGACAGGATTTCTGCACAAGCTCATATTGCCTTATCAGCTCCTGGGTGAGGTTTTGAATTGCACACGACTCTGAATGTGTGTGTGTGCGTGTGTGTGTGTGTGTGTTTCAAGGTCCTACTCTTTTACAAACATGCCTCTTTGAAGGCCGTCCAACTCGAAAATCTAAAATCTAAATTCCATTTTCAATAGCTCTACATTGTGGGAAAATCTCAGCCAAATGAAAGGAATACTTCATTGTATTTATGTTTTATGTGCTTCCTCGTGTGGAATGAAGCCTTAGGGGGGCCAGTTATTGAATTCTACCAAGCTCTGATTTAAGACATAAAGGTTTATGCTAAACAGTGAAGGTCTTGATAGATGTAAAATGTCAAGCCGGGACTTTTGATTGTGCAGAATAACAGAACACTGTAATGAGAGTAAAAACTCTCTTTGTTTCTCTACTGTATATAATCTCCTGCTACACTACTGCACTTATCCCAGTGTTTCACTAGTGCTTAGACAGCCATAAAGACAGAATATTTTCTCAGTCTGCTTCATGTCTGCAACGCCGGCCTCCCAGGAACTCCCAAACATGTTTAAATGGCTTGGAGTGACAGGGTACCAATTCATCGCAGGACACACACACACATATATACACTCTATATATACTACGGCCAATTTGCGAACGCCAACTAACCTAACCTACACGTCTTTGGACTGTGGGAGGAAACCGGAGTACCCGGAGGAAACCCACCAAGCACGGGGAGAACATGCAAACTCCATGCAGGCGGGAATCGAACCTGGCCGGGAACCTGGAGGTGCAAGGCGACAGTGCCAACCACTACAGCACCGTGCCACCTGGTGACAAGCTATCCGTCGATTTTTAAAGATCAGACGTTGCACTTGCAGAATGTTCATGGGAATGACTGCAGCTCCACGTCACGTACGGGTTTCTTTAAATCGGGCCAAATATTTTACCTCATAACCATACTATGCTTGAGGTTTTCTGTAAATAGGTTTCATTCATTCATCTTTTATACCACTTATCCTGTGACCAGGGGCGGAGTGGGCCTGGAGCGCATCTCAGGAGACTTGAGCCACAAGGCAGACAATTTGGGAACGCATATTAACCAAATTTTTTGAGTGTTTGGACTGTGAGAGGTCATCAGAGTACCGGGTGGAAACCCAGCAAGCATGGGGAGAACACGCAAACTTCACACACACACACACACAGACCCGAGGTGGGAATTGAACCCTCGACCCTCGAGGTTTGAGACCACAGTACTACGTCATCACGAGTCCCCGTTTGACTTGACCGAACTATGTACACATCTAAACTTGTAAGGAATTGAGCACCTGACCTGAGACTGCTGATCTACACAGACTCTGAAAGCTTGAATTAAAATTGTCGCAGTTATAAAATTCCTATCTGTTGTAATCACACGTCCATTACAGTCGCACTAGATAAAGATTAGACATTGCTGGAGGATTATTCTAATTCAATATTCATTCATTCTCATCTGATTCTCGGTCTGTTTCGGTTTTAAATACAAACTCTTGGCAAAGAATCAGCAAATAAATTTCGCTATGTCGGAATTAACAACGGTGAAATATTTATGTCAGTGCCGTTTTCATCATCCCCCAGGAAACTGGGACAAGCCGTGTTTAGCATGAATACTTCAAGACGGCACCGA
The DNA here is from genome assembly GCA_013621035.1 of Clarias magur. Classification (NCBI taxonomy): domain Eukaryota; kingdom Metazoa; phylum Chordata; class Actinopteri; order Siluriformes; family Clariidae; genus Clarias; species Clarias magur. The sequence goes on along the minus strand of QNUK01000050.1, from coordinate 1,553,815 downwards.
AAGAAAGATAATACGCTTCATTTGTGGTTCAGCGGGGCATGTGTAGCCTACATGAAGAGGGCAGATGTGCTTCAAAGTTGCGTTTTTATTGTCATGTTCAGGATTTAATGAAATTCAGCAGACTTGGAAGAGAAGAGCAGAGACTGCAAGAGGGAGGGAGTAAATCTTGGTTTCGCCATTTCTGAGTCTATGCACCTGTCTGTGTGGGAGAAAAGAAGTGTGTGTGTGTGTGTGTGTGTGTGTGTGTGTGTGTGTGTGTGTGTGTGTGTGTGTGTGTGTGTGTGCGTGCGCGCATGTTTGCATGTTTGCACACTGGCACAGGATGGACTGCAGACAAGGAACAGACATACCGACAGTCTCTCAGTCGTTCAGTGCACACACACACACACACACACACACACACACACACACACACACACACACACACCTCCTGCAAAAAAATCAACAATGTGTCATGCAGTAAAGACACACACACACACACTCACAGCACACACATACACACACACACACACACACACACACACACACACACACACACACACACACACACACACAATTAAGTGCAGTAGCCAACAGTGAATATCCCGTTGAGGTTTAACTCATTCAATAGGACATTTGGTGTGGCGGGAAAAGCAGGCCATTATGATGTGCGTGTGTGTGTGTGTGTGTGTGTGTGTGTGTGTGGGTGTGTGTGTAAGGACAGTCACAGGATTTCCACAGTGGAAATGAACAGGCAGGTCAGATTCAGGACAGGCAGGGAAGCTCAGCAGAAAACAGAGAGGCAAGGACATGCAAACTAGATTATTTTATGTGTGTGTGTGTGTGTGTGTGAGAGAGAGAGAGAGAGAGAGAGAGAGAGAGAGAGAACAATTTTAAAGGAGAAACAGTAGTTCTGGAGGGCATTCAGAATAAAGTGGCACTGCTAATTAATTCAGGGTTCGTCCGACTGATCACTTTCACATTAGTTATGATTAAACTTTTCTATCCTGATGGGCGTGGTCTCTTAAAATGATGACTCTGCCCTCTCGAAATACCAAGTACTTACTAAAGGGTATCACGATGCCAGAACTCATGCTGTGGCCTTAAAATTCTCATCACCTAGATCTCATGTCATGTAAAAAACGCGATATCACTCGCTACCATCATCATCATCATCATCATCATCATCGTTATCATCATCATACAACACCAGCTCAGGTTCTACCCTTTTAATAGAATGTTGTTCATTGCTTCAGGAACAGAAGGACAAAACTGATGCCAGCGTCTACTGAATCTGTCTTGGTGTCTTAGGGAATAGTGTCGCTCACAAACTCATTGTCTACACCACTTTATCCTGTACAGGGTCACAGGAGGCCTGGAGCTCTAGGTCAGAGGGTACTTGGCACACAAGCACGCACACACTCACAGTCTATGCACAATTTCTCAATGCCAGTTAACCCAATCTGCATGTCTTTGGACAGTGGGAGGAAACCAGAGCACGAGGAGGAAACCCATCAAGCATGCAAACATGCAAACTTCATGCACAAAGACCCAAGGTAAGGTCACTGCGCAAATCAAGTATTTGCTCCTCAGTGTGAAGAAACAGAAGAAACAGCCTCGTATTTTTAATGTCATGATTTTGACATGCTATTTTGTGACTAGGAAATGCTGAGAGAAATGAGAAGGAACCCGGGAACAGTAAATATTACCAGTGAATAATAATTCATAATTCTCACTAATTGTCAGAAGTGAGAGTTTTTTTTTTTTTACATTTATTTATTTATTTATTTATTTACAACATGATTAATTATACTTTTAAATGTGATATGAATGCATTTTGCCTTCTTAAACTGAATGGATTTAATTTCAAGCTGAATGAGAGGGAGAGAGAGAGAGAGAGAGAGAGAGAGAGAGAGAGAGAGAGAAAGAGAGAGAGAGAGCGAACACAAGAAAACAAGCCAAAATAATCATAAATAATGTCTGGAATCTCAAGGCAATACTAATTAAACTCGTGAAAAGAGATATTACGAAACATTTTGAATTCAGATTTGAAATGGTTTGGGGTGAAGCGTAGCGACAAAATCTATTCCGTGCCCTAATGACGAACTCAATCTGTCGATATGAGAGTACAATAAGTCCCCTACGTATGAACATTCAAATGACGAACTTTCGAAAATACGAACATACGCATGTTCCGTCGCGGAAGTGAAATCGCATGTCCGGTGTAAATCGCCACGTGCGCGCAGTGTGCATCCCAGGATGTCTGGAAGCAAGCGTAAAAGCAGCGGCGATGAAGCTGGTACTGCAAAGAAGCACTAAGCAATAAAGATGGAGAGGAAAATGTAAAAAAATTTAGAGAATGGAGCGAGGTGACATTGCTTGTTCTTGTAACCTTAAATCATTCAACCATAGGCACGATTCTAAAGAGCTCTGTACTTTAATATACTGTGTATAGCTAATTATATTAGTATCCTAGTACCTAGACAATGTGTGTTGGACTTACGAACAAATTGGACTTACGAACGAGTTATTGGAACAAAACTGGTTCGTACTGTATGTTGGGGACTGTACGTGTTGGTCTAATGAAGGAGTCTCCAGTCTTTGTTCTACCCATGTCTATCAGGGATTCCTCACATGCTAGTTGGTAGCTTGGATAAGATAAATTACCCCAAGAGGGAATTTGTATGTGCGCATGTGAAGTGTATTTCCACCTCACTCCCAGCATTCCGGGGAAAGCCAATCCTCCCCCCCCCCACCCCACCTATCCCCCATCCCTCATCCCCCATCCCGAATCATCACAACCCTAACCAGGATGTGAGAAAATGAGCACTGAAACGTACTGCAAGCCTGATAACTAATACAGGCTAACTGTTAAAATAGTTGTAATTTCTTTATAGTGTATGAAATTGAGACATTTGATTTCCTGTGCGTAACCTCGTAAACATAAATAATACATAAATATTTCACGCAAATGTGTCTGCAAAATGAACATGCAAAATGTGAGAATTTGTGAAATGCATGCCTGTGTGTGTGTGTGTGTGTGTGTGTGTGTGTGTGTGTGTGTGTGTGTGCGTGCGCGCACAGACAGCGGAGAGAGACAAAAGAGAATCACTTCACGTCTTCCCTGTTAAAATTGCTCGCATAATTGCTGTCTTGCCATCTGCTCAGTGTAGGCATGCAGTCAGGAAGTTTATTTTTTTTCCACCCAATGTTCTGATCGTGTCGAGATCCGTGACTCCCACAGCACGTACCTGAACATTTGTAGTGTGTCACGGAAAAGCAGATTTAGCAGATTATTATGTGAGAGCGTAATTTTACTGCCGTTGATTTACCTTCTAGGAAAGCACCAGGAAATGGGCCATAACACTTAACTCCTCATGAAAGATGCTGATTTATTCATTTCGACTCATGTAACTCCGGCTTCTTTTAAATAGCTCTGTATCTGAAGATGCACCGTCTGCCCTGCGCCGTGGAGAAATAATTTGCCAGCCCTTCCGCCCAAGCGTACATAGTTGAGTAATCGTTATGCACATAAAGGAGAATAGGCTTTTCCTATGCAAACTTTACATGCAGGAGTTACATATAGCCTGCGATAAGGAGAAAGGAAAGGGGGCAGTTGCGGGGGCGAAAGAGTCTTATTCAGGTGTACATGCTTATCAGTGCTTTTACGCTGTTGGACCAGACGGAAAGGCAACATGCAGAGCAAAGAGTCATTACTCTCAATGAGGTCATATTAGACATAATGGAGTTCCATCGCTTTCAATGGAGATATGCTCCATTTGGTGGACTTCTCTTACACTCACTGAAGTTTTATTAGAGCTTACTTTTTATTGCACCTAGAGTTCTGTATGGTGCAGACGTGACCATCTGATCCGCATACAACTTGGTTTTCTACCAGATACCCTTCCTGATCCAACCTTCCCATTCTACCTGGGCTTATGCAGATGCCCTGCTCTTTTGGCACAAGGAGAACCTATACCTAGGTGGTTTTAATGTTAATGGTTTTAATGTTATGGCTGATCGTTACAATAAGCTGGTCAATAATATAATTTTATTCTAAAGAAAAGGTATGCATGGCATACCACTATGTATACCACCATAACCGACCAATAAATGCAAAGGAAATAATGCAAAAGGAATCTTTTCCTATTCATTCATTCATTCATTAATTCATTCACCCATCCATTCATTCCTTCATCGCAAAAGGTTCTTTTCTTCTTAACCCTAAAGATATAACACTGTGAGTAGCACTGGCCTCCCACCACCATGGTTGGGTGTTTGAATTCCGTCTTCGGTCTGTGTGTGAGGAGTTTTTCTGCGTGTGAGGAGTTTTCACCATGTTTTTGTAGGTAGCCTTCAGATACTCTAGTTTATCCGGCAGTCCAAAGACATACAGTAAGCTGCAGGCTGATTGGAGTTTCCAAATTGCCCTTAGTGTATGAGTGGTATGGGTTGGCACCTTGAATTCTCTGATATTAGCTCCAGGCCCTACATAACCCTACACAGGATAATAATGATTGAAAATGAATAAATGTATAAATAGTTAGTGTTTTTGACAAAGCAACCTATCGACAAATTCATTTTTGAAATTAAAAAGCAACAGATCCTACTGCACATTTTATCCACATAATGTTATGCATATTATGTCATCCACACAACAAGTAGTTTTTACTGTACTTACTTATAGCCGATATAACATCTTTTGAGAATTAAACCTCAAATGCAACTTTATCCATCTTTACAGGATAGATAGGGGGAAAAAAAAACATATATCTTCAATATTGACACTGGAGATTTCTTCCTTAGATATTAAAAAAAAAAAAAAAAAAAAAAACGAGCAAAAACGTTCACCACATCAATGTTATACATTTTCTAATAGATTTATTATTGAACTTAAATTATGTTGACCTCAGTTAGAGAGAGTGCATTCATACTGTATAAACCTGTGACCTCACAGCTGTCACTGTAGCCCATAATCTTTTTCTTATTATATTAATAAACACCTTTTCACCAATCTAATTTCAGAGTAACACAAATGTTAGATGTTAGATTTTATACCACGCATGTGTGTTTTTTTAATTAATTAATTAATTTATTTATTTATTAATTACACCAGGCCAACCAAAGGTGGTAGAAAAAGAAGTGGATAATCCACAGAGGGCTGGTGTGGATAACATTTAACCTGAGACATTATTCCAAGCAGTCAGTGGGGATAAAAGGAGCACGGCAACATAGAGTGATAAAGGATGGAGGAACGCAGAGGGCATACAGCGGGGTTTATGGAGCATTTACGGTGGTGATCTAATCACAGCTCAGTAAGGGCGGCTTTTAGGAGGAAATGGATGCTTTTCTCTCGCTCCTTCTCCCTTCATTTTCTCATTTTCAGTCTGTATTGATGTGACAAATACCCATGCGTTTGTGTTGCCAAAGCCTGGATTCTAAACATATCATATTAATATCATAAAATGATTAGTATTATGAAAGAAAGAAATGAGTTAAAAAAACAAACAAACAAAGGACTATAAAATGCTAGTCTTGTAGTGCTTTGCAAAAAGCAACCACACGTACATTGCAGCTTGTTAGGAAACCATATTTCTGCATGGACATGGAAGAGTGACGACAAACAGTAAATAAACCAAAACCAGTTCGAAACCAGAACCAGAGAGGACCCATAAATCACATTATTCATGTAACATTAGAAAAGTCCAGCACTCAAGCGCTCAAGCACAGCATGCCTTTACCCGGTGTAGAAAAGCAAAGAGAGCACTCAATCTACTGTCTAGCTAAACCTTTAATGTCCCAGCATATTGTATATTATTCATCTTAACGCTTTACTGCCACAGTCCAAAGACATGCAGATTAGGCGGATTGGCATTCCCAAATTGCCCGTAATATGTGAATGAGTGTGGGAGTGTGTGTATGTGTGTGTGCCCTGCAGTGGATTGGCACCCTGTCCAGGGTGTACCCCGCCTCATGCCCCAAGTCTCCTGGGATATATAGGCTCCAGGCCCCCCGCGACCATGAATACAGGATGAAGTGATATAGACGATGAGTGAGTGAGAGTGAGTAATACAAGTGGAAGCAGCCGGAATATGGATGTAATGTGGGCAACTTTTAACTTTCAGCCTTTAAGGAAAATGGTAAGCTATGTTTTTTTTCCCTCAAATAACCAGGTTGCAAGTTTGGAGTCAATAAAGAAAATGTGCCGGACAGCAAAGCAAATGCACTGATCAGCCATAACATTAAAAAACGCAACACATCATGCCCAATACTGTCTGGATTCGTCTTGTGCCGCCGGAGCAGCTCTGACCCTTGGGGCATGACTCCACAAGGCCTCTAGGGATGTCCTGTGGTGTTTGCCGCCAGGGTGTTAGCTTTGGATCCTTTGGATGCTGTGGGTTGTAGGGTGGGGCCTCCATGGATTGGGCTTGTTTGTCCATGGATGCTTGATCGGGTTAAGATCCTGGGAAACTGGAGGGTCAGATCACCAACCTTGAACTCTTCACCTAATTATCCCCCTATGCAGCAGACTGTGGTGTTCCAATACCTTTCTAATGTGTAGCAGTTTGTGCTGCCTTGGCCTTTCTTTGGGATCAGCTAGTTTTTGGTCCTAACAAGCATACTGTAAATGAGCATTGGGTGCTCATGATCCTATCACCATAGTAAATAATTGATAATCAATGTTATTCAATTCACCTGGCAGCGGAGTTAGCGCTGTTGCTAATCGGAGTAAACATTTCATTTTTGCACTACAGCTGTTTTTAAAAACATTTCTGGACATTCAGGAGCAAGCCATGATGTGACGAACTGTAAAGTGCCATGCAAAAGTATTGATACCCCTTGAACTTCCACATTTTGTTTTCACGTTACAACAACAAACGTACTGTAGATGCATGTTATTGGGATTTTTTTGTGATGGACCAACACAAAGTGGTTCACATAATTGTGAGATGGAGGGAAAAATGATTAATGACTCTTGAAGACTCTTGGTTCCACTGGATTTTAGTTAGAGGTATCAGAGTAAAAGGGTGCTGAATACAAATGCACGCCACACTTTTCAGATTTTTATTTGTAAACAGTTTTGAAAATCATTTATCATTTTCCATGCACTTCACAAAACATTCAAGGCGTATGAATGCTTTTTCAAGACACTGTAACTACTGGATATGCACAAGCTACTCGAATATACAGTTAAAGTTTGTTGATCTGCAATAACCCCTAAAGATCAAATGTCATAGTACTCTAGCAACAGTTTAAAATCCGTCATGAATTTTGCAAATAAACTGCAGCCTTTAAGTTTCTGAAGCTCGTGTCCAGAAAAGTGTAAAAATGATATCAGTTGCTCTGTGGGCGGAACGTGACCCCTGAAGAAGCAGTAATGATGTTCATCATTAAAAAAAAGTGAAGCTCCGTATACAGACATGCGGAGAAACACAATCCGAAATGCCCTCGCTGTTCCCAACCGTCTAAACGGACAAGGTATATCTGCTTTCCGCATTATTCTACCCGGCATCCTTCCTAGTCTCGAGTCATGTGTATTCATCGACCAACCTGCCCTTCTTCAGCATAATGTTTGTGTTCGAGTAGCAGTACTCTCCTTCACAGCGATCTTGTCACAAAGCAGCTTATGAATTCCCAGGGCTGTGTCGCTTTGAGAAAGCCTGTGGCAACGGTGGCGAAGGAAACAGCTACTTTCACTCACGCAGAAAATAAAATCAACTCCCAGGCAGTGCACACGCACGCACTCTCACAACACACACACAAATACAATGTGCTCCGAATCTAATCATAAAACAAAAAACCCAGCTCATTTTCTTTTACTTTCGCATGTTTTTTGCCCTCCTTTTTTCATTTTCTACTGATTTATTTATCATGCTATCAGCGTGTTTAAAGAAATTTGAACCGGAGCATTTTAGGGTGTTTAGCAGCGCTCTAATAAAAACCTTCGACGGTTCTCTAAAATTCACCAGACTGATGTTTTTATTTATGAGTGGCCTTTGAACACGGCACTCTACGCTTCAAGATTTCAAGGTCATTTGTAATTCGCATAATTAAGACCGCAATTAGACGATCAAAGTCTGGGAAAGGTTTTGCGCCTCTGCGGCGTTCGTGGAAAGGCGCGGGAAACTTCATCATTATTTCACCTCAGCTCGGTTTTCTTCGTGTTTACTAGTATAAGTCGAGCAGCCGCTGCCGTTTAAAGCGCCTGGCACATCTCGCCTGTGTCTGCGTCGTGAGGAAAGTATTGCATCACGAAAGCGTCTCAGTTTCTCTAAGCAGTAAGTTGCGGCTATAATGACAAAGTGCGCTTTTCATGTACTGGCAAGTCTTATTAGTCATAAGCTTTGGCTGCAGAAACCTGCTGTTTGGTTACGTGACTTTGCCTTCTATTTAAACCACGCATTGCATCATTTTATTGCGGCTCGAGTTCACACAGTATGCGCTCTTACCTAACGACTGACAGGACGGATTGGTGACGTAGACCTACCGAGGCTCGGTTTATTGTCACCGATACTCGTATGCGGGTACATTCGGTCGTGTCACCCCTAGAAAAGTTTATACCGTATAATCCAGTGAGGGTGTCTAAGGAATAACACATCTTTAAACACTGAACTTGAAGTACTGTATAACAAACCTGACTGTTTAGAATCCAGTGTTGTTGGTGGTCTTTTGGCTGCTCCTGGCAAGGGGTCAATCCGGTTCGCACACACAAGCTTGGCACAGGTTTTACGCCGGATGCCATTCCTGACACAACCCTCCCATTTTATCTGGGCTTTGGACCAGCACTGCATCCAGTGGTTGGGAATCGAACCCAGGCCTTCTGCACGGCAGGCGAAACACCTACCATTGAGCCACCAATGTCTTGTACACTAGTTATTGTACTCATAGAATCAGGACAAAATTCTATGAGTACAATTGCACTCATGATTGCATAAGTATTTACATCTGCTGTAGAAGAATCCATGAAATGCTTGTGCGGTTAGCTTGGTCACTTTACACCTCTAATGTTGGGCCGTTGAATCTCACCTCAGTTCTGTGTGCATGGATTTTTTATGTGTGTTCTCTCATATGGTTAGGATTGTGAGTGTATTTGTGTGTGTTTGCTTTGCGTTGGGTTGGCACCTCTTCCAGAGTGACCTCTACTTTGTGCCATGAGCTTCCTGGAACGGTACTTTGGACAGCGACATACAGTAGTTACAGCATTGAATGTTTAAATTGCTATGAGATTTTTTTTCATCATTAAAGCATTTAGTTAATAACTTCTATAAAATATTAATTTTCTATTTATTTTTCTTCTTTGGGCCCACTAGCTATTTTTTACTTAATTATGGCCACAAAATGTTCAATTTTTATTTATCCCATTGATGATTTAGATCTTCATCATGTGATATACAGTATATTAATTCATTCATTAATTCATTCATTTATCTTCTATACAGCTTATCCTGAACAGGGTCGCGGCGGGCCTGGAGTGTATCCTAGAAGACCTTGGCCATGACGCGCCGTAAAATTTCTGCCATAATCTGCGAGCCTTTGGAATGTTGGAAGAAACCAGTGTACCCAGAGGGAACCCACCAAGCATGGGGAGAACATGCAAACTTCACACACACACACTGACCTGAACTCAGGACTCAAACCCTTTTTTGGTTTGAGTCCGAGGCCACAGTGCTGACCACTACATCTCTGTGCTGCCTGATTTATATCATATTTGCGTATAAATATGAATAAAGCTGACTTAAAAAATCATTCATGCTGAAAAATATCCGAAAGAGTTCTTCGGATTGTCTGCAATAAGAAAAAATGCAAAAAAAACAAAACATCTACAGGTGCTTCATTTTCCATTAGGTCCAGTTAGAACCACTTTAGATAGCCACATAAACCCCATGTATATCCTGATCAAACGTTTCGATAGTATAAAAATCCATAAATAGCAAGGATATGACATCACTATGACTTTGGCTCATGAACATTTGTAACCTGATGTAATTTAGTTACTTTTCAGAAATACTGTGTAACTCACAATAGAGAGAAGCAGTTATAATAGTGAAAGATTTGCCTAATTAATGCTACGCGGATAATTCAGGCTACTGCATGGACAAACACACTAGCTAGAACTGAGCCTCACTGATTTGCGTGGGTTTTTCCTGTGCAGCTTTAATTTTTGGCATGACTAAAACTATATGCCTTTTCTATGTGGGTGAGTGTGTGTGTATGTGTGTGTGTGTGTGTGGGTGTATGTGTATAGGGCAGGTGTGAGGATGCTGCTGGCCTCTCTTCGCTGTAATTGGCAGGAGCTGTGTGTTACACAGATAAGGCGTTAAGATTGGCATAACCGGTGAGAAGGCATGGCTGGAAATAGAAGACGATGCGTGCGAAGGAGCCGCAACGTTCCCAGAGCTCCGAACTCATCGAGCGCCAGAGAGCCAGACAGAAGACAGACCAGTCGATGAGGCAACAGAGCAGGTAGAATGTGGAAACATACCTAGTTTGCAACAGATTACTCAAGTTCCATACATAGCTGTGTGAATTTTGTCAGCGTGGGAACAGTGAACCTCTCATCAGACAGCCTGTAATTGCTTAAGCGTTGTCCAAAGACGGCTCCTTTTATTCTTGAGTGATTATCTGCGCGAAAAAAAAAAAAAAAAAGCAGCGTGACATTACATAAAAATGCAACCTCTCCCTGTCGGAGATCAGCAGATCTGCACCGTGTGTGAGCTAGATCTTCCTCCTGAGGAGCAGACTGAATGTCAGAAATAGCAGGTTGACATTCTGAGACTTTTTTTTTTTTTTTTTTTTAAACCATACAGCACGGCAAACATGATGCATATTTTTTATCTATTTCTAATAACCGGTGAGCAAATCTGATGTTTGTTCATACTGTAGTTGCATTTGCCTTATATTTATACATACTGGTTGTTATAGTAACAAGCACACTCTGGGGCAGGTGACACTAAGCTAATTGGCTACTTACAGTACTAGTTGCAGGACCAGATGATAAATGGCCTGTAGCCTGTTTCCTTATTTATGCATTTTGCACGACAACCTTCAGAATCCACTGCATCTGACTGGCTTGCTTTTATATAAGCACATGGCCGTGCACTGATTCCTGATGGGGGGGAAAAAAAACTTTTAAAAACTGTTACAACATGAGCTTTCCAGAGCTCTCCTGAATCTGTTACTGCCAAGTAAGCATGATAATCTCAGATTTGTGAAAGCGGAAACAGGTGTGCTTGGGTATTGGCCGTGCCATACAAATGACCTTTTTATGTAAAAAAAAAATTAAATAAAAATTTTAAAAGTACTAAATTATCTAATTTATTAAGTTAGGCTTGTGAGAGTAACTATCTAGCAAATATTTGTTATGTCGAAACTAAGGCAAACAACAACGTACAGTATGGTTCCATCCATCCATCCATTTAGTCCAACTACGTGACCATTTATTCACATTATTTACAACAATGGTAGGACACTGACTAAGTGTTGACTCTCGCACTCATTCACACACTATGGGCAATTTCAGGAGCGCTAAAACTAATCCTAATGCATGTCTTTGCAATCCACCAAGCACATGGAGCACATGCAAGCTCCATACACACAGACCCCGAGGCAGGATTCGAACTCAGACCCTGGAGGTGCAAGGCTACAGCTAACCGCTAAGAAACCAGGCCAGCTAGTTCAATGCAGTCAACAATGCAACAGCTAGTCAAGTCCTCCTCAATCTCAGCACTATGTGTACCAGGACCTTCTCCTGTACTGCATCAAAACTCTGACACTCGCCATCCCAATACATTCACACACTCGACTCCATTACCAAATTTAAACCTGTTCTTAAAGGAACTATCTTTTTTTAAAAAAGCTAGATCACTTACTTTAAACTGCAATTAACCATGTGTTAATTATTGTTTTCCAATTAATCCAATATGGCACTGGTGTGCTTGTGTGTGTGTGTGTGTATATGTGTGTGTGTGTGCGTGTGTGTGTGTGTGTGTGTGTGTGTGTGTGTGCGCGTGTGCGCGTGTGTGTGTGTGTGCGTGTGTTTGTGCGTGTGCGTGTATGTGTGTGTGTGCGTGTGTGTGTGTATGCGTGTGTGTGTGCGTGTGTGTGCGTGTGCGTGTGTGTGTGTGAGAGAGAGCCTTACCATCTATTAACTCTATTTGTGTTTGTCTTGTTTCTGTCATGTGTTATTAAGGAATTTGATTATTTTACTGTTTTATTGTCTAATTATTTTAATGCACTATGAGGGCTGCTTTTCTTTGATTAGATTACTGTTTCATAGCTTCATCCAGTATGAATGTTTATTGTCAATGATTGGTTGTTTTATTGTGTGTGGAGCTATTTTTAAATTTTACAGCACTTTGGTCAAATATGTTGTTTACAAATGTGCTTTATGAAATACATTTGACCTTTGACTTTGTTTGATATATTTGTATATTACAACATTCATTCATCTTCTACTGTATATTGCTTATTCTGTATTCAGGGTCACGGGGCCCTGGGGCTCATCCCAGGAGACTGTGGGCACTTGGCAGGGTAAATAAAGCCTGTACAGTGTGCCAATCCATCGCATGGCACATACACACACACACCCACATACACACACTACAGGCAATTAATCTAATCTGCATGTCGTTGGACTGTGGGAGGAAACAAGAATGCCCAGAGGAAAACCACCAAGCACAGGGAGAACATGCAAACTCTATGCACACAGACCAGAATCAAACAGGTGAGAATCAAACAGGCGAGAATCTCACAGGCGAGAATCAAACCCTCAACCCTGGAGGTGCAATGAAACAGTGCTAGCCACTAAACCACCGTGCCACCTATATGGAAACAATATATTATTATTATTTATTATTATTATTATTATTATATTATTATTATTATTTCAAGGTGCGTTCCACATAAATGAAGACATAAAAACGATTGACATTTACACAAGACTCCAACACATTATGATGATGTGACTCTTAGCTGCAGTAAAACATCTGAATGATGAAAATATTTTAAATATTATATAGGAAAATAAAGGGAGTTTTTAACTCTCGTAACTGTGTTCTGTTATTCTACACAATCAAAAGTCCCAGTTTGACAGTTCTGATTATAGAAACAGAATGCATGCACATCATACCCTGAAATATTTCAACTACAGGGCTGGAAATCTTTGTTCCTCCCATTTTTTGCATTCATGTAAACCTGTGCAGTGCAAACCATTTCAGGCCATATTGTACTGTACTGTATGTCTAATAGGATGAATGTCTATACTGTTCATATTCACCCTAAGTAAATCAAACCAGTAACTATAGCTGTAATTCTTTGCATGATAAACATGAGTCAAATCTTGTCCTTCATTAAGATCACTAGGAAACGGAAAGATTCTGCTCAGTGATAAATATGTGGTAGGGAAAAATTCACTTCAGTTCCTCAGGAGCTTCGACAGACAATGGCTCATATCTCGAAGCCTATGGCGTCACAGTAAAACCATGGCGGTATTAATTGTTTATTATACAGGCTACTAATTGTGTAAGGAATAAAAATATGATGCTGTTACCACACCAACCTTGTTGATTTTTCTGTAACAGTACTCAGTATAATACTGCATTCTGTTTTGTAACACATCACTTTAAAATTAGTATTAAAAAATATTAAAGAATGCTATTTTCATTTATCCACCATCAACAGTTTTCCTCAGACCATTCATGTGTCTGGTTGCTTCTCAACCAAGGGAGTGGGCTCACTCGACAATTTTTCCTAAGAACACAGCCATGACAAAGAGAACGGTACAAAAAGATCCTTTGAGAACAACTTCTCCCAACCATCCAAGGACGGTTTGGTGATGAACAATACCTTTTCCAGCACGATGCAGCACCTTACCATAAGGCAAAAGTGATTATTAAGTTGCTTGGGGAACCAAACATGGAAATTTTGGATCCATGGTCAGGAAACTCCCCAGACCGTATTTCCCCATATCCCATTGAGAACTTGTGGACAAAAACCCCACAAATTCTGACAAACTCTACTGTATGCATTGATTATGCAAGAATGGGCTGCCACCAGTCAGGTGGCGGCCCAGAAGTTAAGAAGATTGACAGCATTGGAGAGGTCTTGAAAAAGAAAGGTCTACACTGAACACATTGACTCGTAATGTAATTAGCAATAAAAGCTTTAGACGCTTATGAAATGCTTGTAATCCATAGTAACATCTGACCCAAAGACCTAAAAAGATCAAAGAGATATTTGTGTCATTCTCAAAACTTTTGGCCGCGGCTGTATCTCTTTCAGTGCAGTATCTTAATCACCTCACACTGTCCAAACCTAGGCATTGATTTGTATTTCCAAATCCCCCATAGTGTGTGTACTGTATGTGTCCGTGCGTGTGTGTGGTGTGTGTGTGTGTGTGTGTGTGTGTGTGTGTGTGTGTGTGTGTGTGTGTGTGTGTGTGTGTGTGTGTGTGTGTCTGTGTGTCTGTGTGTCTGTGTGTGCAAAAGTCTAGTAACCTTGTGTCAATTCTCAGGATCAGACTACATTCACTCATTTAAGACAAATGTGTTCCATAGTTGTTCTAATACGAAGAGGAGTTTTCCAGGCACAGCAGAGCTTCATCTAGGATCAGGAGCCGCTGTGTCTCCCTTTCAGGCTCATCTGGAGAAAGGCGTGAGAACGATGACACAGATGTTCAGCTGTGTGATATAAACACTGACAGGCAGAAATTACATGTGATATCAGCTGCTGCAGCGCTGGACTGTTCATATGAATGCAGCTGCCCGTGTGTTTGTGTATACAGTACGTGTGTGTGTGTTTGTGTGTGTTTGTGTGTGTTTGTGAGTGTGTGTGTGTGTGTGTGTGTGTGTGTGTGTGTGTGTGTGTGTGTGTGTGTGTGTGTGTGTGTGTGTGTGTGTGTGTGTGTGTGTGTGTGGGGCACACTGGCAGAAACCAAATTCATTATTGATGAGGCAGGAAGCAGGTGTGTGTGTGTGTGTGTGTGTGTGTGTGTATGTGTGTGTGTGTGTGTGTGTGTGTGTGTGTGTGTGTCACAGCTAAGCCATTTACATGAGTTACACCACTAGTGGTGGATTTCAGCAGCTACAGTGAGACTTGCCACACACTCACACTCTCTCTCACACACTAACACACACACACACACACACACACACACACACACACACACACACACACACACACACACACACACACATACGTACACACAGAAACGCTCATGCAGTGCCTGGCTTGTGTTATCCACCTGAACAGCTGCATGGTTAGAACAGCAGGGAAAGACAAGGAATAGAAGAGAAACACTTTAGGGTGAGAATTTATGAGGAAAGTCAATGAGGCAAAGAGCGAAATCAACATGTGGCTGTGCGATAACGGACATGCAGCTCAGAGGAAGGAGGGGTGGGTGGGCTGTACTTCGTTACCCGCAGACAAAACCCAACTCGGTTCCTAACATATGGCGTAAAAAGTAATAATACTGTCTATAGTTGCTTATAGCTGATAGAACATAAGCAATAACAGGAAGCAACGTTTAGGGATGTACCACAACATTAAATGTAACTATAAACAAATAGAAAGTACGCTGCTATGGAAAAAGTAAATATTAGGGGTATCTAACGGAGTTGTCATATTATTAGGTACACCGTACATTACGGTGCATTATAACAACCTTATGGTGCAGGTATCTTAATACAGTGTGGTGACAATGTATTTGCCCCTTCCTGATTGTTTGTCACACTTAAATGATTGAGATCATTTTAACATTTCACAAAGTGTACCTAATAATCTGACAACGTCCCTTAATACCCCTAATGATACTTAAATTTACTTTAGTTTTCAATAGCAGCATACATTTGATCTGTTTATAGTTACATTTAATGTCGTGATACCGTACATCCTTAAACGTTACTTCCTGTTATTGCTTACGTTCTAAAAGCTACTGTACTGTATAAGCAAAGACAGACAGAATTCTAAAATTTTTTATTTTATTTTTAAGTTTATTATTATTATTATTATTATTATTATTATTATTATTATTATTAGATCCGTGTACATACAAATTGCAGTTTTTAAATGATGATTTCATTTATTAAGCGGGAAAAAAAAAATCTGTCCAAACCTGCCTGGCCGTATGTGAAAAAGTAATCGCCCCTGAACCTAATAACTGGTTGTGCCACCCTCGGCGGCAACAACGGCAATGAAGTGTTTGCAATAACTGCCGATGAGTCTTTCACATCACTGTGGAGCAATTTTGGTCGCCTTCTCTTTCCAGAATTGTTTCAGTTCAGCCACATTCAGGGTTTTCGAGCATGAGGTAATCCCAATCGGATTTAAACCTAGACCACTCTGAAATCTTCATTAAAAAAATAAAAAAATAAAAAAATAAATAATATTTCAATTATTTGCCACATGTAACTTACAGCACAGTGAAATGATTTTTTCTGCATATCCCAGTTAGGAAACTGGGGTCAGAGCACAGGGTCAGCCAGGATACAGTGCCCTGGAGTAGACAGGGTTAAGAGCCTTGTTCAAGGGCTTAACAATGGAACCTGTGGTGATGTTTAGGTCTTGAACCATAGACCTTCCGATCAGTAACCGACAGCTTTAACTGATTGAGCCACCACTGATCCATTCGGAGCCATTCAGATGTGGACTTGCTGGTGTGCTATAACCAGGAATAAAATAATCAGGAAGGGAGCAAATACTTTTTCACAGCACTGTAGATGACAACATAAGGCATACGTTTAACTAGCTTAAGAATGACATTTCTCCCCAATATCTCTGGGACACTTGTTCTCTTTACTCCATACATTTCTCTCCCTCTCTCTCCCTCTCTCTCTCTCTGTCACTGTTCCGTTAAAGCCATGCCCTAATCACTGCAGGGACTTAGGCAATGATCTGCTTATCAAACAGCATATTTCAGAAAGGGATCTTAAAAGGCCTGAGGGTGAAGCTGCAATAAGGAGGCATTTGTAGCAGGATGAAAGGGCAAGCGAAGGAGCCGCAGATGGACCTTGCATCAGAATAGGCAGGGGTCTCATTAGCATATCCAGTTTAAGAGAGAGACAAGTGGGAAGCGACCGGGTGCGCACTTCTCATTGTCCCTTTGCGCTAGACCCCCAAAAAAGAATTGAACAACTAAGGCATATTTGAATTAACAAAGGTTCGATCCTGGAAATGGGTCCACATTTTGGGAATCGATAAAGGTAGCACCGATGCAAGGGTGAGAAACGGAAGGTTGTGTCGTCTCTCCCTCTCTCCTGCTTTCTCTCTTCCGAATAACAGAACAGGCCCAGTGTGTGTCTCCTAGCCAGCCAACTTTGATAAGCGCAAGAGAGGCACTCAGATGCTTTCAGAAGCAGCAAAGGGAAAATGTTATGAACACATCCAGCATGGTTGAAAGCGCTATCTGCGCCTCTCAAGTTGGACGCGAGGAGCACGTTGTCACAAAAGTTGCCTTTAAACTCGCAGCCGGATGGCAGCTTTGAAACCCTCTTCCCCTGTGGCTCTATTTAGTCCTGGCACAGATGAACAGCGCAGCGCTGTGAAGCCTGTCCAAAAGGAGTCTGAGGCTCAGAACGTTCTGAAGTGACCGCACATCTGGGATCCTAGTGGAGTGTGAAACAGTGAGCGATTATACGCAAGTTTGGGAGAAAGGGCGGAAATAAAAAGAAAAGAGTTGAGGAAATGTTGAACGACTGACTAAATCTGATTAAAGCCTGGGTGAAAATCCTTCTCCTGAGGTCATTTGCTTATTAACATTGCTTTATTTTCTTTATGTGTATATTTTGTGATTGCATATTTTGCGCACTGCTTAATCCTTGTGGTGCGAAAGAAAAAGCGTCTGGAGATCCCGGCGATGCCACAGCATCGCCACAGCATCCGGGACGCCGAACATTCTCACGGGGGAAGGGGAAGGGGTAGGGGCACACTCGCTCTCCCATATCAATCACAGCACCACAAGCGGAAGTAGGCAGATAGTGCTTTCTATGAAGTGTGTACACCTCCCCCTAACACTGAGTGAGGAGCAGCATTAAAAGATACGGTCAGCTGGCTTCGTGTGCCTCGGATGAAGGTAGCTGTTGTTGGGAAGAGAGAGCCCCTAATATGTACACTGGCCTCTACGGGCAAAGCACATACAAAAGTCAAAGCGCAAGCATTACGGAAATGCACTGCAAATTATAAAAGAAAAAGAAGAAAAAAAAAAGCATACAAAAGTCAAAGCACATGCAAAAATAAAAATACTGCAAAACCAGAAGTCAAAGCGTATAATTAAATGATTATGGTTGATTTAATTGCTCATATATTTGTCGTTATATCAGCAGTATTGGTGCTGATTGATTTTTTTTATGTTATGTATAGTGCAGAAAATGTGTGTGACGATCTTGCGTCCCTAAAAATTTGCAGGTGCCCCAAAAATGGCCATCTTTCAGGATTGTACGGTCTCGCTTCAAACGATAATAATTATTCATATTTCTTTATGAGTATTGATATTAAACTTGGTGTAAGCATCTAGAAGCATGTGACCTGTAAAATTCTTCCTCAAATTAAAGTAATATTTGCAATTTAAAAAAAAATCTGTAGTATCCCTAAGTATGTAAAATTCATGTAGCAATATCTTCAAAATTCTTCATTTTGAAATAATACTTTTTCAGGTTCATGTCTTTTCATGTAAAATCTAAATTGGTTTTATACGTTTTATATGAATGACAGTTAAGACTGTTGAAAGATTTGAATAAAAAAATGGACACCACAGACATAAAAGTGCATGCAATTGTATGTAGCAAACGTGTTTATGTTTATCAGATGTGTAAGCATATTTTCAAAAAACAAAGCATGGATCGGTAGATAAGAAAGTATTCTGAAAAATCATGTTCATATACACAGGTAGACACTTTTTAGCACCAATACCATGTTTGGGCATTACGGGAATCTTTTGTAATAACACACAATACACAAGAAATCTATTTCAAACTTCAAAAATGAACAGTTAATTTTATTCAATTACCTCAGATTGTTTCTGATCAATACTCCCCCTACTGTAACAGAGCACTTCCGGTAAAAAAAAAAAAAAAATCCTTTTGTTGTGTTTTTCTTTTCTGCTTGTGCTTTTGACTTTTGCATGTGTTTTTACATTTGCAGCATTTTTGTTTTTTGCACATGCTCTGAATTTTGTATGTTTTTGGAAGTGAAGCACATTTCTGTTTTTTTAGATTTGATGTATTTACTATATGTGTTTTGGCTGACGTATGGATGGGAATTTGCAATACTAAAAGTAGAGCTTGAATCACTGTAAAACTTCAACAGGTTCACTTTATAATCCTCCTTTATATAATTACACTTTTTTTTTTTTTTTTTCGAATTTGCTTTATTATAATAACCTTATAATAATACATTTATAAAAGCTATAGTAAATTGTATGTTTTCATATTAAAGTACAGGAGTTAAAGAGATACAGTAGAGATACAGTACACAGAACAAGCTGATTTAAGTTCTCAAACTTACCTTGCTTAATTAGAGTGCTTCTTCTTTTTGTGATAACATCATGTTAAAAGGGTTTAACCTAATAGTATTCTTGGCACAAATTATTTTTTTTGCAACTACAGTTTGATTGTGATATGTAAAAGATATTTAAGATGTTTTTAAACAGCGTATATTGCTTTGCGGTTTTAAAAAAAAACCTATTCTCACTTTTAACATATAATTCTTTGTAAATATTTGATAATGTGTCTTTAATAGTTCATTTATTAGGGATATTCATTGTGTATCTTTATATATGTGTATAAGCATCCTTCTCCATCATTCTAGCACATAAAAAGTTTTGTAACTGTTTATAGAAAATCATTTTGGGAATTTGAGACCAATTTACCTAATTATGTTGCTTTTTGTTATTTTTCTTGACCCCCTTTTAGTTATTCTGCTTTTAGCCATTTGCTGTTATTTTGTGGTTGAATTGCTCGTACAGTATTGCTTCAATACTTTGGGAAAATCCCACCCATGCTCGCCAAGCTGTTCCTCCATTCCAGTCCCACCATCACACTCTACATTAATCATACGAGAGTAAATCAAAGTCAAACTGATTTTTTTTGTCCACTTTCCACTTGGATTGTGAACATCTGAATGACAATTTGCTTTGTAGTTATCAGGAGAATAAAAATAAAAGCTCTTTGAGGACATTTAAGAACAAATTGACTCAAACAAGCTTGCCTTTTTGCATCTTTTTAATTCTACACTGAAATTTATTTGTTTCTGTGAACATTCAGTGAGTGGAAAAGCCTGAGCCCTGAAAATTGATGCATAACTTTTTGCCAACTTGCATAAGAGACGCATCTGTCTGTCTGACCTGTACACACAATCATTCACAAACACCACTTTAGGGACATTTCAGGGACGCAGCTGGGAGTTATTGCCCTCCATGTCCCCCATACAGCCTGATTTTGCTTCAACTCAGTTCCATACTGTATGTTTGAGTCATCAGTGGAGTTCCTGGGAGGCCAGTGTTTCAGACAAGATCATGGCTCTGGTGTACTGAGAATCCCATCTGAATCTGAGAATCTGGTGTACTGTATCATCCCATCCCGCATATAAAAACTTGTCTACATGTCCACTGAATATGGATGCTGATTATATGGGAGACCAAATGGCAGTTTCATGTGATGATTTTGCCAACATGAAAATAAATTTTTGCCAAGGAAACATGCCTCGAAGTAGAATCGAGAAAAAATTGAGCTAATCTTAAAAGCAGTCTGGATAAGGAAACTTGGACTCACAAGCACATTATAAGGGCTTCACACTGTATGCTCTAATTGTCGACTGATTTCACAGTGCTGCTCTCTGTGTATAATTAAGCCCAATGTGCCCACATGGTGTCTTTTGATAACTTACAGTCACGATGCTAAGGAGCCATTTGATCAGCTGTGAATGTGGGAAAAAAAGGTCTGATTTCAGCTACCATAAAAATGTTAGAATTAACTGTACACCAGACTCCTTAATAAAAGTTATGATTATGGTCATGAAGTCTTTATCTGCTTCAACTTTTATTATTTGCAGTTAAATTCTATTTCTGTATGTATCGGTATAATAAACCATTGTAGTATTACTATTAAGTATTACAAATAAGTAAATAAAAATGTAAAATTTTCAGGGTAACTGAACTGATATGTTTATTTATTTTTTCTATTTTAACTGATTTAAATGAGAAACAAAAAGAATGCTTATTTTTATCTTCGCAAAATTTACTTTCATTTATTGCTTACTGAAGCTCATTAGGTTCTCGAATCCAGTTAAATAAACAGAATTGGGTATTTTTCATTATTTGTAGAATATATTGTTATATAAATTGTTGCAGTTATCAATGAAGGCTGTGATGGCTTGTTCATAATAATAATAATATAATAATAATAATAATAATAATATAAATAAAGTTATTTAAGTACCACTGCTTTGTGACTTTGTGACACACTTTCTAGTTTATTTTAAATTAGTTATTAATTAGAATATGAAGTTAATATAAGAACATATTTCATATACTTATATATTAGTATGTATATCTATGTGTATTTACGTTAAGTACTATTTTATAGAACGCATTTCTAACTACAATGTGCTTGAATGTAAAAACTTCCAAAGTAAAATTAACGTTGTTTCATTTTAAAGAGAATGTTTTTTAAGAGTTAAAACATTAATTGAAAAAGCATTATGTGTGAATGTATTCAGATCTGTTGATAAATAATTAAACATGAGACAAGGATTAAACATTGTTTGTATATATATATTTAATATATATATTTATATATATATATATATATATATATATATATATATATATATATATTTATTTCTGTATCTGTTTAGGAAGGATATCTTGTACATCAAATATCCCATTGGCAGTTAAGCGCATTCAATGTGTTTAGAAGCCATAAACAGTCACTTTTCTAAACAAACACAAATACAAAATAAAAATAACAACAAAATAATGGACTGCATGTAAATAACATACAAAAAAAATCCCATGCCTACTCAGTAGGTAACTACAGCATTCCAACTCCTGTAGATATGTACATTTCAGTTACAAAAATATAGTTTTCTTTTTTGCTTACATCCCCAAAAACAACAACAACAACAACAACAAAAAAAAAAAATGAAGCAGTGCCCTCATAATGTTTCCCTTCGTTCCTTGAAATGACTTTCTGAATAAAGGGGGAAAAAAGGAGAAAATAAAAATCCCTTAAACCTTAAGGCCAGATGCAAAGCATCCACTCGCGCAAATCTGTCAGAATATCTGCAAGGCTTCTCAAAAGGCACCGAAAAAATTTGACGATTTGATGCTTTTTCCCCCTTCTATAATAAGTCCCTCCATTTAGCAGACCTTTTTGATGTCACATTTGAAATAGAGAAGAGAAAGAGAGGGAGAAAGAGAGAAAGAGAGAGAGAGATAGATAGAGAGAGAAAAGTACCAGCGGATGATATTTACAAAACAAGAGAAAGTAACATTACTCTTACACATGCGCCAGGATACGTAAGTGCTCTTTATCCGAACAGAGTCAAAAAAACTTATCACAGCATTTTCACTACGTACTACAGAATGTATAAAATATGGCCCTGCTCAATTTAGGATAATACAAGGAAAATATTCAAATCAATTTTCACAACAATGATACTAAAAAATAAAAACGAACAAACAGAAAAAATTTTCAAACATGGCACGTGTACAATATACATATACTGTAGCTTATGTATATCATTTAATGTCTGTTTGTAAATTCCTATTGAAGACATTTGAGCTTGAAACCTGCAGGCATTAGTTTACAACAATAAGGTCCTTTTCCTCATTTATGTTTGTACACTCAAAGGAAAACCAAGAAACTTGCCGAACCCCATTGAGTCACTTTGTCGTCCTTAAAAGTCATGAAAGCCTCGTTTGAGGCAAGCAAATAAAAGAAAAAAAAATGTCCTTTAGTCTTTTCAAATGTCTCTGAGTCCTTGACCGAATATTTAACTCAACAGCATGAAAATGTGGCTAGAAAAGTGCTTTTGCAGAGAGGAAAATTTTGAGATTAACAAGTCCGTTAACACTTTCTCACCCTCTCAGATGGACGCAAATGTGAGGACAGGGTGGAGGACAGTCTCAGCAGATTTCAGCTGTCCGTGGAGACAGAGATGTCTGCATATCGGTCAGTGGGGTTGTTACCGGAGAGTTGTAGATGTTGCTGACCACGGAGTTGGGGAACGAAGTGGCCACGGGGGTCTGGAAGGTGGTGGAGGGTGACGGGTAAGTGGTAGCAATGGAGGGAGACGGGTAGGACGTATGCACAGGAGAGGAATAGCAGGAAGCTACCGGAGAAGGAAAGGATGAGACTGGAGATGGGTAAGAGGCGATGGGAGATGGGTAGCTTGACACTGGTGAAGGAACTGAAATCGAGACAGAGGTGATGGAGTTCTGGATGGTGGTGGAGACAGAGTTGGCTTTGTCAGCCTTCTTGTCCTTCTGCCGCAGGTGGATCTTAGTGTGACGCTTGCGTTCGTCACTGCGTGCGAACTTGCGGCCGCAAATGTCACAGGCGAAGGGCTTCTCACCGGTGTGTGTGCGGATGTGAGTGGTGAGGTGGTCGCTGCGGCTGAAGTTGCGCATGCAGATGCGGCACTGGAAAGGTTTCTGGCCCGTATGAATGCGGATGTGGCGTGTGAGCTCATCGGATCGAGAGAAGCGCCGCTCGCAGGTTTCCACAGGGCAGGCATAGGGCCGCTCATGTGGTGGCGTCTTACTTGGCCGGTTAGGGTACTTGCGCACACGGCTGGGCTTAATGAGCTGCGCCTGGTAGACGCTCTTCAGCTCCTGAGAGCCTGTCTGTGTGGCAAAGGCCTTGATGGTAGAAAGTGGTGTAAGTGATGGCTGCTGTGTCTGAAAGGGCTTCTGATCAGTCTGAGCCAGGCCAATCTCACTCTGCTGCTGGGGAAACAGGTAGTCAGGGATCATGGGAACAGGGAAGCTGGCACCACACGCTTTGCTGCTGGGATAAGCCGGGGGTGGGTATGGCAGGTTGCTTCCCACTGCTGATGGGAAATTGGCAGTAGGTTCAGGGAAGATGTCAGGGCTGGCACTGGAGTAGGTTGGCGCGGCTGAATAAATGGGGTTGGGCTCACTCTGGTGCACTGAGCAGCTCAGGCTGGGGCTGGATGTCGACGCTGAAGATGTCGAAGAAGAGGAAGAGGACGAGCTTGAAGTTGAGGCAGGTGAGGAGGAGGGAGTGACTTGGGCGGTTGAAGAAGATGTGATGGAAGTGGCGGGTGGGTTGACACCAACCAATCCGCTGACCAGGCTGAACAGCGGCTCCGCCCACAGGCTGTTGCTACAGTTGGCAGGTTCGAGGGTGAAGCGCCCTGTGTAGGAGATGGGGGGCAGCCGCTGATGGGCATAACCCTGATCAGCCAGGGTTTTCTCACAGCTCAGTGCAATTTCAGGAAGAGTATCTATAAAGACAACAACAACAAAAGAGAGAGAAAGTTGAGAGCCATGTTCCAGATGAGTGTTTTCCCTCTCAGCTGCTTTGAGACACATTAATGCACATTAAAGATCCCTGAGGTGTTTGTGATGGGAGACCCCGCTGGAAGCGGAGTCTGTGTTTCCCCACTCTCTCAGACAAAGCAGCAGGTGCTGATAGAGAAGCAGAAGGATGCCCCCCTCCCTACCGAACACATACACACACATTCGCTTCTGAGCTCTCCCGAACATACACACATTTACTGAGCCCATGCGCTACAGCCAGCACAAGCTGAGCCATCTGCATTTATTCTCTCTCTCTCTCTCTCTCTCTCTCCCTCTCTCTCTCTCATCTACTCTCACAGCTCTTCAATTCCATTACATGGCTAAAAGCAGCTGATAATTTAATCAATCTGCAGTTCAGCTGGTGCAGAAAAAAAAGCCATTTAAATCAACCTGCACATTTTAGACAGCTGATTGCAAAAACATCTGATGCTTTAATGATTCATTTGAATGACAAATTAGTTATTAGGAATGCTTTAACAGACAGATAATGAATTCGAATTAGTTCAGAATGCATTTGCAGAATGAAATCTTTGAACCTTTTTTTTTTTTAGCATTTAATTGGTTTTGAGTACCTTTGAAGCTATTCAACTCCTGCAATAAATACACATCTCCTTACACAGCAGAATGAATGAAGTATTCGCCCTTACCTCCTGTCAGGTGGTCGTACTGATCGCCGGGTTCCCCGGAGCCAAAGCCGGTGCCCTCGGGTGCGGAGGCGTTCAGGATCCCCGCAGAGTTGAGCATGATCATCTCCTCCAGCTTGGGGTAGTTATCCATGGGGGAGTGAGGGAAGCTCAGGTGGTCTGAGATCTGCAGAGCAGAAAGGAGCTCCGTCTTGGCTGCAGCCATTTCTCGCTCTCTCTGTGTCTCTCAGTGGAGTGTGTGTGGCTTGCACTGACAGATCAGCAGGTAGCCCCTCTGGGACGAGAACAGTGAAGATGCTGGGTTGCCTCTTCTTAATCTCTGTCTCTCTCTCTCTCTCTCTCTCTCTCTGGCTGACCCTCCTCACTGTGTGTGTGTGTCCAAAAAGGTAAGAAAATCCACTTTTCCCAATTAAAAAACAGATGATTCAGGGTGTCCTTCTAATCATAACACACAATTCAATCAAAAAAAATATTTGAATTGTATCATGGACCCTTTTCATACCAAACTGTTCTGTTTCTATTATTGTTGTTGTTGTTGTTGTTATTTTCAGTTCAGTTCTTTGTTGTTGTTTTAAACTGTAAGCTATTTAGAGATTCTATCGCTCTATGTTGTCTATCAGCTCTCTATCTGTCTGCACAGTCGCTTGGGCTCTCAGCGCTCTTTCCTCCGCGCCCGAGGTTCCCTTGTCCTTTATATATACACTCCCTCGTGACGTAGATGTCCATATATGGACTGGAGGAAGCCCATATTTAGACACTGCAGCCGAGGACACATGACGCTCGGTCAGGGGAGCAAAAAGAAGCACACCGAGCAGCCTCGTCGCCAAGCTCCGTGCAATAAACGGGGAGGAAAAAAGCGTCCGGTTGTGTCCGCTGCAAAATCGCTCGCGATAAACCCGAAAAAGCGAGACGCGCACGGGAGAAATTCGGGTTTCCCTGTCGCGCGCCGGCCGGAAGACCCCGCTCCGTCATGCCATATAGGGTCATGACTACATAAGGACAGATTCCGGTGGATTTCCACTTCCCTGTCCTTTTTTGGAGTTTCCTGGTGTCGCGCTGCCAGAGAGCGAGAGACAGACAGCGAGCGAGCGAGCGAGCACGAGAGAGAGAGAGAGAGCGAGCGAGCGAGCGCGAGGGTTTGGATTGCAGCTGAAGTCCAGCACAATAACTCATGTCAGCAGTATTTTATGCAGCTCGCTCCAACATTTATGAGAGACAACTTTTCCCCCCTCTAAATCTCCAACCATGCAACATCACACTGCCGAGTTGATTTAAATGATTTATTTCTTTATTTATTGCTGCGCAAACACGCAGAATAGGCGAAATAAACAGCATGTCACCACGCATTCGCAGCCGCGCACTAAACAGGACGCCTTTAGCTGGTTTGGGACACAGCCAAAGTTTTCCCCCTTTTGGGCTAATTGCTGTTATTTGTACTGCTACAGAGTTTATTAGTGAAAAAAAAAAACACACACACACGGCCCTGAACTCTCACTGCGTGCAGATGTTGCTCTCATAGCTAATGTCTCCCAGCGGTTTTTGTTAAAATAACCGTTTCTGTGAAATCCCCGATCAGAAATCTGATTAGCGTAGAGACCAGCACACTTTACCCAGCTGCAGCATGGAAATAAACCTTCCAGTTTCCTGTGATTTGTAAGGATCAGGTCCAATGTGCTTTGACTGGATGAAATCTTGATTTGATTTGAGACTATGATTAATCCATCCATCCATCTAGGAACCTCTGGAATCCAACTAGGGACTGTGGAGGCTAATGATGATTACCATCGTATTTATTTCCATTTTACAATCCTCCAGTAAACATTCACGCGTGCATTCACACACCAGGCGCAACTTGGGAACACCAATTAGCCTAACCTACATGTCTTTGGACTGTGGGAGGAAACCAGAGTACCCAGAGGAAACCCACCTAGCTCGGGGAAAACATGCAAACTCCATGCACACAGACCGTAGAGCGGGAATCATTACGCTGCCACTATGGTTAATACTGGGGAGAAATATAATTATATGCCTTAGCACTTTGTAGGTCCATTGATTATTCTTAATTATAAACATCCATCCATGTATTTTCCCTGCTGCTCATTCTGTGCAGAGTCGCAGGGTGCCTGGAGCCAATCCCAGGGCACACGGTGGGGAAAGCTCTGGACGGGATGCCAACTCTTTGCGTGTACACACACACACACACACACACACACACACACACACACACACACACACACACACACACACACACACACACACAAGCCCAATCTTATATCATAGGTAATTTCAGGAGAAAAAAAACAGCGTACACATCTCTGAACTGTTGGAGGAAACCGGAGTGTGCATAAGAAATCAAAGCAGATTAATTATGATTTATTGGCTATGACTCCATTTTATTAAGGAATAGCTTATGCATGGATGATTATGAAGAAGACAATGATTATTATGATTTGCAACACCACCAACATTTTTTAAAAGTACAGAATACACTATATAACATACTACAGTCATTACACTGGTTGTGAAAGTATGCAGCAAAATTCCTGGGGAAACTGGGACTGCAGGTAAGGTTGTCAGTTTGGATCAATTGTCTGCAAACCAATCATGATTTCCAACCTTGTTCCCAATTCAATACAAGCCAGCACAATAATTAAAACAATTTAATTATATATAAATCAAATTCCATTCATTTAAATTGTTACCAATTTATACATGTCTAGATGTGTATACGTAACTCAGTGCATGTGCAACATGTACATATGTATCCATATTCTTGCTAGTTTATTAGTTATAAAAACTGTTAATAAATGAATCAAGAGATTAGGATTAAGAGAGGATGAATGCCTATTTTTCACCGTTTGGTTTGATTAAAAATAGCCCCAGTGGATGGTAAACTGACCAATTTGGCAACACCACCTGCAGGATGTTGTTGCTGACATGGCTAGGGGCCTTTAATCAGATTAATTGCGGGGGGTAGTGTTTTTCTGGCTCAATATGATGGTATTCTCCCTGTCAGTCAGAACACACACTCATGCATTTGCAAAAACCTGTAAAAAGTGCAGTACAAAAAAACCCCACTGATCTTAGAGCAGGGACTTTGCTGAGGACAGATCGATGTGCCTGTGCTGACTCAGTGCAAGTGTGGCGCCTCTCTTATACTTTGAAATGGGAGAAATTACCCCCGGGCCAAAGGTGATGAGACTTTGCTTTAGGAGGAGGGAATGGGGAATGCAATGATTTAATTACACTCTTTCCAATGATTTAATTAGACGCCTTTAGATTTAACCTGTGTAATTTTGTGATTGAAACACACAGAGAAAATGTATTTTGGCAAGGAGATGCGCTCAGTGTTCTTTTTGCAATTGCAAGCCTCTCTAAGAGGGCCTGATGAGGAAAGAGGAAATCAGTTAATAGCTGAATTGCAGGGCTTCACAGGGAAATGCCTGCACATCCTTATGTGATGCTATCTAAGAATATTACTAAAGCTTTGAATATAAATAAACAAGGTCCTCATTATGAGCCCCCAAATTAAAATAGTATATTGCTATGAGAGCTGAACTACACTCAATTTCTATTTTATTACCTACTGTGTTTATTAGAACTATTAACATGGCAAAATAGGGAATCATGTTGGTTTAAATGGAGATCATTGCTGCATCACTTCTCCAGGGTCACTGATTCGATCAAGACCTCCAGGTTACCACCTGTATTCTCTCTATGTTTGCATATTTCATCTTGATTTTCTACTGTTAACTCCCCCCATACTTAAAAACAAGTATGAAATATCCCTTAAATATGACTTGTGTGTGTGTGTGTGTGTGTGTGTGTGTGTGTGTGTGTGTGTGCCCCCTGTGATGAACTAGCTGCCCTCCAGGAAGCATTCCCAACTCATGGGGGGATATGCTCTAGATCCTTGTGACCCTAGTTCGTGAAAATGAATAAATAAAGAAATGAATTGGCAAATCGATGGCTACAGTGAGTTCTCAGGTAACTAAGATAACAAGATTACTTTCTATATATACAGAAATACCATACCGGATCATTAACAATTAGAAAAAAATAATACTTGACCCCCTAGATCAGGTTTCGTGGAGGAAAATTTAGATAGAGGGTAGATAGAAAGAGACCTAGTAGATGGAGGTAGAAATGGAAGCCGGGCTGTGGGAGGGTGTTTCCCAACAGGGAAGGGAGGGGGATCCAGACACCCAGGGCAGCGTAGGCAGTTGGTCTAACCTGTTGTGATATAACACTGCTCCAGCCCACATGCCGGTGAAATCCTTATTAGTGTGTGTGGCTGTGCAAGTGTGTATGTACGTGTGTGGAGGGGGTATCTCCCGGTCCCTGTTACAAAAGGCTGGCTCTCCCCGCACCTACGCAGGAAACCTACGCCTCTGTCTGTCCTCACTCGCTCGATCACCCGTTGGTTAATATTTAATTAAGTCTTGCCAGCCTGCCTGGGTGGAGATGGGGGTAGCGGGGAAAAGAGAAAGTAAGCGAAAGAGCAAGCCAGAGAGATAGAGAGAGAGGAAAAGAGAGAGATCTTCACACCCCCACACTCAGAAGCAAATACCAGGCATCTGCTGGAATTAATCACTGGCTCTGGCTGGCAGCCTGATGGAGACTCTCTCTTGCTCTCTTGTTCTGTTCGCCCACCTTCTCTCACCACCTCCCCTCTGTGCTATCCCTGTCATTAGCATAAAGGTGCATCCAGTGGGGGCGTCTAGTAGAGGACAGATAGGGGAAAAATAAGAGATTAATACCAAAAAAAAACGGACCGGCAGAGGCCTAGACCTCGAATATCATCTCAACTATCCGTTCCCTAATTTAAAAGTGGAAAAAGTGAGAAGTGTGTGTTACCCCATGTTATTTCAGCTTCAAGGCGGAGAACATGTGACACAAATTTGTAAGATCACACAAGATTTAGATAAGGCATACAAGTTAAAGATTATGTTAAGCCTCAAGGAAAGAGGTTAAGAAGGTGGGGTGGGGGATTGTTAATTATATACAGTCGAGACACTTGCTTATGATAATTGAAATTGCCAGCAAAGCCTGGTAGCATCTTGAACATTTTGAATATGAATGACACCTACTTGCAACTGTGCAGACAAAGTCCTCTGATGGACAAAGAGCTCAGACAGGAAGTTCTATGTTGGGCGGAAATATAAACAAACGGGGGAAAGTTTGCAGGAAGTTTGGCCACAGAGGAATGGAAAAGATTCAGTGGCCAACTGTGTTCAATATGTCAGGTTTTATGAAATGTTTATTAATAGTATACATCAAAGGTATCTAGTATTAACAAAATTATAGAAATTAAAAACAGTTAGTAAGCTAACCAAATTATTTTTAGTTCTCAAATAAGCTAACTGAAAAGAGAAAAGATAGATAACTACTGTATGATTAGCAAGCTAGCTAATATACAGTGCAGTGAAAAACTATTTTCCCCTTAATGTTTTATATATATATATATAAACACTTAAATGACTGGAACATCAATTTCTTTTTTAGTATGACACAAAGATAATCTGAATAAATACCTTTAAAAAATCATTTATTAAGGAGTAAAAAGCTGTCCAAACCTATCTGGCACTATGTAAAAAAATAATATATATATATATTTTTTTGCATGGCACTGTAACTAACTGCAAGCTACAGTCAATGCTAGTGAGCTAGCCAATGTTAGTTATTTTCAGATAACTAAGCTAACATTAAACAAATGAGCAGTTAATATTCACTGATGTTAGCTAGCTAAGTGAAATGTCTATTTTTAGCTATTTTGCTACAAGTTCAGTGACATAGCTAGCATGAACGAGCAAACTGAGTAAATGTGAACTGTTTGCTTTATTAAAATAATTTTAAATCTGTTTACATGTGGCTAGGTTAAATTTTACTCTTTGGTCACTTAGTTAACTAAATTACATTATAGCTTACTTTTATTTTAGAAGTGAACATGACTTTTAGCTAAATGAGGGCTTCTTGTGGTAGGTCTGCAAGGCTGCAGGGTGAATCTAAAACTGCGCAAATGAATCATTATACAATTAATGGTAGGTTTTTATTTTTATTTTTTATTTTTAGCTGTGATGAAGACACATCACTTAGTAAATGTGTAACAAAACTCAAAGCCTGCAAGCCTCTAGCCTGTGCGTGAACTAGCAAAACTAAAATGGAAACAGCCTGTGTATATTTACATTGGATTGTTTTTTTTAAAGCATAAATCAACTGCTGGTTAAATCCATATTAAACATGATCTATCCACTGCATGATGATGCACATACATTTTCACATGTACTTATTTTAAATAGAAAGCGGAAGTGTGGGGTTTGGATTTTAATCTTTATGGACGTCAATAGAGACAAAGCAGGATAAACAACACTTGGTACCCGAGCTTGCATTTTGTGTGCATCCTTACACAGCCCTTCTGGACTGAAATGTTGGTTGAAACAGATTTGTGCATGTCTAAAATGACTTGTGGTGTTAATTTGCTATTTCGCTGAGTAGTGATTGGTGGAGAGTATTGGTTCTTAGTGAAGATATTTGAAATCTTCATCAGTGAAGAAGAAAAAGTAGTGTTATATGTCACAGACTCAACCATGCTTACTTTGTACATATAATGCCGCTTTAAAACCATTACAGCTTTAGTTTTAACCAGTTTACCGGCTGTGATTCTGTTAAACCTGCCGAACAGGAATTGCCGTGCTCATAGTCACGCTGTGATCGGGCCGTGTCATTAAACATTGCACGACTCTTTAAAACCTGTTTAGTTGAAAATGTTTACAATGTACAGTGGGTTCCAAAAGTATTAAGACAACATATGTCATGTATTATAATTGTCCCTGCACACAAACCAGGTGATTTTATTAGTTAGGTCAAGTGTATTTGGCTGAAGAGTTGTGCTAATTAACATTTTTTTTTTTTTAACTGGTTATGTGACAATTCCTCTGGAGACATATGGTCATATGCATATTTAAACCCAACAGCAAACTGTTAGACAATGGTGAAGAAGGCATGCAAGAAACCATCTTCTTCATACAACAGTATGTATATGATCTTCAGGAGACTATTAAGCAGGCATGGAGTGAGTGAGTGGCACCTTAGTATTGAAGACATCTTTTTGACGCGATTTCCAGTCAGATCCAGCAGGTTTTGAAGAATAAAAAATGACTAAATATTGATTGCTGAATAGCAATTTCATAGCATAAAATAACAAATTATTCTTACCTCGATTGCCATTATTTAAAAAAAAAAATTGAGAATGTCATCGAAACACTTAATTTCACCTTTGTCCCAATACTTTTGGCCACCACTGAAAATCATGCATCTATTTATGATGAAGCTAATTGCGCAAAAGAACACCATCAAATTACATAAGAACACCATCAATTGTTTTTACACAAGCTGTGCAAAATGGGTTCTGACTTCTGCGCTTGTCGTTTATAGGCGGACCTGCACTTATATGAGGAGGTTGAAATTACCAGAGGTCGTACAGTGTGTGCTTATCAGTTGCTACGGGGCCTGGGTCTGCCTGGGGATCACTCTGTGGTGAAATGAGCTTCATCTCGTATAACATATCATAAATCTGATACTGTATCCATTTCTCCATGGGGGATTTCCAAGAGAAAATCACAGTCGCTTTAGGATGTGTATGGTATACTGTATATCAAAGTACCAGGCCCGAAATAATGTACAATATAATATACATAATTCTTATCTGTTAATTATGTAACTTTCAAAGGCTTACCTACTGCTTGCCTATTCGGTGTCTTATGCAACGTTTTTTTCTTCCAGTGTAACACTGGAAGGGCAGAGAGATGACTAAACCAGCCGCCTGGACTGTTATTGTTCCTGAGAATTTTAGGCAAACGTGACTCACGTCAATTCAGTAAGAGAGAGATACTTGCGAATTTGATTTACAACCTACCAAACTTTCAAATCTCATCATTTTTCGAAGCATTATTCTTATTAACGCATGTTGTTCATCTAAAGTCTGTCAAAAAAAAAAAAGAAAAAAAAAGTAAGTAATGAATGTACAGGTTCCACTCTGACACGACACACCATCAGATTTTACTAACAGGCTCCACATCAGGGAGGAAAAACGTATTAGTGAAATGAGACGTTGTGGTCTGTGGTTGGAAGAAATACCTGAACATGCTGCGTGAATTCAGGGATTCCGCATCCAGATACAGTATATCCATCGAGTATATTTTGCATATGCATGACAGATAAAAAAAAAAAAAAAAAAAAAAACTGTAAATGAAAAGTGAGTGCAGTGTACTAGAGTACATATACTCTAGGTAGTACACAAGGTTTCCAGGATAACAATTTTTTTTGTACCTCCCTTGTTTAGCAAGGATACAGGAGTTTCTTTAAAAAAATATATATATATATTTCTTTGGTAACTTTGTGTACTGTGCTTAACTTTTACTATAGCTACTATATAAACAGTACATATTTATATACCATATACAGCAAACACATCTTGTATTGTATGTTTTCTTTCCATGCTATATAAACATCCCCGATATTGTTTTAGCTTGATGGTACAGTATGCTCAGTTCCTCACAGCATGAGGATATGTTTTTGTGACTATAAAGCAAAAGTGATTCATGTAAAAATAATGTAAAAAAAAAAGACACGGAGACATCAATAGAGCTTTAAATTTGCACTGCCTGGCCAAAAAAAAAAGTTGTCATTTCAGAATCATAAAATTATTGGGCTCCATCAAGCCAAGACAGCAACTAAGGAGATTTGAAATTAAATGAATTATTAACACATTTTCAAAACCTGGAAGGATAGTCCTGAACCATAAACTTTGTGGAAGAAATGTGGGTGTATAAAATAATGAATAGAGGTCACTTAAAAACATGGTGAAGTTGCATGGTAAAAAAAATCAACAACCAACAAACCAGAGCTGTGTTAGCTAGTGAAATTAAGAGCTTTAAGTGAGAGAGATTTCCATACACACACACACAACTCCAGGGATTGGTACTTAACAGCTATGTATCCACATGGGGAGCATAAAGCTTGGACTTTGAAGTAATAGAAAATAGTCATGTGGTCTGATGAGTCCAGATTGACCGTATTCCATAGTGGTGTAAGAAGGGAAGCACATGATGTGATGTACCTATCATGCATAGTGGCCACTGTACAAGCCTCTGGAGGTTGCTCAGTTGCTCAGCTCTAGACTCCGCAACATTATTTGGCAAAAAATGACCTAAATGGTTATCACCAGATTATCACATCTATAGATTTTCTTCCCTGATGGAACAGGAATATTCCTGGACTCGAATAGTGGAAAAGTGGTTCATTTTCACATATGAATTGGCCACTACATTACATTGTGTGATGTGATCAAAGCTTAAACTCATAAAAGCAAAAGAATAAAATTATTCACCCCAACTGTGAAACCCATTCAGCTTGTTATGACCAGATGCTCTTAGAAGTCAAATAATCAGCTGAACGGACTCCAACTGTATGTAATTACAATGTCATATGATCACAATATAAATACAGCTGTTCCTGTAAATATTCCTAAACAAACAAGCATGCACATACAAATACAGTTGTCCATTTGCACTTCATAAATTGGAATTTGTACTGTACTGTATGTACTGTAATGCATAACGAAAGGATAAAAAAAGTGCTCCCCTGACGCTTACTGTTTTGAATCTGTTCTCAGGAAGCCGTTTTTTGATTCTCTAAGCTCGGACGCAGCACGCCGGCCATTTCACTGTTGTGCCTGAGGGCTTCAAGTCCAGCCAGGTCAGCGTGCCAGACCATGAATTAGCTGATCCAATATCGCCTGCAGGTGGCCAAACCTTAACTACAGACAGGGAGCTGGGACACTTCAGAGTCATGCAACATGAACAGCCATCACAAATGAAGTTCTTCAGAGAGGATTAAGGGGGACATGTGAGACTCAAACTGTTCTGACAGACAAAACAGCAGCTGAGGCTGGAGTTGAGGGAAATACTGAATAAATCAGGAAGGACTGTCAGAAAAGCTACAGTCACAAGATCAGCGATGGGTGACTTTTTAAAAAAAAAGCTTCTTACAACAGCTTTAATGCATTTATATTTTAATTAATTTAATCATTTTGATCATTATTTGTTCATTTTTCAATATCTTTACTTTTGCTCAAGTAAATGATTTGTGCCCACCTCTGTATATGCGTATACAGTATATGCTTTAATCTATTAGTTAACTTAGACTGTATACATTGTAGATATAAATATATGTGTAGCAGATTACCGTAAGTGAGTAAGTGCAACTTCCTGAGTAAAAGGTAACTGAAAGAAATTTATGCTAAGTGGACACAGTGAATGGATTCGCCTTAGCTATAAATAGATACACAGTAGACATACTGTAAATATGTAAAGGAATAAGTAATGATAACTGATAAATAGTCTATAATCTGCATAACCATTTGTTCAAATGAACTGTTGAAATAATGTGCCCTTATACAAACAAATATAATAACAAGTATAAAGTACAATTATTAAGATACAGCAATAAAGGATCAATTTCTTGTGCACATCGATACAGCTTTGTTCACGCCATCTGGATTAAAAAAACGTCATATTTGTGTGCCCACTCATTCATTTCATATGATGGATGCGATTTTAGCAAAAATATGCTTGGTGCTTTGGTCCTGAGGATGGTGAGCAGATACTCGTCCCAGAATAAGGAAGATGGCCAGATGCTTCAGTTTTAGAAGCAATTGGTTGCAGCTATACAGTAAATGAGGTCAGCGTCCTATGCATGCACAGAGGCAGAAATTTGCATGAATTCCAAAGTAACCATTCTCATTCATGCCGCATGACCATGATGATGGCATAGTGGTTAGCACCGTGGCCTCGCACTTCCAGGTTCAATGGTTTGATTCCCGCGTCGAGTTTGTGTGTGTGGAGTTTGCATGTCCTTCGCCTGCTTGGTGGGTTTTCTCTGAGTACTCTCGTTTCCACCCAAAGTCATGCAGATTAGTTTAATTGGCGTTCCCAAAATTGCCCGTTGTCTGCGTGCGGCTTAAGTCACTTTAGGTTGGTAATGTAAACACAAGCATAAGAAAATAAAAGTTACTTCGTCCTTTTCAGGGTTGTTCACCGACAGCAAATATAACAACAAATGTTTCAGTTGACAAAAATTCAAATGTCATAAAAAACATGAAACAATGTCCTGTTCTATTTTAAAATCTACTTCAGTGTGGTAATACTTAACTCTACTCTAATGCGTATCAACGCATTGTTGATTATTTTCCTCTAACAGCATGTTTTGTTCCTTATACTGCACAATCCATAACTTGAGCCTTGTCTCAGTGAAGATTCATGTTCTAGAGTTCTAATCATCTCTTCATTCTATTAACAAACTAAGCGAAGACATATTAATTAACATTTGATTACTTTTTATTGAAGCACCTGCAGTGATACATGTTCATTTAACCCACAACTAAAAATAATTTGACATGATTTAGTGGCAATTCATTTACAGCATGTTTCTGGTATCCAGAGGTAAATATTAAAGCTTGATGATCAGCCTCTGTTCTGAATTTTGCCTGTTAACAACCACAAACATGTTCATTAGGATGGTGTTCGTTTTTTTATATGCATGGTTTAAACACTGTGATTATTTGTCTCTGTATTTCTACATTTATTTATTGATTAAAAAAAAAATCATCATTTTTTAATGAATTTCCTGTAGTGGAAAATTCTCACGAAACTGCTACAAAGCTTTGACACTGGAGACTCCTTCCATAAACGTTACATCAACATTACAGAAAGCTTCACAATATCAACAATCTGTTGATTTTTAGACTTAGATCATTCTATTCCAGTCTATGAGCTGTTACAGAAATGCTATTGTCCCTATAGGTAGGGATGGATTCGGGATTGAGCCTTGTGTTAGAAGCTAGTGAGCTTTGTAGCTTTGAATGAATGCGGAACGACTTAGAAGCTGCAGCGTCGTTTAAGATGACGTAACGTTATCAGACGTGTTTTCTTGTTGCTGACTGGTTTTGAATGTGGGTTTTGTCAGGCACCTGCTCTCCCCTTCAGAACTGAGAGTTTGTTTAATCGACCTGTTGAATTCTTAGAACAATGCGTGTGATGCGGAGTGATACATCCTGTATAGTTCACAATCCCAGTGCTGTTATGCCCTACTGTATATCACCACTTGCGGAATGCCTCTCGTCCAATCAGATTACTCGGTCGGAATTAGCGGCTGTACAGTATAATTTATATTAATGCTGAATCTACCGTCAGAGCTGATGATATTAATAATTAATTCATGCCTTTTGATTTAAGAGTTGTAGATAGACATTGGCAGAAATACACGTTTATTATGTTTTGGGCCGGTTGCCAGAAATCTGATGGGTTTTCCCGGAACGTCATACATATATTAATATTTAAGCGCAAATAATAAAAATAAAAAAAAAGATCTTGACATGAGCTTGTTATGATGTGCACTGGATAAGAAAAATAATAGTTTGACTACACAAATAGGAAGAAAGTCAGTGGTGTGTTTTGTGTGTTCTGCAAGTTGCAGTATTTTTTTAAAGCCACTTGCAACTCGACAGTGACAGTTAATAAACAGTGACTAAATAATGATAACAGAAAGATGACACACTGCGTTATCTGCCAAAGTAAATGCTCCTTTTCAGTGGAACAAAAGTATCACGGCCAGGCTTCGGGTGGCGATCTGACTGTGAGCTTGGCCTAAGATTAACCATTAGTGATATATTGATGTGTGTGGGATGACAGCAGGTTTGGAAATGTCTCAACCATAAAGCCTTAAACAAC
Organism: Clarias magur; assembly: GCA_013621035.1. Taxonomy (NCBI): domain Eukaryota; kingdom Metazoa; phylum Chordata; class Actinopteri; order Siluriformes; family Clariidae; genus Clarias; species Clarias magur. The sequence continues at coordinate 1,515,866 of QNUK01000050.1, read as the reverse complement.
AGCGTCGCTTCTGCGCCACAGAAGTCGACGATCCTGAGGTACAACAGAAGTCGCTTTTCATTTCGCCTTAGTCATGCGGTCCAGGTCGCCTGCTTTATTCCGCAATGATACAGAGCACACGCAGACAAGCGCTTTTTGTTCCGTGACCACAGGAAACTAACAGGAGCTCGGTCTACACACAAGAGGCAGTTCACACTCTTCACCCCATGGCTGGTACTGCTGCTGCTATACGTGTTTGCTTTGCACTTCAGCAGAGAGAGAAAGAGAGAGAGAGAGAGAGCGAGCAAGGGAGAGAAAACGAAAGAGAGAGAGAGAGAGAGAGAAAGAATGAGTGAGAGTACACAAAAATACACCCACTCATGTACGTTTGCACTTACATGTGGACTTGTACACACTTGTTTCTGTCGGCACATGGACGTGTACACACAATGTACTGTAATTCCCAGTAATGACAACAATGGATGTGAAGTATGCTGGGTTTCAGCACTTTTCCGAGTCTATCATTGCATCTTTTTTACCATTTTACACCACAGTACTGCTCCATTCTCAATTTCAATTGGTCATAACGTGGTTTAAAAGACCAGCCCTAAAAATAGGGATTAACGCCACAAGTTTATATAGACGCACTTCTTCTAAAACATTATCATGGACGAGGGGCGACAAAGTCAAACCGGGACTTGTAATGAAATTTCTCATGAGTGAAAGTGTGAAACTGAATACTATGTACTGTATATGTACAGAAGACTTCAAGCACCATACCATGATGAGACTCTTACTGTAGCTGCAGTAAAACGTTTATATGGAGAAACGTTTGAAAGAAAGCTGCGTACAGTACATCTGTGCACGGTGATCCTGGCCGAAGTGGCTCGGTGCCCACTGCTGTCGTTCCTGTGAACACCTGATCCTTGTAAATCGACGGATAACTTGTTCACCAGCTGCGGAAGAGATGCATTTAACTGTGGGAACTGGAACTGCGCACACAATTATTCACGAACACCACTTGGCTGGGAGTTACTGCCACATCCACCGTGCAGTCCTGACCTTGCTCCAGGCCATTTCCACCTGTTTGGGCCATTAAAGGAGTTCCTTCAGAAGTGAAGCAGGTGGTCCAGTTGTGGCTCCAGTGTACTGAGTAAACCATCGACCTTGATGGAAGTGAAGCACTAGTGAAACGCTGGGATACGTGTGTTAGTGTAGCAGGGGATTATATAGAGAAATAAAGATAGGTTTTAACTTTTATAACTGTGTTATTTCATTTTGTACAATCAAAAGTCCCGGTTTGACTTGAACACTCCTTGTATATATAGTTTTTAAAAGTCCCGGTTTGACTTGAACACTCCTTGTATATATATATAGTTTTTAAAAGTCCCGGTTTGAATTGAACACGCCTCATACACACCCACACCCACACACACACACACACTCAAGGAGTGTTCAAGTCAAACCGGGACTTTTTTATTCCAAGTGGTATTTTGAGTGGTATATCAAAAGTCCTGGTTTGACTTGAACGTTTATTGTATATATATATATATATATATATATATATATATAAGGAGCGTCAAGTCAATCAAAATCAAAGTCAAGCAATCAAAAGTCCCGGTTGTATATATATATATATATATATATAAAACGTTCAAGTCAAACCAGGACTTTTGATTGTACAAAATGAACATATACACTGTATGGGCATAATGTTCTCTATAGTAGCAGCCCATTCAAAGGGACATATTGACGTATGGAGTACAATATACTCAATCCATAGTTCATAATAAACACATTTGTAAATTAGGTATTGTTATAAACAAACTCAAAAAGAACAATGTATACTTGTTGCTACAGCATATGGAGACGTTCATATCCAGAAATGTTTACATAGCTTGTATGGACAAAGTCTCAGGTGTCAGTGCCTTGCAACAGTCTGTAGATTTCTTGATACAGGGGAGGGGTTTTATCGTGCTTCTCGATAACATGATAAGCTGTGCCTGAATAAAAAATAAAGCTGGTGAAGAAACAATTGCTTATAGCTGCTATGATGTAAGTAAGGACAGGAAAAAGCGTTTTTTTTTTTAATTTTTATTTTAAACAGGAAATAATAAACTGTAAATGGGTAACAAGCCAATCAATTTTTGTAGACAAATTCCTATGATATGTTTTCTAGATTATATAATCACCCATCTATCACTCATCTATACCGTTATGTCCTGTGTACAGGGTGGCAGCAGTCTGGAGCCTATCCCAGGTCCCAGGAGACATAAGGTGCCAATGGGGTGCCAATCCATCGCAAGGCACACATACTGTACGTACTGACACGCACATGATTCACACACACTACAGGCAGCGGCAATTTGTATGTATTAATCTGTATGTCTTTGGACTGCGGGAGGAAGCCGGAGCACCTGGCGAAAACCCACCAAGCATGGGAAGAACTCCGTACACACAGACCGAACCCGGAACCCTGGAGGTGCAAGGCGACAGTGTTAACCCCTAAGCACTAATTAAGCACTAGGTTATATCATTTCTAGGTTATAGCGTGTTACTTTTGTTTATTAAAAAAATTCCATCAATGCGTCTGGATTTGTGTAATTATCAAAGATAAGATCAGAGCATTACAACTAAAGAAAGCTGGGTGTACTGTTACTCCAACAATCAGAACAAAAGTGAAATCCTAGCTGTCTGTTTGAGAAACATTTCCAAACACTTTTTATTAATACCAAAGGACTTATTTCTGTAATTTCATGCTTGCCACATTCTTTACATTCTCCCACTGCAACTGACGCCCAAGTCCGCATTTCAGCGCTCCGCACGGTGCTCATCCCGGCACACAGTTGCCATGGCAAAGGAGCCCTCCCGGTCTCTCAGTCTCCAAGGTACCGAGCCTATTGTCTTTGGTTTCTTTATTTAGATGAAAACATGATTTATTGTGCACGATCCTCGCCCGTTCCACCAGAGAGTGTGCACAGATACCTATCCACTTGATTTAACATCTTGACTCCGAGTTTAAGGGCACTCAATCTTTTTTATTTGTCCACAATACTCTCTTTTAATAATCGCGTTGGCCACTGAAGGTTTCTCATTCTGGTTTGTTTTCACACCAGCACCGGAAATGCACAAATACACGCACTGAAAAGTGACAGTGGTTTTGCAGGTAGGGGAAAGCTCTCTAACACTCTCAGGCGCTCGGGCCATTTTACTATGCAAAACCATCCGGTGAAGTGGAGAACTGTGGTTGGAAAGTACAGTGCACAGTTCACTTTTGTTCCATCCCCATGATGATTGATTTGCAATTCAGATACAAGGCTAAAATTTAACCACGGCTGCTTATATGCAAAATTATATACTGCATAGTGTTGGAAAATATTACATGACGCTAATAAATACCATATTAGTACATAATGACATAAACAAAATGCCATACACAAAAGCAGAAAACATATTGTGGATAAAATCAACTATTAATATTTTCATGCATAGGTAAATTTATTGGCATATCTGTATTCATGTATTGCCTAACATACTGATCAGATTCGATGCTCTCTAAATAATACCTATATTAAAACGGTAACGGATTGTCTATATGATTGAAGAAAGTTTTTTTTATTTATTTTTTAATTAAAATGACAAATCGGTAAAGCATTCTTACTTAAAGAAACATTCTACAGGTTCAAAAGATCCTGTGACAAGTTACACCTTTTTTCTGTTTTTACAGGTTATAATGGATAGCATCATCCTCCCTTTAAAAAAAAAATAAAATTAATAAAATGAATTGTGTATGAGTTGGATATTTAGACATATTTTCTTGACATCCCTGGAAATATGAAAAAAAAAAAAATCACAAAGATCTCCCGGGACGTATGATGAATTTATAACTATACAGGAAGTATGACCTCATCGCATAGGGCCTCTATATGGCATAGCAGCTAGCAGGCTAGCTCAAACTTAACCCCTTTTGCAAATATTAAACCCAACACGAGCAACAACAAACAAATCACTGTTTTAAGACATGTCAAAAGTGGCATTAAGCAGGAGTAGACAAAAATATGATCATAGTTTTGGAAATTGGTAATACTGATAATCTCTTTGGGTGGCTAAATTGGATTATCCGCATTTACATTATTTCCTAAGGGAAAATGGGTTTCGCGACACAAACTTTCGCTTTATGATTAAACTCGTACGATGAGGATTTCCCGACATCAGGGAGCTGATATTTTTATTTTACGTGGAGTGGGATTTCTTTATTTCTTTACTGTATTTCCAAAACAGGTCTCTATTGCAAATGTATTTGATACCATTTTAATAGGATGCTTTGTTAACTGTTGTTATGCTTTTGAGGTAGCTGCAGCTCTGGTCGAACGAGAGCTAACACAGAGTGAGAATTTCATAAGCAAGAAAAGGAACGCTCTATAACTGTTTATGTGATTGGCAGATTGCATTCCTTCCCTGCACAAGCTGTACTGCTGGTCACAGGACCTGACGACTTTCCGTAAAAGTACACACCCTTTAACTCTCACCAATGGGTGTGTCCTTTTGCAGACAGTTGTCATTCCAGAACTTACAGCTTTTTCTTTCTTTTCCATTATTATTATTATTATTATTATTATTATTATTATTATTATTATTATTTAATAAACATAGCACTGAATAATGGCTATTGTACACTATAAAACCCATCACTGTAATATTTTAGGCACCATTTTGGATCGTCCATGATGAATCATTGTGTTGGAGACCAAAAGTCTGCTTTTGTTCAAATCAGTTATGGGTTAAAGTTAACAGTTTGCGACATTAAAATTAGTCAGAATGTATTTAAAAGTACTCTAAAAGCAGACGTAACATTTGGGCCTAACATGGGGTTAGGGGTGAGGGTAAAGCCAGACTGACTCATCAGCAGCTCTAACTCACTCAAATATGAGCATAAACACTTTATTCCCATTTGTAAGAAATGCATAATATGTACTGTACAAGATAATAGAAGAGTTTATTACACAGTTTAAAATATAACCCGGGTTTTATATTCTTAACTAGGCATCAAATAACTAAAAGGAGGTGCTACGTTTTGCTAAACAACATAATAAAAAGACTTATTGGACCCTATGGTCGACACTATTGCACACAAAACAGCATTTAAAACAGTACAGCTTGTTCTGCGGACAGTTTTGTATGTTTTTATAATGCTCAAATATGTGTGTGTGTGTGTGTGTGTGTATGAGTGTGTGAGTGTGTGAGTGCACTGTAAGAACCAGAGGAGTCGAGACCAATAAAGCAGCCCTGTTATGAGGCTAACCTCTAACCACAGTCATATCCATTTTCCAGCACAGCGCAGCTCAGCTGTCATCTGTTGTCTGGGTGCAATTATCAAGCTCTGCGAACAGGGAAGTGATGTCACTTCCTGTGCTCCGTGATATCACAGACCCAGAAATGGAGAGTCCACATTACTGACGCGTGGAAAACGGAAGCAGCTTCTTTCTCACTCTGCTTCACAGAGACGCCGCGCTGCCAGCAAGACCCTAAAATAACAGAAAGAAGAAAGAAAGAAAGAAAAAAAGCACCCACCGTGAGCAGTCGGTTAAACAAACAAAGCCAATTTAAGGCACTTATCTACTATCTGAGAAGTTTAAGGCACTTCCTGTCTTGTCCGCAGGTTCATGTAAAGGTGCCTTATTGTTGTAAAAAGCTTGTGAGCTGCCGTTGCCGTATTAGCAAGAAACGCCACTATAAAAGCAAAACTACTCAATCTCAGATAAAATTGTTCGAGATCAATAACAATGTCGTTCAGGACCCACTTTCGTGCAGTGACCAGTGTGGTTCATATGCTTATGGAAGTCCTACACGACTGTATAAATGTTTTTAAACCACCTATAAAGAAGCCTTGATTTAAATGCTTAATACGGTAATAAACAATAACTAAACGTGTCTCACCATGCTCAGAGGCTGAGATGAGAGGCAGATAAATGTGGAGCAGTAGTTGTCTAACTGGTCTAGATTGAGGAAGGCAGCCAAATGTTTTCATTCTTCCTGGCCCTGAGGCTAATGTCCTTATCCGTCTGTCTGGCTGCAAACAATTGTGAATGGTGCATTTTCACTCAAACAGCCCGTCATAAAAAAAATAAATAAATAAATAAAAAAAATAATAATGAAAAAAAAAAGAAGGTTTCACATGTTTATGTACTGCATGAACCTCAAGCCAGATGAATATCTACACTAGCGATTAAGATAAGAGCGACGCTACACGATCCAGCCATAACATCAACTCCAATGCCATGTGAACTGAATAGCTGATTGAGCTAAATAGCAATTACATACCAGTAAAGGGTACAGGATCATAGGCAGCCGAGGTCCATCGATGCCTTCAGGGACAGAAAAACCAAAGGTAGCACAAATTGCTGGGCAGCCCCATGGGTCGAACCATCTACAGGTTTTACACCGGATGCCCTTCCTGATGCAACGCTCCCATTTTATCCAGCCCTGCATCCAGTGGCTGGGCAGTATGCAGTGTGGCAAAACACAGTTGGTAGGGCTTGAACCCGGATCCTCAGATCAACAACCAAGAGCCTTAGCTGCCTGAGTCAGGGTGGGTATCAAAACACCAAGCGCATCACAGCTTGCCTCGCACGGGGCTTATCAGGCAAACAGTGCATGGTTCATATGGTTGTTGATATGCGCTCCACATCCCCCAGATCCCAATCCAAAATAGCTATACAGTATAGCGATAGGATCCATCGGACCAACATCCCAAAGCCATACACCATAGCTCACCCACAGTGCTCCTGTGGAGCCACACTCTGAGGGGCCAGAGCCTCCCAGGAGCACAAAGGAAACCTAAAACCTAGCTGTTTTTTATAATGTAAATGGTTTAAAGTTATGGCTGGTCTGTGTATACACAATCGCTACTTTTAGACTATTGTCTATTTGTTTCCAGGTGTGCATGGAGGTTGCATGCTCTTCCCATACAGTCCAAAGACAGGCATTGTCAGCTGATTGAGTTCCCTGGAATAGGATTCGAGCCCCTTGTGACCATGAAAAGGTTACGCCAATTGTGACAAAAGATGCACGCCACCGGACAAGGACATGAAAGATCTCATATTTGTTTCATGTTTTTTTCATGTTGGGATTTTTTTTTCTCTGTTCATGCTGGCTTCATTCAGGTGACCTTTGACCTAGCCTCACAAATCATGTCTCTTTAGTCAGTAATTAAAATGGAAGAACTGCTTATTATTGAGGGGACGTTATGCTGAATTTGCGTTACTGTATCGTAATTGTTATTTGTTGTAAATCTGGAGGAGGGAAAAAAAAAAAAACGCTTCCTGCTCCGCGGATACACAGTTTTCTTGTTATCGATTTAAATATCTATCAAGTTACAGCACCAGAGCTCATCCTTGCCCAAAGATCTCAGGAAGCTCAGTGTCTTTCAGCCACCCGTTCAATTTAACCTCTGGCAACGACATCCTCCTCAGCCCACCTTAGGAATCGCACTCACCGTGCCGGACTGCTAATATCTTTCCTTATTTGATTACGCAGTCGTGTTAGGGGGAAAGATTTATGACAGCAGAGAACCGATGCCAAGATGAAGATGTTAAAATAAGGTTGTATTCGAGTTGTTCTGTTCACTGAATAATATGACGTGCTGATATTCCATTTATTTTCGCTGACTACCTGCAAATTTGCAACTTTTTGCTGTCAGCATGCAATACAAAGTGGCTTGAAGAGTTTTAGTGAACACAGCACCAGGTTGATTTTTTTCACATTAGAGCTTGCTGTAGGAACGCGCTCACTTAAGTCTGCTGAATAGAAGCCGAACAGCTCTCTAAGAGGAAGTGAGTCATTTCATTTTCGCTGAGGGTCAATGCGAAAGGTCAGCAAGCATCACACAAAAAGAAGCTATGAAGCCCTGCTTGGGGAGCGGAAAAGAAAAGAAAAGAAAAGAAAAGAGAAGAAAGAAAGGTTTGGGAGCCTGTTTTTCCTTGCCCAGTAGGATGCATTGGAATCTTCACAGGAGAGAGAGAGAGAGAGAGAGAGAGAGAGAGAGAGATGAGGAGGAGGGAGACTGGAGTGAGGCCAGGGGAACTCCAGCTTCACATGACAGAGTTGAAAAGGAGCCACAAAAGAGCTGGAGCATGTTTCAGGCAGCACACTTTTTTCCTCCCTAAAAGCATGTTACAGTATATTAAAGAACATATCCATTCAGAATAATATTTTAAATCTCCAATTAGGATTTGGAGGACTAAACTGATCACTGTCTTAACCCATAAAACTCAAGCGGTGTACTGTAGATCTGCAACCTACAGTAGCATACAGTAGGTCAATGTATACATACAGTATACAGTAGAATCTATATGTTCTTATATGGAGGTCTTGCCGGTGTGTGTTGACACGGAGGCTTCAGACTTCAAACTGTGTATTTGGGTTTTTGGATACGTCAGGTAGAACAAAAGCTATCGTTAGGGTATCTGTGCTATTTTTTTTATTTATTATTTATTTATTTATTTTTTTGCCAATATGGCCCATTTCTTTTTCTTTTTCTTTTTTTGCTTAGTCTGTAATGTTTTGTATAGTTGGTTAAAATGAACTAAAATTCAGTTCATCATATTGCCTAGGTTGTGCTGAAGAAATGGATATGCTGCACAATCCTGAGCCCTATATAGTGAAAGTCTATTAAAAAGCAGCCAAACAAATAATGGTGAAAATGCTCTAGGTTTTAACGGCTACAAACTCAACCTATGTCCATGTATAGGATTTTTTTATTATTATTTTTTAAATAACGTTCCTTACACTTTAGGAATTCCAAGATGACTAGGCTTGACAAATTCTTCCTATTTTTAACTCTCCAGGTTCACTGCCCACTGTGCCCTTACTTCTTGACTGGCAGGATGCAAAACCAACGTACCGTTATAGCCCATCTGCCTCACGGTTTGATGAGATACTTTTCGGCTCATCACGGACGTACAGAGTTCTCAAGCCTTCCTGTCAGTTTGAACCAGCCTTGTGATTCTCTTTAATCAGCTAGACATTCCCTATCAAAAAAACTGCCACTCACTGAATTCATTTTGTTTTTTCGCACCATCCTGTGCAAACTCTACACTCTGTTGTTGTGTTCGATTCCCAGGAGATCAGTGCTTTCTGATCAGAGCCCCTCTGGCATCCAGGTCACGTTAATGTTTGACGTGGCCATCACTCAAGCTCTTGTATCTTGTATCTGTTTCCACATGATCGGCCGATTGTATATACAGTAATCACATCAAAGCGCAAAGGCATGGCTGTTCCTATTAAAGTGGCCATTGAGTGGATAGAGTAAATAATATACCAGGTTGTGATTTTATTAGTTTCTTTATTAAGTATCGCTAATTAAAAAAAAAAAACTGTCAGTGTATACATATTTATTTACGGACACACACATACACAACTGCCAGGTTATTATCTCCACCCAATAAAGCAATAAACTTCCAGCTGTGTGTAAATCACAGCTTAATAAACTGCACATTGTTTTTAATTAGCGAATCTGTTTATTAGGACCTTTAACACAAACCTGCGTTCCTGGAAAAAAAAAAAAAAAAAAAAAAACCTGTCTTAAAAACAGAACGTCCTGTTAAAGTGGAGCGGTTCAAATAGTTTGCGGACTCTTATGATGTGTGAGAGCTTTAACACGTTTTGATAGCGCTGAGCAATAGGCGCGTGATTGCAATGGGTGTTTAGAGGCTGCTTTAACGAAGGCTATTTTTCAAGCAACACATAATTTCTTGACATGATGGATATACTGTCAGGGTGTGTTTATGAGGTGATTCTCTTGAGTAAATAGCGGCGCAGCAGAGGAGCTCGCCGCTGCATTCTTACGAAACCCGGCTCGTGTGGTTAGCGCCTGGCGAACAGCACGGAGAAGGGTTCAAATGATCACGGTGTGGAAACTTACAGCTTAGTGTATACCGCTTATATCTCTATATCACTTTCTCTCTGTGTCGCCATGGTAACTTACTAAGACCGGTCTGATTCGTCCCTGGTGTCCACTTGTGATGCCTGAATTATGGCATGTTTATCGGGTGTTTTTTTTTTTTTTTCTTCTTACCATCTCTACGCGCAGACAAAGAAGGCTAATTCATTGTCTTAGGGTCAGCCGACCTCGTGACCTTTTCCGTTTTCAGACGACAGGAAGAGCGAGTTGATGAGAATAAGAGAGAAAGAGTGAATAAGAGTGTGAGTGTGAGTGGCTTTCCTGTTCTCCGGCGCTACATAAATAGCCATGGTCAGTCAGATTGACATAATGGACCTAAACTGCTGCGTGGTGTCATAGATTTTCAGCGGAGAAGGTGTCATCGTGTTAACGATAGCTTTACTTAGCTACATAACAAGCCTACTACTATTATTATAGCCGTATAAAACCTTTATTGCCTCAGCGGTGTCTCTAACACACGTCACTCGGCTGTAACCGGAATCCGAAGTGATTATTTGAACAACTTTCTTTACCTAATCTTAACCTTAGGGAAAACCTATTTGTCAATACAGGGTGCTATAATTGAGTTAAAGAGCCGTAAAACCCTTCTAATAAATGCTAACACATGAAAGCAGATGCTAACACATGAAAGCAGATGCTGACAGTTGGAAGAAAGCAGTTGTGCTAGCTAATAAATGCGTTATCAGGGTCTGTGTGTTCACCAGGAAGCCGTGAATGTAGCTCGCTCGCTCTGACGGAAGTTCTCGTGTGTTAAGACTGCCTTAGCGTGGCCCACAAACATGATTAGCACAGCGCTCTGCGGTTTGAATCAAAAAATAACCAAACACCATTGTTTAAGCAGTTTATTTCGGTCGTTTGAAACCCCTATATTTAGCCACTGTGGCTTTTGAAGAGCATGGAAAAGGTGACTGAGTTTGTTTTTCACTGCAACATTTCCTGTGTGCCGCGAGGAGAGGAAAACCGCACGCTCTGTGACGCGGCAGCTCGACACACACAGAAAGGGCAAGTCAGAGGCGTGGAAAACAAGACAACAGGAAGAGGCCAAAAAAAGAAGGAAAAAAAAAAACCCTCAACTCATTGCTTGCTTTGTTAATCAGATCTAAAGAGCAGTTTCCTATTGAGAGTGAAGGAGAATTAGCACTGTCGATGATATCAGCGATGCCGATACCGTTTCTGTGGCGAGATATTGCCGTGATAAGTTGCTGCGTGTGTACGTCAGAATGCAGTTATAACACTTAGGCTGTATACAGGACCGAATTAGACAAATTGAGTCATGGTGATGCTCACATTTAAAACGAAATATACGTTTCCATACATCTTTAGAGCGACTAGTTACTAACAGAGAAATGTGCATGTTAAATAAAATTACACTGAAAAGCACAGAACACATAAAGCGACTGAAACATCCTGTTTATTTTCGTGCTGTGTTTTATTTGCTTGTTTGTTTGTTTATTTAACATTTACTGTAATGGAATAAAAGCTATATTGTATCACTTCAAATTTCAAACTTTTTTTTACATTTTGGTGAATGTCACTGTATGGCAGCAGAGTAATGCTGTATGTATACTATATGCTGTACATAATGCTATCCTATAATGCTATGCTATATGCAATGTGTTTAATATATACTGTATATATAATTTATATTTATATATATATATATATATCTTTTTTCTTTTATTAATTTTTTTGTCACTTGAGCATTGCATATGAAATATTTCTGATGGTTAATGTCAAAACCGGTTTTAAATAACATTTTTGGGTGATATGTGATATGTGTATTTTCCGAGATCCTGATTCAATAAGCTCCAGGTTCATACCAAGTTTACTACTGTATCATGTCCGGTTGCTGAGATATGGCCAGTGTCCGTGTGTTTGTTTTACCAGGAACGCCACGGAAAAATCTGTTAAATCCTATTTTTAGGATATTTAAATGAGGATTTCGTAACATAGTAAGGGGACAAAGAGGGAACCCTCTCCTCTGTTTCGTCACCAGGATTTTCCTGCTAGCCCTAATAATATACTCGCCAGCAGCAGGGCAACAAAAATAAAAAGATGCCTAAACTTCTATGACAGCTGGCTACTGAGTTAATCCCTTTAGGTCCCTGGCTGACCACAGCTTCCTAACTGGGATATGTGAAAAAATAATTTCACTGTGCTTTAAGGTACATGTGACAAATAATTGAATATATATGGCATTGGGCTACGGTTCGGAAAGGTCCCTGGATCAAATTCCATGACTACCAAGTTGTCCCTGTTGGGCCCTTTACGCTCTGATGTATAATGAGAGAAAAAATGTTATTCACTCTGGATAAGAGTGTCTGCCAAATCTATATATAACAATGTTTAAGATTAAGCCTTCATCAATTCTGTTGAAGAATCAGAAAGATAAGGTATTAATCAAATGATTTGGGCCAAAATTGAAGATTTAATACATACTGTAATGGGTCACAACTGCAGCAAAATTGCCATAATATGTCAAGCTGCCAGGAATAATAACTGAAATAAGCACTCTTTACAGATATATAGTAGTCATGAGAAAAACATCTCACCCTGCACAATATGCTAAACCTCGGGCCAGAGGTAACTCAGTTACGGTTAAGGCATTGGACTACCAATCAGAACGTCCAGGTTCAAACCCCACCAACCAGTTTGCAACTGGAGGACCCTGGACCCCTAAACACTCAATGTTTCACTCTGGATAAAGCGGGGTCAGGGGTAGCTCAGTGGTTGAGGCATTGGACTATGGTTCGGAAGGTCCCAGGTTCAAAATGCTCGACCACCGAGTTGTCCCTGTTGGGCCCTTGAGCAAGGCCCTCAACTGCTCTGGATAAGGGCATCTGCCTTCCTACTCTTACAAACATTCAGGTATAACTAAGAGGATTTGATCACATGCAACGTGATTGGTGGATTGTAGAGGTGTGTGCCTCCATCCACCTTGTGCCAACTTGAATCAGCCGTGACCTCAGAGAAGCAATTGTTACCAGTTTTCCAATTTCTCAAGGTCGTTTTTAGACGTCAGCACAGGATCAGAGATGAGTGTTCAACCTCAGTACACACAAAGTGAAACTGAAAGAGATATGAGGAAATTGTGACGAGGTTGTCTGCAATGTGCGTATGAGTGTGCTGCAGTGTGCTACAGTCTACTGGAGGCATTCTTTACAGAATCAGGAAGTAAGACTAGAACACATCCTTCCTCAGACTGTGGGCTGTAGGTGAGAGAAACACCGCTCTACTGTAGCATCTTCTTTAGCAAGAGATATTTTTCACCTTCTGTGCTTCAGAAGATTATATTGCGTTTCACATTGACCCTTGTCTTAAAAAAACAAAACAAATAATAATAATAATAATAATAATAATAATAATAAAAAATAGAGAGTTTGTGTCCTGTTTGGTAAACCTACAGTATGAACTTAGCGAGCCTACTCAATTTCCAATAACCGCACACAGCCCTCTATAAATCCATAGATAGCGTTGTGCAGCGTGTTCCAAACATATCCGCAATTAACGAGAGGTCACCTTGTCTACTCCAGAGCGCTGAAAGCTCCACACCGCACCACCAAGGTTGCTATGGGGACTGGGAGAAGTGCTTCTGCATGCTCCTGAAGAAGGTATTGAGAATGTGTTCCAATCAACGGGTATGAAAAAGGAATGTGTTGGCAAGGTTGACCTCTCTCTACCTCGCTCTCTCGCTTTCCTTCTCACCCCAGGGTCAGGCTGACAGCGTGGACTGTCGAGTTATTTTAATCGACTTATAGTTCTCTTCGCCATGCGTTTGCCTGGCAGGCTCGGTCCTCTCTGTGGATAGGATCAGTCATCTTTCCCAACATCGGCTGTGGCGCTGGCCACGCCAGACTCTGGCTCTCCGCGGATTCAGTGGAAACGTGGCCGCAAGCCTCGGCACTCGCTGGATGAGTGACAGGGCCTTCTCTGTGGCTGTGTGGTTGCAGTATATACAGTACACACACACACACACACACACACACACTCGCATACATACGATGTGCTCCTCTAAGCGCAGGTTACTATCAGTCTCCAGCCAGAATGACACAGCTATTCCGGAAAAAAAAAACGATTTAGTACTCTGAGCGGAAGCTATGTGACTAAGTCGAGCAGACATTTTAATCGCTCCTTAACGACATGAAAATCTTTTACAAACTTCAAATGAAGCAAAACAAGACTCATGTCTTATGATGTCTTTGTCAGGAACCTTTTTTCCACCCTTCATTCCTGCTGAGGTTTGCTTCTTTAAATGCCCTCCTAGCTTCATTCCTGTCTTTCTTCTTTCTCTTCTTCGTCTCGTGTGCTGTGCGAATGCGTGCCGTTACTTGCTCCATTGCTTTAAGCTCACCTCTGACAATATGCCAAGGTAAGGATTTGACGTAGAGGTTTACAAAAGGGCATGAGAACGCTGACACGATTTAGGAGGAAATGAAGAGACTGATGAACTGGGGGATTTAAAAAAAAAAAAAAAAAAAAAAAAGGTTTAAACTTTTGAGTGAGAGAGTGTAATATGGTGTGGCAAATGACCCCCAGGCAAAGCGGGCTGGGAAAAAAAATATAACAAAGCAAAGACAACAAAACATGGCTGGGGTAATGTGTTTTTGCTGTAAGTGTCATCTGGCGGGTTTACTGAGACGAGTGATTGAGTGTCGAAGCTTCTCGTGAGCTTTTTATTTATTTATTTTTTTTTTATCCCCCTTTTTCTTCTTCTCGCCGTCTGGGTGCAACATCAGATGATCTCAATGTCAAAAGCGTTCTCTGAAATCCATATCAGAGACTTCAGACATCAAATGATGCATGGTAACACGGTAAATAATCAGATAGCGATCCGATACTTAGTGCATGAACAGTTCTAATTGCTCACTAGAGCTTTTGATAACTGCAAGGATTTGGAATGTCAAAGAAATGCATTTATCCTGAAAAACGGCCAATTATCATCAAAAAATGGGCAAAAGTGTCTGTTATTTGTTATTTCTCCTGATGCAATTAGGGAATGCATATAAAGCACCCTTAGACAAAATCCTCTTTTAACCATTACATTTTTTTTATTATAACATTAAAGTGAATCCGGTAGCCAATGAGTGTATGGGATTAAACAGTATCACAGACTTACTAATGCGTTTATTAAAGGAGCTGTTAAATGTTTCATAGCCAAGAAAAGGGTTGACAAGTCTCAGCAAAAAATTCCAGCTCAACTAAATTTCCTTTAAAAAAAAAAATTGGGCTTTGGAAAAAGGAGACACATGTTTTCTTTTTTTTTCTTTTTCTTTTTTCTTACTCTGTGCATGGAGCACATGTGAGGCTCTTATGATCTGCAATACACCTTTTATTAATAATTGCCTGCTACTGCTATTATCCACTCCACGTTTCCTCTTATAATCTTTCGAATCTGTCTTACAACAGAAATGTCATACACACTGTCTGCACTCACACTAACCCTTTGTTTGCTTTGATTGATTTCGGTGTCTGCAAACTAGCCCAAAAAAACCTACCCGTGTTCCTGTATTTTTTCCCTTCTTCTTCTTCCCCCCACCTCAGCCTTGGTCCAAAAACCAATTTTGTGTGAAAACTGCGACCCTGTCAGTCCTAACCAGGGACCCCTTAAAATAGGGGGGGGGGAGAAAAGGTTCAAAGGTGTTTTCTGTTTTCTGTCATTTTCTTCGTTATCATGAGCTCTAAGTGTAATACTTTCTGCACAGGTTTATATTAATGTGCTAGTTCTAATGATGCTACCGTTTCTATAGCAACAGTAACTTCACAGGGACTTGTATGGCAGATGCTCTAAACGAGTCTAAAAATAGGTTAGATTAAAAATGCTTTTTAACAAGTAAAAAGTAATTCTTCATCTGGTGAAGCTTTCTCTACAGAGATGGGCGTGTACCATTCGAGGAAGGAGTCTCCAGTGTCAATTAGTAAGTTTTCTTTTTATAAAATAGGAAAATCTTCAGGATGATGAAATTTGCCCTTCCTGGGATGATTGCTTGTCGGTTGGTTTTGTTGATTTCAGGAGAGACAGGAAAGGAAAGGCTGTGGAGGGAAGAGCTGTGAGAATGATTTATGAAGATGAAATTAATTTGAACAACATACAAAATGCTTTTTTAAATAAAACTTCAGGTGAACATTATCCACTAATAACAGCATGACCCCCATGGCATAGATTAAAAACCTGCGTAAGTACGGTCAGCTTCAATACTTATGCAAGTGTCCTTTTAATGATAGAAAGTGCCTTATTCTGATCTACAAGGCTGAGTCAAAAATTATCCGCACTTTGTCTGAATTCATTTTTATTCGAAATTATTATTATGTATTATAACTACGTATTAGACAAATACACAATTTTTGTCTAATAGACCTTGCATTTTAATACACAAACATTTTCTCATAAAAAAAAAATAATAATAAAAAATTAAGCTGAACTGCGAGCCTCGAATGCACCACTGGCTTTGCTTCTTCATCAGAAGTGAATCTTCATCCACTTAGGGCTGTTTTCAGGCGGCCGAACAGATGAAAGTCTGATGGAGCGAGATCAGGACTATAGGGAGGATGCCTGACCAATTCAAAACTAAGTTTTTGTCGAGAGTGTCGACAGTGTGGGCAGAAGTCTGCAGACGTGCATCATTATGCAAGATCACGACGCCCTCGGATATCGGTCCTCTGCGTTTAATCTGTAGTTTAGTCTTCAGCTCTTCAATAAGCGTCTCACTGTAACGAGCACTGCTGATTGTCGAACCTTTTTCCTGATAATGTTCCAATACTGGACCCTTGAGGATCCCAGAAAACTGTAAGCGTTGATGAATTTCCCAGCTGATGGTCGACTTTTGAACGTTTTCTCAGTCGATTGAGGATGCTTCCGTTCCATACTCTGCTGTTTACTCTCAGGCTCGTAGCGATGAATCCGTGTCTCATCGCCAGTAATGATTCTCTTTTAAGAAACTTTCACCTTCCTTAGAGTATCGCTCCAAATTTTGTTTGCAGATATCCAAACAATTCTGTTTATAAATTGTTTTGGCACCAAGTACACAAGTAAATAAATCACTGCAGGCTGCTCTTCTTTCGCGCAAATCGCTAGTGGAGCCTCCATTCTTGTTCGCACCGCAGATACAAGTGACAGCAATATAACCGAAGTGCAGATCATTTGCGACTCAACCTTGTGTAAAATGAACCTTTACTTCATCATGGCAGAATTATGGCATCTTAAAAAAAAAAAAAACATTTCTCTCTGTTGTGTTCTTGTAACAGGATGGTGGAAGCTACAACCTAAGGAAAAATGGTTGTAAGATCATTTGCATAGCATAAAGATTCTTGATTCTTAATAACACCTTTTTGAAATTTTTGCAAAATAGAACATGGCTTAAGAAACTTTTATCGTTCTGACTTTCCCAATTAAAAAAAAATATATGCATAGATGAAGTATCCCTGTTATTTGTTTAAAGCAAATGAAGTTCTTGTGCAAGTACTTGAAAAAAGGTTTATGAGGCATATCCTTGTAATGCAAATACAGTATGAGACACCAAAACCCATGTCCTGACTGAACTACCACATTTATAGTGAGAGGGAAAGTACATGAATAAGATTTTTTCTGCTGAAACATTCATTTTACTGACTAGTTTGCACATGCTTTCTAGCTGGAATATTCAATTGTGATATTTCAGGCTACTGGTTTAGGATCCCAATAAACCGTTTGTAGGAGGTGGTCGCAGTGAGTAAGTTCCTGGGTTAAAAATAGGAGTTAAATGGCTTAAAAACAAATAGAAAACTTTACAACAACAGTGTAAAGAGAGAAAGAAGTAGCACTCACCATCTGTACGGCTTTGTCCTGTGTACAGGCTCGCGGGGGGCCTGCAGCCTATCCCAGGGCACGAGGCAGGGTACATGCTGGACAGGGTGCCAATCCATCGCAGGGTACACATCCTGTACACTTACTCACACACTACAGACAATTTAGGAACACCAATTAACACCTAACCTGCATGTCTTTGGACTGTCGGAGGAAACCCACCAAGCACGTGGAGAACATGCACACCACTCCATGCACTCAGACCCGAGGCCAAACTCGAACCCGGACCCTGGAGGTGTGAGGCCACAGTGTTAACCATTACGCCACGGTGCCACCTGCACTGAGCTCTTGAGAAAAAAAATGTATCCAAGGTCGAGGTGCTGTTGTGACCAAGAAGGAAATGATTCAAAATACCAGAGAATCACTTTAAGCATCGGGATATGTAATGGATCACTGTACTGTAGTATGTGTGTGTATTTAAATACAATGAAGCATTTATTTAAAATCCTAAATACAAAGTATATGTTCCTGTATATTGAAGAAGTTATCCAGGTTTTTAATCTAACGAGAGAGGAAAAAAAGAAGTAAAAAAAAAAAAAAAAAAGCAGCGGCATGTTTTGAAGTTAACGATGACAGCCATAGGAATTGCAGGAGAAATTCACCACATGCCTCATTTCTGTCAGAATAAATTTCCCTCTCCGTGCGAAAGTGGGGTGGAAAAAGTGGAGGTACGTCTTTTATACATTAGCCCTGATGTTTCTTAGATCTTTAAGACTCCAGCAGGGAAACAGGCACACTCAGACGAGCTGAACCTCACACAGCACTAGAACCCGGTGCAAGAAGAATGACATTTAAGTGAAAACATCACACTGCCTTCTTGTTCTTTCATCTCCCTCATTTGTTGATAGACAGGTGGAAACGTTGCCGGCTTTAACACAATTTCCCTATTATTAAAGAGTAAGTCACTAAGCCCGAGTCCCCGCGTTTGCTTTGTTCCTATTTTAAAACCGTGCACTTTTGAAATGCACGATGTCAGAGTTTGAAAGGGAATAACACATTTGAAATGCTGAAGGGGGGGAAAAAATGCCAGCAGTGTCAATAATTTATTGACGCGCTAAGAAAATGGCAAGCTTAATTTTGAGTGCTAGTAATGGAGTAATGGATGCAGTCACAGAATTGTATATCCAAATTGGTTGTATATTGTATCTATTCGTTATCTAATGGTTTGCAGTTTCCTTGCACATCTTATTATATAATGCTTCTGTTTTCTGTTATATAGTGACTAGCGTAAGAACCCGTCATTGACGGAAAAAGAGTTTGCAGTAATAGTTCAAATTAAGCTGATCAGCTTTAATGCAATCAGTGATATTATTATTTCAGCTTGAAGAACTCTCAGATCGCTCTTTATAACTAATACAAAAATACAAAGAAATGACATTTTGTACGGTTACGCTAATCGTACGCCTTGTTTACATCAAATACACTCCCTGTTCGGGAATCGTAGAATGAATCACAGATAAGAAATCGAAAAAGTAGATCGTATAAAAATTAGGTTTTGACTTTAAATGACTCGCGTCATTGATGGCGTGTTCTTAACATTTACTTATATCACTTCAGCGCTGTTATTTCAGCAATAAAAAATGACCTAATCCCTGTAAAAATGTTCGGTTTAGCTTTTCTAATTAATAATTAATACAGTAATATTGATGCAGGTGTTAGTTTACATTGAACAAGTAGATTAAATAATAATAATAATAATAATAATAATAATAATAATAATAATTTTTTTTATTATTGACCTCCAGTTGTCTGCAACATACTGTAACATTCTTATGGTTTTATAAAGGGATCATCAGTTATTAGTATGTATACTGCATACTATATGTGTATATACTGTATATACTGTATACAGTATTCTCTAGTTCTATGTATTGGATCATTATTATGGTGTCTTTTTGTTTCTAAAATCTAACCTGTCAATAAAAAGAGGGTACGTATTGACAGTTTAGTCAAAAGCAATCAGATACACAAAAGCGTACCAATTTTTTTTTTTTTTTTTTTATGAACGCAGAGTTAATCCCATGCTGACAACCTAGTTTCAGAGTCCTACATCATCTTGAAAAGGTCAGCCGATGAGTCACGCAGAAAGCCCACGTCTAAAAAAACAGCAGCATTCTTCACTATACTGTAGATGCACAAACAATTGAGATGTCGCCTACAGTATACAGTTAAACTATTCTAAGTCACAGTTCAGTGCGGTTGGGGGAAAATACACAAACCCACCTACCCTGGGGAAAGTCTTAGTGTATGAAAGTGTGACAGTATGGGTTAAAAAAATATACACTGATTATAATCTGAGGACCACCAATCTGCTCCATAAAACTTTTTTTTTTTAATTTACACTAATTTTTATATTATTAAAAGTAAAAAATGCCTTGCAAAAGTATTCATACCCTTTGAACTTTTCCACTTTTTTCTTTTATTTTCAAACTTTTTATTATTTTTTTTTTTTACAAATAAAATAATCTAAAAAGTGTGTGCCTATTCCCAAAACAAAAATTCAGTGGAACCAATTGCTTTTATAAGTCACCTAATTAGAAAATAGAGTCCATCTGTGTGTAAATTAATCTTAGTATACAATAAAGACAGCTGTTCTGTGAAGTGCTCAGAGGTTTGTTAGAGAACATTAGTGAACAATCAGCATCATGAAGCCCAAGGAACTCACCAGACAGGTCAGCAGAATTAGGTTACAAAAAGATCTGTTCACTCCGTCATCCGAAAATGGAAAGAGTACCGCAATACCAAGATCAAGACCTACCAAGACATGGTGGTCCACCTAAACTGACAAACTGGGCGAAGAGAGCTTTAATCAAAGAAGCAGCCAAGAAGCACATGGTAACTCTGTAGCAATCCACAGCTCAGGGGAGAGAATTTGTCCACAGGACTACTATTAGTCGTGCACTTCACAAACCTGGCCTTTATGGAAGAGTGGCGAGAAAAAAAGCCATTGTTGGAAGAAAGCCATAAGAAGTCCCATAGGCAATCTCATAAGAAAACCTGTTAGAGTCTGCAAAAGACTTGGGAATGGGGTGGACTTTCACCTTGCAGCAGGACAATTACACACAGGTGGACTATATTTACTAATTAGGTGACTTCTGAAGGCAGTTGGTTCCACTGGATTTTAGTCAAGAGTGTCAGAGCAAAGGGGGCTAAATACAAATGCATGCCACACTTTGCAGATTTTTATTTGTAAAACTTTTTGAAAACCATTTATCATTTCACAAGTATGTACCTCTTTGTGTTGACCTATTACATAAAATCTCAACAAAACACATTCAGGTTTGTGGTTGTAGCATGACAAAATGTGGAAAAGTTCAAAGACATTAAAGGAAAGGGTACACATTGTGCTTCTTGTTTCTTCTTAGCACCCTTAGTGGTTCCCATATTTTAAATGCCATGTAATTTTCAGTTCTTTTTATAAATATATGAAGTATGTTATGATTTTAAAAAAATTGAAGGTCATCCTAATATAGTAAGGGTAGACCAAGGTTCAAATGGCATCCTGATCGCGGTCCTCCCTTTAACTATTCACGCTACAGTGTTCTTGCGGCTCATCCTTTACATCGGTGGGTCCTGCTTCTACTTGGGGTGCTTATAGTACTGTATATACAGTAAGCATTAGGTTAAGTGCCTTCCCCAAGGGTCCGACAGTGGTAGCCTGGCAAGAGCAAGGCTTGAACCCTTGACCCTCGAAACAGGAACATGAAGCTTGCCAGAACAAGTTTATGTGTGCAAATATTGAAAGTGTTTCCATCAACGTGTATAATTAGAGTCCACTTGCGTACAATTAAGGTGATCCCATGATCTCAGCATAATTCTATGGATCAAGGACATAACATCATGGCCATATACAGACAAGTCCAGGGCAAAGTTCTGAAAAAAAAAAAGATATTAATCAGGGTTTGGTTAAATAAATAAAAAAATGAATATGGCAGAACTGTGATTCTATCAGATAAGGAAGTCATTAATCAAGCAGAGAAGCAAACAAGAAGCTAAAGGTGGAAGTAGAAGTAGTAGGTGGGAGTAGAGATTGGAAGAAGATGGACATTCAGTAAAAGAGAACAAAAAGAGAGAAGAAAGTCATTACTGACTTGGTGAGGCCAAAATTTAATTTTTAAACTTTGGCAGAATCACAACACTCCTCATCACTCTGAGACCTTACGATGAAGACTTTTGGTGGTGGTTGAGATTTATTCATTAGTAGAAAAAGGAAATTGATCAGGACTGAAGGCAGGTGAAATGGGACCAAACACAGGCCAGTCCTAGAAGAAACCCTCTTTGAGTCTACAAAAGTCTACAGACAACTTGGATGGATGGGGTGGGAGAGAAGAAGAGGACTGTCCAGCTAGACCTCATGCATGCAACCAAGCCCCCATGAACACTACCAAACCTAGACTGCAGCAGCACAAAAGCATGCACCTAAATGTGTAGATCTGTGTTAGATTCCGAGCCATGAATTGAAAATTTCCATTCGTTGCTGGTCTCCATCCAGTCTGACAGAGCTTAATCAATTATGCCAAGAAGAATTGGCAAACATATTAGGATCAGGTGTGCAAAGATAACAGAAACATATCCTAGGAGCTGTGTATGTAATTAAAGCCCAAGAAAGTTCTACCAAGTAGACTATTGATCCAGAAATGCTCAATACCTACTACGTTACCACACATATATTGTGTGTGTGTGTGTCAAAATAAAATGAATATATTGCATTTACAAATTTTAGGCATAAACCCAATGATAAAAATCTCAGTTAGGTCCATTTTAATTACCGGCTTGTTACAATAGTGGTGAAAAAGTTCAAGAGGGTAAATACTTGCAAGTCATTTAAAGTTATGTTCTGATTGGAAGATAATTGCAACCAAAACTCTTTGTCAATGTCAGAGTGTCATTTTCAGCATTTCCAAGCTCAAGTCATAGGTCAGCTGGTCTGAATTATTTTTTAAAAAATTGCCTTAAGTCTAAGGCAAGAAGATATTTCTTTTTCAAAGTTCAAAAACATACTATGGTATAAGCAATCTACTAAATCTACGTTTTTTTTGCATTGCACGAAAGGAATTCTCCAAAATGACTTACTATTATAATATTGAGATATATTTCAATGGTATAAATAAATATATAAATAGTAATGCAATGTAATATGCAAATGTAAAACAAGTCAGGAATATATGAGAAATATGTACATTCCTCCACAGATTATGGGAAATGTATTCTTATATAACATTGTTAGCCATATCCAGAACCCAACTCTCTCTATCTCGCCTTAATATAGATTTAGTGCACTTTAATGACATACTTCATAATGTGTTTGGTCAATGATCTGTAAATCATCTATTCCAGCCCAATATTCTCTTCCTGTCACGTAACGCGGAGGGCTGCCGCACTGATGAGATTCCTGCACTCCAGGCATAGTAACAGGCTGTAAAAAGAACCATGAGTCATGGTATTTTAGCAGAGGGGAAGGGGTGTGTGTGAATGGAAATGATATGGCAATGTTACTTGTTAGTGAGTCCTGGTGGCTGGGAGAGTTTCATCCTTGTCTTTATGGTTTGGATAGGCACTCCTGTGTGGGTGTGATGTGAATTCAGCCTCGTATGTTTTAGGTTATGGGGATCTGGCTGTAATAGACTCTGATCTTGTTCCGATCGGGTAATGCATGATAATAGAAAGAGCACCTCCTACTGGTCAGAGATCAAACCCCAGGAATTAGGCAAAAACTACGACTCTCCACCCTCTTGATACATATTGACACAAAGTTTCCAGTGAAACAGGTGGTTTCAAATTTTGTTTGCGTAGATAATGAACGACTGTTGTCCGAAATGCACTGCTTATGTGGAAACTTTATGAGCTATTCTCAAGTTACGCTACATCCACTATTCTTCACAAAATATACCACAGTATTGAGTACATCACATCAGGAGCCAGTCAATTAATTTTTTTCTTCTAAGCATGATGTTCTCCTAATATAATAAGTATTTGCATACAAAACCCAAAGTACTTTGTTTGCAAGTACAAACAAAAAGATGCCTTTTTTGGCTGCTCCCATTGTGGGGTCGCCATAGCAGACCATCCGATCCACACACAACTTGGCACAGGTTTTAAACCGGATGCCCTGGGGTTTGGGCATTAGCTGGGAACTGAACCGAGGCCTTCCACATGGCAGGCGAGAAACCTACCACTGAACCATTAATGCCCATAAAAACATAACTCCATGTGTGGGGTGTACATCATTACCGACTACAGCTACAGTCTGGTTAAAACCAATCACTCTCACTCAATTATCCTCTATACCGATTTATCCTGTATACAGAGTAGCAGGAGGCTATCTCAGGAGACTTTGGACACAAAGAATGGTACACGAGAGGGAATGGGTTGCCAATCCATTGAAGGTCACACACACATACTGTACACACTCACACGTTCATTTACACACTGCTGGCAATTTGGGATCACCAATTACTTAACCTGCATGACTGTAGGAGGAAACTGGAGTACCTGGAGGAAACCCACCAAGCACGGGGAGAACATGCAAAATCCATTCATTCAGAGCCGGGGCGGGAATCGAACCTGGACCCTAAAGGTGCAAGGAAACAGTACTAACCACAAAGCCACCACACAGCCTTTGTTGAAACCAATCATACTATATACTGTATAGACTTAGTTATTTTCCAACTTGATTATTACAAGGCACAGCACTTACTGTAACTTTGGTCAAAGAGGTATTCCTCATGTAACCACCCTTGACTAGCTTTGGCCACTTCATCTTTTTTAAAGTCTTTAATGAAGCTGTTATAAGCAGAATAATGTCCCTGTTTAGTGCTGGCCCAGTGGCTGAACCCGAAGTTTATCTCCGCTTAAAGCTTTTCCCTTTCCTTGTTGAGATAATGATGCTCTCTACTGATGTGACCTGAAGGTTAATCAGATTAGGACTGCACCCGGAGGCCAGAAGTCCTTCCAGAAATAAAGACCATTACTTGATTGCTGAGAGCCAGAAAACCTGTCAGATTACACTAATTAATTAACTACAAGTGATTGGTGAGCAGACACATTAGCAATGGTAATGAAAGCCCCCCGACTTCCAAAAAGGTATTTATGTTACATCTTCATCTTATATGGGTATGGCAAGACTCTTTTTTTCCGTTATCAGCGAAACCGGTGATGTTATATTGAGTGTCTGTAAGTATGGTAGATTTCTGACACTTGAAGCCCTCCATGTGCCTGACTGAATGGAGATCTGTCAGGCTGGAATGAAACCGTTTCTGTACAGTCTATCAGTCTTATGGGACCAGCTCACTCAAGCCCTTCTCATCTCGATATCCTTTGCTAGCAGTTGCCGTGGAAACCTAGAGGTAACAATTCAGAAGCTTGGAAAGTGGAGAACAATATTGACTCCGGTGTCTCTGAATGCGCCACACAAGGACATCGGTTCCCTCGCATCTCTGTACAGGCACCTCAGCAACCAACATCACAGCACAGCCTTGTGGTCTTCTTAAATACCAGAAAATGAGCTCCGAGTGAGATTTTTCTTGTCCCCCCCCCCTCCCTCCCCCCAAATTCTTTCATATTGAAATGTACATTCCAGCAATTCTTTGTTAATTGTTGTACAAGGACACTCCTTTTTTAATATAAAACTAGGCTTTCTTTTAGTTTCACGGTTCAAAATTTGAAGGTGTCCCTGACTCAGCGAATTGACAGGTCATACGATACCAAGCTTCATGCTCCCATACACATTAACATTTCCTTGTTGTATGCAGTAATTTGCCTTTACGGACCACTACTGTTCGTTCAGTAAATATCTATTGATCATCAGCTGCCTTGAGGATGACCACATAGATGTTTCTTTTTTACTTAAGAAAGAACATAACATCTGTTTGCGCAAACTGTTTTTTAAATTTATTTTTATCAAAGTGTAAGGTGATTCAAATACAAAAACAACAATTACATTCTGTTCATAGACTTCAGCACAATCATCCCACAACATCTAATTTGAAAGCTGAGTCTGCTGAGTTTGTACGCCTTCCTCTGCAACTTGGATCATGACCGGGTGACCCCTGGGTGGTAGGATGAGGAACACTACTTTCAGCACCACCACACTGAACACCGGCACTCCCCAGGGTTGCGCGCTTAGTCCAAGGCTGTTTATCCTGCTGACTCATGACTGTGCTATAAAAGTACGTTTCAAATCACACCATCGTGTTTGCTGATGACACTACTGTTACATAAGTAACAATGATGAGTCAGCGTACAAGAAGGAGGTGAACTAGCTTGCAAAATGGTGTGGACAATCCATAGTACATGGAACAATCCACACTGTTCAGTTTGATCAGGTATAACATTATGACATGCCTTTGCCATCAAAACAGTAATACCCAGTGTGTCCTGACATCTTTCTATTGGAACCAGCATTAACCTTTTCTTCAATTTCAGCTACGTACTGTATATAGCGATCTTCTATTGGATTGGATTGGACTACATTGGCCAGCCTTTGCTCCACATGTGCATCAGTGAGCCTTGGCCACCAATGACTCTGGCTCCAGTTCACCAGTTTTTCTTCCTTGGATCATGTTTGGCCACTGCAGACCAGGAACATCCCACAAGACCTGCAGTTTAGAACGTGATCTGACTCAGTGGTCTAGTCATCACAATCTGGTCCATCTCACAGTACCTACTGTACATTTTCAATATCTTGCTACAATGACACTTGGAATCAGGTGGGATCTATTAGACAGCAAGTGAACCTTTTTCCCTGAAGGTGATGTGTTGGAAACAGAAAATAAAAATGGGCAAGTGTAAGGATTTGAGTAACTTTAGTGACTTTTTTTTTTCTCTTCGAAATATAAAGATTTTTTCAGTCTGCTATAATCATATACATTTGATGTGGATTTGATGAATGTAATTAGATTAGGTAGGCAAATATTTGAGTATTCCTTTAACTCTCTCTAATCTTCTAAAAGTATGCGGGAAAGAAGCATCACCGATAGCTCTCCATATCTTCTGCAATTCTCTCTGTAGCTTATCTGGATCTGAAAATGGAGATCTTATAATCCTCGCATCATTTAAGTGCATCTGCAGATGTATTCGGTGCGTATGAGATTAGATACCTGATTTCAATTGTTTTATTCATGATGCTATGCAAATAATGTCCAGATGAATTGAACCACAAAAAAATAAAATAAATAAAAACGGTTTTTACTTAAAGATCCAAAATAAGAATACATTAATATTTACGTAATGTTACCATAACGATGGATTAATATGTAGATAAATCTATAGCACATCAGCAGATAATGAAGTGTATATATTAACAGTCTATGAGTCATGTAGACTGCCTTCCTACTTTCATAAGAACATCTGTACACCCACTCATTTGTGCATTTATTCGAACATCCAATCATGTGGCGGCGATGCAATGCATAAAATCATGAATATGCAGGTCAAGAGCTTTAGGTAATGTGCATATGAGACATCTGGATAAGGAATAAAATGTGATCTTTGCTCCTGGGATTTTCATGCATAACAGTGTCTGAAGTTAGGACAGAATGGTGCAAAAAAAAAAAAAAAAAAAACCCAGTGTACACAGTTCTGCAAGTGCAAACTCCTTGTTCATGAGAGACACCAGAGGAGAAGATTGGCCAGACTTGTGTCAAATGACAGGAAGCCTTCATTAACTCAAACAGCCACTCTTTACAAACATGGTGAGTAGAAAAGCATCCCAGAATACCCAATATCAAATAACAATTGGGTTTCACTTCTGTCAGCCAATAAAACGGATGCTGAGTCTACAGTGTTCACAAGCTCATAAAGATCAGACTCAGTAAAACCAGACGGTTGATGATTGGAAAATGACCAGGTAACATTCTTAATATTAAACCATTATTAATTGACAATTACAGTATACAGTAAAATTACTCGGAAGCTGTTAAAGAAAAAAAAATGAAAAGAATTATTGCATGTAGTCTTTTTTCATTATGAAACCGTTCATTAAGTATTAAAATATGCTTATTTATGTTTTTTGAATTTGTAAACAAGTGGTACATGACTTATTGAGTGCATTTAATATGTATAAATATGATACTGTACATTTGCTGACTTTCAAGTGGGTTTCAACTAAACAATTAACAGTTTGAGAACATAATGAGATAACTCCATTTTAAAAGTTTTCAATATACTTAATGCTTCTTATTCTCCCGATCCATGCTTAATCTTTTTTTATAAATATGCATATACCTTTATAGTTTTATCAGATAAAATAAACATTTGCTAAATACAATTTCATGTCCTTTTATGTAGTGTCTGTAACTTTTTAAAATTCAAATCTTTCAATGATCTTAATTTATTAATATTTATTAATATCTTAATAGATTTTTGATTGTAAACTTTTAACAAAAATCAGAATACTTTAATTTGATTGTGTAAAGCTGCTTTGCGACAATGACAATTGTTAAAAGCGCTATACCAATAAAATTAAATTGAATTGAACTGAATTGAATTGAATTGAATTGAATTGAATTTAAGCAGGAATTTGTACAGGTCATATGCTTCTTAAGGCGTACACAAATTTTAGTACCAATACCCATAATGAGATATGAATCATTTTTATTTTAAATGATTATCGTTTGAAGCGTGACAGTATAACACTGAAAATGGCCATTCCAAAACGGTTGAAGTTAGCAACTTGACATTTTTAGGGAAGCAGAATTGGTTACTTCCATGTTGCATAAACTTGGAAAGAAGTGGCTTCTTTGGCACACGCATTTACTGTTTTATACAGTATGTATAACATATAAAAATAAACAAATAAAATTAGCACCAGTATGTTTTTAGCCGTACGAGTCACAATGGTGATAAAAAGCAAAATGACCAAAATAGCATATTTTGTCAAAATAGTTTGGCTCATACATTGCCCGGCAAAAAAAAACAAAATTCATCACCTTGATTTAACTAAGTGAATAGTTAAGAGCCTTCCAGTGGATGATTACTCCTGTTATTAATATGTTTCAGCTGCAACGAATTACACTATGTAACACAATTTTTGTTCCTGGCTTCTAAGTGTTATATTTCAGTTGCTTATGTCTAAAGTATGTGAAAAAATGACTTTGAAGAAAACTCTTTTTTTTTTTTTTGTGAAAATAAACGATTTTTTTTTTCCATTTTCGTCATTATGATCAGGTAAAAACTAAAATTGCACAAGGAATAGACAAACACAGTCGGAAACCACTCAACAAGTTTCAGAAATGCATAGATTTTCTAGATTTACGATTGTACTGTGAATCACTTTCTCGAAGTAGCCCCCAAATGTAGCCCCCCATCATGTTTTCGTTATACTGTCCTTGGGAACAAAGTCCAATATATCTTGATGAAAGTGCTCGCCTTGCTCCTCAGAGTAAGCCCCATGTTCTCCTTGAATTTGTCGAGATGCGAATCAAGGATATGGACTTTCAGAGACATTCTGCATCCCATTTTGGCGTAATTCTTTATGAGAGTATGCACCAACTCCACATAGTTTTCAGCTTTGTGATTACCTAGGAAGCCATGAACAACTGCAACGAAACTGCTCCAAGCCGCTCTCTCCGTCCTGTTCAACAGCTTTGCGAAATCCTCACATTCTATGACCTACTTGATCTGTGGTCCGATGAAGATACCAGCCCTGACCTTAGCCTCGGACAGCTTTGGAAAAAGATCTTGGAGGTATTTAAATGCTGCTGACTCCTTGTCAAATCTTGGTCCCCAACCGGCACGCCGAAGTATGCCTTGTAGGCCTCGCACATTATACGACTTGCTTCCACGGAATACTTTTTCGCTCTTGTCTTTATGAATTGTCCACACACGTAGCAGAATGGATCAGCTGGATGCAAACAACCTCTTGATGCCATATCAAATAAATAGCTTCTCTTCAACTACGAATCGTTATCCTTTCAGTCAGCAATAACACGAATTGGAATCTTGGTTCGAGACACCTGTGCTTTTATACTTGTATAGCTACTTTTGGAACGCTCGAGAACGTTCTAGAAAGTTCTGAGAGTTTCTCAAAAGTTCTGGAAGTTTCTTGAACGTTCTAGAGTGTTCAGGAGAATTGTAGAAACATCTGGACAACTCTAGCAGTTCAGGAATATTCTAGGAGGAAGCTCGGCATTGAAAGCGAACCGAGAATTTTCTCAAACACGCGATTTTCAAAATTTCACTGTGCCGGTCACAGAAGCAAAGTTTTTTTCTGGAATAACAGCGATTTCCTTTCTGTTCTAGACCTAACGGGTTAGGAAAACACACTTTCAACCCAGGAACAGACCAAAAGTGAAAATTTGTTACATAGTGTTATTTAACCCTAACTGATACAGTGAGTCACTTCGTATTGCTTAAACGGCCATGTCAGAAGACATATCCTGTAGTCGTCGCAATGATGCTATCTGTTGCAGAAGGGTCAAATTATTGTTCTGCATCAAGAAACGAAAATAACAAGAAAATTGCTGAAACTACTAATATTGGGTTAAGAACTGTAAGACGCATTATTAAAACCTGAAAGAATAGTGCAACATTATGTGTACAGAAAACGAGGTCAGCTGAGGACATGAATGTACTGAATGACCAGGTTTTCCCATCACTGCATTTAATTTTATTTTTTTTTTTTTATCCCGGACAGCACGGGCATATTCCAAGATGATGCTCAAATTGTGAAAAAGTGGTTCAGAGAGCCAGAGACATGATTTTCACACATAGATTGGCCTCCACAGACTCCAGACCTTGGCCCCAGTGAGAGTCTTTGGGATGTGCTGGAGAAGGCTTTAATCAAAGCACAGCCATAATTAAAGCAAAAGGTGGTCCATGGAAACGTTGGATTGTGTGACTGTTTTTTTGTTTTGTTTTGTTTTTTTGGTCCGAGCAGCATGAATGTGAATTGTGTAAGAATTTCTTAAAATGCGGATGTTAAAATAAACTTATACAGCAGTTTTCAAATGAGACATTTGTTATAGACGTCATTGTGTTACAGTATAGTAATTTGGACAAAGCCAAAATCAGAAAACGTTATTTATCATGTTTTGCTGTCAAATTGTTGAAATTTACATTAGAGGACATACGGTATAGAATGTGGTAATAAGTTTAATTTATGGTTTGCATATGTTCAAGACATAATCCACATCTTTATGGATTTATTTGAAATGTATGTATATTCTTTGATCTTTTTTTTGTGTGTGTCCATGGAGGGAATATTTATTTGAAACACTTTGAACACTTTACAGATTTGTATCATAGCCTTTATATCATTTATTTCCATTCGTTCACTGAGAACTACAACCGTTCTGCTTCATTGAGTTCATCTTTTGTGATTTGTGCTTCCTGACTGCTACTCCATGCAGAGACTGCTAGATTTAAATGGCAGCCTGATAAGACATGATCTTGGGAGCCTTTTTTTTCCTGTGTGAGAGGGGGAAAAAAGAGCAAATGACAAGGCTTATCGCTTTATGAAATTGAAAGCTTTATCTCAGCTTAGACTTGCTTTTCTTTAAAAAAAAAAAATACTCAGGGACAAAAAAGGCTTTTCTGATCCACATTCTGTCTCTATTAACCTGCCCGTATTTGTTCCTTGTCTCCTCCTGCACCTTTGGAATCTTAGACACTGTGTGAGGAGCCTGCGAGTGATCTGGGGTGACAGTGTGGAACAGCGTGAGCAATGGCCACACACACACACACACACACACACACACACACACACACACACACACACACACACACACACACACACACACACATATTCTATTGTTACATGACCTGGCATTGGGGAATGCTTGGACCCAAGGCTGTATAATTCAATTAGGACTTGAACATATGCAGCAGAGGATCGTTTTAACGAAAATCAACCACACGGATAAACATATCGCTACAGACATGCCCATGTACACACACATACAATGTAGTGAAGAAGGGTTTTGTGTGGAACAGTTCTCGTCGCTGTTTAGTGAAAAAGAGATATAGATAAGAGAAATATAATCAGCACAAACAAAACACTCTTTTTGTTCCTGCTATTGTCAGAATTACAGTATTTTTAATCACAATTGTATTGTTAGAGGATCTTCATCGTACAATGTAATCTGTCATGGAAACACAGACTATCACACAATCAGTTAAAAACCAGCAATAATCTAAAAAGATCACTGAACTTTTGAAATCTGAAAAAGACATTATATTGTACATTTTATGTTGCATTTATATCTTTTTTTTATTTGATTCTATTTAATCCCAATTGTTTAAATTATGCCATAATAATATACAGTTTTATTAAGAATAAACTTAAGAATAAACTCTTACTGCATACAAAAAAAATGCATTATATATTAACATATTCAAATTAATGGCAGAATTTCCACTTAAGTAAAATATGTAAGTTGAATTAAAATAAATAATGGTAAATAATAATAAAAAAGAAATTGGCACAGTATGTTTAGGCTAACATAATTAAATAGAAATCGATATATTATAACCTTCATTTATTTATTTTTTTTAGCAAAATAGACATAATATCAATATCTAGGGGCTACAGTATGGTACATGAGGCCAGAATCTTTTTTTTTTTTTGTGTGCACATTACAATATACAATTTATTACTGAATAACATACACATTTTAAATTTACTGTATATAAATGCAGTTGGTTAATTGCTCAGGTTTTAGAATTGATTTTAGTACTACTGCATATTTTTTTCTTACTTCTTAATGTTAATAAGTCCTCATTTATCAGAGAAACATCTAGCCACAACGTCTTCTATACTGACTGTTACAAAGCTCTGAATCTTTCTTAAACAGTAAATCTATTCTAAATCTATTCCATTCTATCAGCCATAGGGAACAGTGTCACAAGATCACATAAGAAATCATATGAAGCTCTCCGAACTGTCCAAATAATTCTGAACACACTTGAAATTTTAAAGGGAGTATAAAACAAAAGATTATCTGTCACAGTTCGGTCTGTGTGCATGTTCTCCCAAATCTGCTTAAATTGCTCAAATCCAATCCTTTGCACTAAACTACTAAATAATAACCTCTAACAGATTTTACACTGCATACGGTACAGTATGGTGATGTTATTACAGAAGTCTGTCGCAAGTTCAAAGCTTCAGTCATCCAAAACATCCTGTAGGCTTCCACTTTGTGATTGGAGCATGTGATGTCACAGAATCAAGAATTTCAAATCAAGACGGTTGTGCAAGCTCTAGCCAAAAGACCGTGATTAGAATTAGATGTATTTGCTGTATTTACATGAGTATGGAGAAAAAACAGAACTTTATATTTAAAAAAAGGAAAGAAAAACACAGAAAGCTAGAACAAAAGTCATAATTACTGTATAATTAACGGGTTAATTAAAGAGTGCCTCCTAAATGTCATTGCGTGCTATAATTTTCTCAGCCAATGTATGAGGAGCGTTCAAGTCAAACCAGGACTTTTGATTGTGCAGAATAACCGAATGCAGTTAACTTTCTTTATTTCTCTATATAATCCCCTGATACACTAACATTCCTCCCAGGAACTCCATTAATGACCTAAACATGTAGAAATGTCTTGAAGCGAGGTCAGGACTGTATGGGGATGTGATAGTAACCCCTGTAAAAGCCAAGTTCCTGAAATGCGCTTGTGGTGTTGGTGAATGATTGTGTGTACAGTTCGCACAGACAGATGCGTCTATTATACAAATTTGCGACAAGTTATTGGTGCATTTTCAAGGATCAGGCGTTCCACTTGCTTGATGTTCACAGGAATGACTTCAGTGGGCCGGGATCGTCATTCACAGATACACAGCATTTTATATATATATATAAAGTTTATCAGATGTCCTTATTTGGGCCTCCGAGTGGCACAGTGGTAAAAAAAAAAAAACAGCTCGCCCTCGTTCGTAAAAGCGCTCGCCCTATCGATCGCTAGTTCGAATCCCGGGTGGTGCTGTAACCTCTCGCAGCCGGAAGTCTAGAGAGAGCTGATTGGCCGAGCTCTCTCACAGGGGAGGGATGAGAGGTAAATAGCGCTCCCACATTAATCACGGCGTCTCGCGCAACGGAGGGAGCGGATAGCGCTGTCCTCCGAGTGTGTTACGCCGTCCCCAACGGTGCGCGAGCGAGCAATTCGTAAAGATGCGGTCGGCTGGCGTCACGTGGTTCAGAGGAACCACGTGATAGTCTTCGGCCCTCCCGGCTGAGTGGTAGTAGTAGCCTTAATGTGGGAGCCCCCTAGTGACGGGGAGGAATTGGACACGACTAAATTAGGGAGAAAATCGGGGAGATGTCCTTGTTTGACTTGAGCTCCCCTCGTAGAACATGAGTAAGCACAGATGCACGCTAACTCTTTTGCCTTTTTGTCTTGTGTCCTAATTCAATAACGAGTCAAAATACTAAATTGGTTTATTTCATGGCTTTCATTTGGAATGCCCTGTTTCAAATAATAAACATTAAATGACCTGCTTTCACAAATTTGTCTATCCAATTAAATCACTGACCTCAGTAGAGGTTCACATTTTGTGCCCTCGTAGGATGCAAACGATTTTCCAAACCAAAAAGGTACAATTTCATGAATCACATGACGTGTAGCTCCTGCCAATGATTTACAAATACAAATAATGTCATAAATAAATAAAAGAATCCCAATGTATTTATTTGACACAATAGTCTTTGCACATTTTCCTGAAGGGGTACCAGTAATTATTGGTCTTACAGTAGCAAGCATGCACGCATGCACACACACACACACATATATACACACTTTCACGTGCAGAGCTTTTTCGCTCTTGGTGTTTGGCCATTATAAATCCCTGTTTCGGGCCGTTTGCCCTCCGGTGTAGCCCGCGCATTAGATGGTACTCCATCACCGGCTCTCAAAAGCAATAACACTGTTATTGGAGCTTTGTCTGCCTCCATCCCTCTCACACACTCATCTGTCTCTTTTTTCCTTTTCACTCTCCTATGTTTGCTCTTGCTGTTGGACTTTGTGTCAGGCTAGTTACTTCCACTCAGCCTGTTGACAGGTCAGTGACATTGGGAGTGTGTGTGTGTGTGTCTATGTGCATGCGTGTGAAGCGAGTCGAAAATGCCCTGATACATTTTTCGTATTTGTTCTACAGTATCACCGCACATTCTTTCTTTCTCCTCTGAGCCAAGGCTCTATAGCAGGCCACGTCAACCCCTATTTACACGCACGTACACGTTTGCAGGAGGCAGCTTAGAAAATATCACAGCTTCTTGTATAACTTTAACGGAATGCGTCCATAAGAAAACGGTTTCTTCTTGCCCCGAACAGCTCACGAGGCTTCTGCTTCTGCTTTTGCGGACTCATCGCCTCGTCCGAGGTTTACTGACACTTTTGTGCACTTTTTTTTTTTTTTTTGCTGCGGCCTTGCCCTCCTGCACAAGCAAATATTCAATCGATCACAGGAGATTAAGCAACCTACACCTGAACACACACACAGTACGCAAATATATTAACAGCACTCCCCTGACTTCCACCTTCTTAATGAATAACGTTCATAAAACCATTGAGCTTATGAGTATCACATTGTATACCTGGTATATCAGCAATAATGCAAGTTTCAATTTAGCCTATTAAACACTTTTTTTTTTTTTTTTTTGCATTGAACTTTTTTTTTTTTTTTCAGCTTTTTGCCATCCAAACAGTAACAAGGCTCAATAAGGAAGTTAAGCAAAATTCCCCAGCGGTGCATGCAGATCCAGGAATAGCACAGGGGTTAAGCGTACCATCTGGGAGTAATTAATACTTAATTATTGTGAGAGGTGCTGAACACTCATTAGAGGTGGGGGACGAGCCGGCGCTTCTTTAGCACCCTGCACCCTGCATCCTCTGTTCTGTAAGATTAAAAACAGTAGAAAGATTTTATTTGATTCTTCAGCATTAAAGATTTGAGAAGACGTATTATTATTATTATTATTATTATTATTATTATTATTATTATTATTATTATTATTATTATTATTATTATTATTATTTTATTATTATTGTTATTATATTATAAGTTTGTTGCAATGGTGTGATTAATAGATTTTTGGTATGCCATAACAAATTTAAAATTGTTAAAAAATAAATGCATGATCTGTAGCACAATTACAGTATAAACGTAAGATGGCTGCCACAGATATTCCGCGGTCTTTTGGAGCCTCGCTTGTACAAGCCCATGCTTTCACACCAAGGACTTGGAATATGGCACAGAGTAAACATGATCACAATGTCTGGTATGTTTGCATAGGGTGAATATTCTGTACTGTGCCCAGACACAAATCAGCATGCCCTGCTCAATCCGCTGGAAAAGATGATCTCAAGCACAGGACTGTGCTTTTGGCTACATTTCGAATCAGTTACGAAAGCTAACCGTACCAAAAATGTGGAATGCTCTGATTGCATCCTCTGAGCTGCCATATTGCCATAGCTAAAAAAAAAAAGTAAAAAGGCATGAGAGATGGTTGTTCTTGACATTCTCTCTGATATTCTAATAATATTAGGCATAGCACCAGGGGCGGATCTAGAAAATGATTCATGGGGTGGCAAGGGGATGGCATTAAAACTATGCGGGGTGGCAACACTGAAGCAAGCATCCTTGCATGGTTTTTGTGGATTCAAGGAACGCTATTCTTATTCGGTGTATACACTAGGGTGCACATTTTTACATTGTCCTATAAAAATGAAATAAAGGCTGATGTGTGATTGACTAGAACCTGAT
This sequence comes from Clarias magur, assembly GCA_013621035.1. Classification (NCBI taxonomy): domain Eukaryota; kingdom Metazoa; phylum Chordata; class Actinopteri; order Siluriformes; family Clariidae; genus Clarias; species Clarias magur. The sequence goes on along the minus strand of QNUK01000050.1, from coordinate 1,479,384 downwards.
ATCTGGATTGGAACGTCAGATAAATTAAAAACCTCTTTTATTTTTAGAACACTAGGACATTAGGCTTTTTCTTAGGGTGGCAATTGCCACCCCGTGCCACCCCGGTAGATCCGCCCCTGCATAGCACAAAGATTAACTTCCTTTTAGAGGCCATCATTCCGGGAGCACGTTCGTAAATCCAATTTGTTCAAAATCTTTGTGCCCTTTGCATCATGTGGCCAAAAACCATAGTCGTGCCTAAGGAAATGTGAAATGTAACAGTGTTGCCTAGCTTTAAATTGCGAGAGGTATCCGGGATGTCATGTTGTCTCGGAGCTGTTTTCCACTGTACTGGACTGTGAACTCTGTTTTGTTGAGGATTTTCCGAAATTAGGATAATTCACCATCAGGACAGCTTTACAGGACCGACATTTATTATCATCGCGCTCCTGGACTGATTCATTGAATCCGGTGAGGCCGACTCATTTCTCCCGGAAGTAGAACCGCTGTCCGTTTATATTTTTGCGAAAATTCATAACTTGAACGTTCATAAGTCTAGGACCACCTGTACTCTTTTTCTTTGAGTTTATTGGCAGAATACAAACCGTTTGCTGTATAATACGGTGTAAATAAGTAAGTGTACTCGAGTTCTGTACAGTGAGTGGGGAAGTGGGAAGGAGGGAGATGGCATACTTAGGCATGGTACTGTATGAAGCAATCATGCCTAGTACAAAAGCATTGTAATACTAATAATAATTCATTCAAAGACTTCAAGCACAATGTGATGATGAGACTCTTAGCCACAGTAAAACACTTGAATGGTGCAAATGTTTTAAAGAACTTCACATGCCCTTAAATAACGATCCCGGCCATGGTTGCTCAGAGCTGATCCTTGAAAATGAACAGATAACAACGTGTGGAAGAGAAGCATCTGTCAGTGGGAACTGAACACACAATCATAAACAGCACTTGCATTTTACAGGAACTCGGCCCGGAGGTCACATGTCCGGGCCATTAAAGGAGATCCTGGGAGACCAGCCGCATTCGACGTGAAGGAGAGAGGGAGTTCAATCATGACCCCATCATACCGAGAAAACGTTCTACCTTGATGATATCCAATGAAATGCGTTAGTGTAGCAGGGTATTATATAGAGAAATAAACTTCCCTTAACTGAGTAACATAAATTCGATTTAATTCAATTATAACATCTTCTCAAAAAACTTAAGGGAACACTTTTGCCCTGGTTTGACTTGGACCATACATACACATACACAGTGTTCAAGTCAATCCAGGACTAAGTGTTCTCTTGTAATTTTGAGTGGGATGTTATAATTTGATTGAATTTTATATGTCTTATAATAAAAACTGATATTCTGTTCATATTGAAATGGGGATGTTAGCCCAATTTCGGATGAAAAAGCTCCCTGTGCCAAATGTGATAGTCCTGGTTTCTAATAGTGCCATTATTTCTGACCACAAAAATAGCAATTGGTTAGCAACAGGCAAAACATGGCTCATGTCCATCCGAATTGCTAACATACTTACTGTACATGATTACACAAGCTATGAGCTATTTGTAAAACAGAGTCACTTTGATAAATCATATACTGTAGAATGCAAGTTGTTCCATTGTTTACTGATCTGTTCAAGGCTTAAAAAAAATGTTTTTTATTTTATATTCATATTCCACATTTGCATTTGTTTAGAAAGACTGGAAGAATGAACGAGACTAACAGACGCTGTTGACTAAGCTCCCTTTGTGACCAATTTAAAATGTGCAAAGCAGCTGATTTGTTGATGAGCTGATGACTTATAATGGCAGCAACTGTATGAAGGAGAACGTACTGAGCCATCACGCCACACTGCGTTAGTCAGACACTAATGAAAGCCCTGTGGCAGTGGGTATTCACTTATCATGACATAACATGCCCAAAAAACAAAAACAAAAAAAACCAACAACAAATGAAAACACCTAAATGTGTTTCTTTTTCAGTGTTCTTCTTTTGTTAAAATGCGTCATTGTTCCGGGGTTCTCCTTCTTGGTCATGTACAGTATGAGAGCTGATTCTCTGAAGGTTCGTTATGAAGACTTTGTATCGTTACAGTAGAAATACGAAGACCTTCTTCATAGCTTTTGTCATTTTATTAGTAAGATCAAACATGCAAGTCCAATCTGTGACCTTGGCATTCAGAACTTTTCCTAACTTTTTAAAAATAAATGTAATGGTGTTGGTATGATTCATCACACTGCAAAGGAACGGTGCCAAGGAACCATTCATCAGTCCAGAATATGCTTCACACTTCATGGGTTGCATCCAGAAATCCATCAAGGTCTCTAACAGTACACAGAGTTTCAATACTGTCATTTTCTTCACGCCAATTCTTAGAATAGCAATAGCGTAAATGCTGACATTTTCCTCCCGAGGCAACACTGTCGCTGTACTGTACTTAGAAACTTATAAGCCAACTCTTAGGAAAAGTTACAAATGGCTAGCCTGAGCTCATGAGTTTGTTCAAACAGTCGAGGGCAACACTCACAGAAAACCTGGTTTAGAAGGTTCTATCTCCTAGCTAGTCATCATGCAGAATAATCACATACCAAAACACAAATTAATCAGAATATTGAATGCTTAATATCAAAAGAACAAACGTGAATCCAGGTTTATCCGTTAGCTGCAAATGTTCTACATAAGCTTTATGAGACTAAGAAAAGTTAGTGATGTGTAACTTTTGGATTTAACAAAACTTAGTCTCATAAAGAACCATATGCAAAAACACATACTGCAGAACATGCACTCCAAGTGGACATGGGATTCAAACCCACAACCCTGCAGGTGGCATTAAATGTGTTTAAAGTTCTGTTGATCCAAACAAAGATAGCTTGTGGGTTTGAATCCCATGTCCACTTGGAGTGCATGTTCTCCCTGTGCTTTGTGGATTCCCTCTGGCTACTTCACTTTCCTCCCACAACAAGTCCTTGACAAGACATGTTGTGTAGACAGATTGGCATTTCCAAATTGGCATGTCCATAGTATATGAGCAAGTGTTTGTGTGTGTGTGTGCAGGATGGGTGTGCTTGTGGCCTACGATAGATTGGTACCACATCTCTTCAGCCTCCAGTTCCCCTGCAACCCTACACAGGCTATATGTAAAATGGGTGGATGGATAAATGGATGGGTGAATGGATGGTTGGATTATTTATAGTTTAGCAAGTTAAGCTAGGTCACCAAAGCAAACTGTTGCCTGGTCACTCCAATTGACGATATTATTATAGAATTCATACCATTTGTACACAAGGACTTCCATCCATCCATTCATCCATCTAGGAACCTCTATCATCTCGTAACTTATCATCATATCATAACATATTACCCCAAGGAATTTAGGGCCCAAGGCGGGATACAGCCTGGACAGAGTGCTAAAACAGTTAGAGAGCCTTATAAACTCACAAGCACACACACACATACAAAATCATACACTATAGGCAAGTAAGAAATGCCAGCCAGCCTTTAACCAGAATACCTTTAGGAACCCCAAGCACCAAGCAAGGGGAAAACATGCAAACTCCAAACATACAGTTGTGATTCAGATCTCCAACCCTGGATGCGACATTTTCTGTGGATTTGAATGAGGATTTTGCTCCATTATAGATTTGATTAAAAGATTGCTTAATAGGAAAGATAAGCATCAAACAGCATTTGATCTTACAGAATACTGTAGCGTGACTCTATCTGCGTTTGGTGCTTGTTCAAAATGTACGAGTGGGCTTTCAAGTCAAACCAGAACTTATGATTGCACACGATAACAGAACATAGCAACAAGAGTTTTTAAAAAAGTCCCTTTATTTCTCTATATAATCTCACACTGATGCACTTACTGTATCCCAGCATTTCACTAGTGCCTGGATACCATCAAGGCAGATCAAACTGCCTGCTTCACGTCGGAAACGCTGGCCTCCCAGGAATTCCTCTAACGGCCCGAACATGTGGAAATGAACATGTGGATGCGTCTCTTCTCCAAGTTGGCGACAAGGTATCTGATGATTTTCAAGGATCAGGTGTTCCACTCGTTCAATGTTCTGACTGTAGTTCGCTTTGAGCCGCCTCGGCTGGGATCGCCAATCATGGACGTACAACCTTCTTTCAAACTTTCAAGCGTTTTTTCAAATGTTTTACTGCAGGACTTGATGTCTTCTCTAAATGTCAATCACTTTTACATTTTCATTCTTGAGAAATGTCATCACGTTTCGAAGTTTGACTTGCACGGCCCATTGCCTCGGAAAATATCGTGAGGGAAAATGTGAAATGCCATTAAAACCCCCAAACCTTGTTGAGCCGTAAATGTAAATTCGACCTAACCTTAAAGTGTACGTACATGTTTCCGAGTTACAGTATAAATGATCTGTGAGCTGGAATGTCAAAACTTGAATGTCCCATATCTCACAACAGCTTTTCACTCTGAAAGAACATTATAATACAACGGTCACGACATAGATATCAGTCACTGTTGCCCGATCAATTTAGCTCTAAACTAAAGCCCAGAGTCACAGCACAATCTCAGTCATCTGTCAGTGGAATCAGCTCGAGTAGACAGCAGGGTACTTGGGTTCAATCCACACTCATTAAAATCCAATACAAAACAATTACTGTATCACGAACTTGATTTAGCGCTAAATGACTTTTTAAATGGATGAAATTACGAAGGTGGCAGACTAAGGAAGACGATAAGTTTATTGCGATACAGCAGTGAGATTTTCCCAGTCAGCCTCTGGAATGGTAGTAGCAGGAAGTGTAGAGCGCTGCAGTGAAATTCGATATACTGTATGAAAAAGTATTTATAATAAGCAAAGCCTATTTATTATTTTTTTTCCTTTATTTCTTTTTGCTTCTCATGTCTGCATTCTGTCTCAAATACCATGCTATGAAAAAGTATTTGCCCCTCTCTGATGTTTTTTGTTGTTGTTGTTGTTGTTGCCTTTTTGTCACACTTAAATAATCCAGATCATCATACAATTTTGAACATGACACAAAGATGACCCACGTAAATACAAAATGCAAAAAAATTTTTAAGGGTGATCCAAACCCATGAAAAAGTAATTGCCCCTAATAACTGGTTGTGCCACCGTTGGTGGAATCAACTGCAATCAAGTATTTGCGATAGCTGGCAATGAGTCTTTCGCATCGCTGTGGAGGAATTTTGGCCCACTCTTCTATGCAGAATTGTTTTAATTCAGCCACATTGGAGGGTTTTGGAGCATAAATTGCATGTTTAAGGTCATGCCACAACATCTCAATTGGATTCAAGTCCAGGTCACTGCAACAAAAATTTTTTTTTGAGCCATTCAGCGGTGGACTTGCTGGTGTGCTTCGAATCATTGTCCTGCTCCACAACCCAAGTACGCTTGAGGTCACAAACTGATGGCCTGACATTCTCCTTCAGGATTTTCTGAAAGAGCACAGAATTTATGTTTCCATCAACTTTGGCAAGTCATCCACGTTCTGAAGCTGAAAAGCTCCACACCATCACACTACCACCACCATGCTGGTCTTTTTATGAAACGCTATGGTAGTTTTACGCCAGAAGTAATGAGATGCACACCTTCCAAAAAGTTACACTTTTGTTTCATCTGGCCAGAAAACGCCAAAAGCCTTGAGGATAATCGAGATGTTTTTTTTTCGGCAATGTGAGGCGAGCCTTTGTGCTCCTTTTGGTCAGCAGTGTCTTTTGGCTTGGAACTCTTCCATGAATGCCATTTTTGCTCCCGGTCTCTCTTTCTTATTGATGAATCATGAACACTGACTTTAACTGGGGCAAGTGAGGCCTGCAGTCCTTTAGATGTTGTTCTGGATTGTTTTATGAGCTCCTGAATGAGTCATCATTGTGCTCTTGAAGTCATTTTCCCAGGCCGGCCACTCCTAGGGAGGTTCACCACTGCTCCAAGATTTCTCCATTTGTGGATAACGGCTCACACTGTGATTCCCAAACCCTTAGAAATGGCTTGGTAACCCTTTCCAGACTGATGCAGGTCAATTACTTTGCTTCTCATCTGTTCTTTAATTTCTTTAAACCACAACATTATTTGTTGCTTTTTGAGATCTTTTAGCATGCTTCACTTTGTTGGGCAGGTTCTTGATTCATCAGGATAGGCTTAGTGATTAGGACTGGCGCCTTGCACCTCCAGAGTCGATTCCCGGCCAGATTCGATTCCCCTCTCTGTGTACATGGAGTTTGCATGTTCTCCCTGTGCTTGGTGGGTTTCATCCGGGTACTCCGATTTCCTCCCACAATCCGAAGACCTGCAAATTAGGCTAATTGGTGTTTTCAAATTGCCCGTAGTGTGTGTTCTGTGATGGATTGGCTCCCTGTCCAGAGTGTACCCCATCTCATGCCCCAAGTCTCCTGGGATCGGCTCCAGGCCCCTTGCATCCCTGAATACAAGATAAAGCGGTTTAGACAATGAGTGAGTGAGTAATCAAGTGTGACATCAGAATATGTACTTTTTCACAGCACAGTACACAATTCTTAAATAAATTGATCAGAAATTTAAATTCAGCATTGATAACGTCACTGGAGTTGTGGATATTCTTGATATAAATAATGATCTCCTTTAATGGCCATTTCCTTTAATGAAAAAAACTGCCTGCTTTGATCCCCATATGCAATCTCTTTTTGCAGGATTATGCATGACCTCTTACCGCCCTTCGCACCACTTACACATTACAGAAACTCGGTTGGGAGTTATTGTCACATCCCTCCTACAGGCCTGACCTCGCTCCAAAGTATTTCCACATGTTTGAGCCATTAAAGGCGCTCCTGTGGGCCAGCGTTTCAGACATGAAGCACGGCTTTGGTGTACTGAGAAAGCCGTTGTACCTTCATGGTATCTAACGGCTATTGAAATTCTAGTGAGATAAGTGCATTAGTGTAGCAGGAGTTTATATAATGAGACTTTATATGAAGGTAGTTTTTGCTCTTAGAACTGTTTTGTTATTTTATGCAAGGAAAAATCCCGCTTCGACTTGAACACCCCGTATAAATACTACTCTAATATGGCAGTCATGTTTGTTAAATCAAAGCAATTTTTACCATCACTATAATAAATTAAATCACATTCTGTTATGTTTATACTCAATTATCAAGATCGCTTTTAATATCACACCTTTCAAATTATTCGCAATATATCTTGTTGTCGCAGGCTTAATTTCTAAGCCCAATTATCTTGTTGTGTTTTATTACTCCTTGGTTTGTTTTCTGTTTTGTTTTAATAATAATATAATATTTATAGGAACTGGCAGCACTCGATAACACACCAGGATGTTTGTTGTGTTCTTATTTTAATTAAATGCAGATCGTGTGGGATTTTTATTGCTGCAGACTCAAGAATATCCACAACTCTGGTGACATTACTAATGTTTCATTCTAATTTCAATCAGTTGTAAATTAAATTTTTATTACATTTATTTAATAATGCTATATTTGAAACATCCATGCAGACATGGAGTGACAAAAATAAATAAATAAATGGGGAAAAAAAAGTATAATGAGTATAAGGCTTTGCTTATTATTAATACTTTTTCGTTCCGTGTATACAGTAGAAGCTGCTCTTGATCCTTGCCGGTTTCAGGAAAAGGTTGGAAAACAGGCAAGGAGAGACAATGAATCATTACATCTTAAGATATGACGCATTATGGAAAAACTAGCAATAGAAAGAATAATTGTAGTCTATTTTTTATCTAGTCTTTACACTACAAATCAAATGAATTTTAATGTAAAGACAAGTTTTCAGTTATACGATGAAGAGTAAGTAGATGCATGTGTTGAAAATACTGAAATGTCTAAAAGACGTCAAAGTGTTTCTAACATTAAATTTCATTAACAGCCTTCAGTTCCCTTTCAGCTCCATTATGCTGCTTGTTGTTACGAGGCAACATCCATGCAAAGTGACTCTGTCACGGTCAGACACCCGGCCGTCCTCAACAACGGCGTAAAAAGGGTCTTCAAAATTCACTCAAGCGTGACTTTGCCACAGGGGACCAAGTGTCCTAGCACCGAATGAGATCATTAAAATAATCAAATTACAGAAGCAGAAGCAGCAGAAAGCAAGGAGAATTACCGAATTTGTTCTAATTCCGCTCGCACGCTGCCGAAAGATGGGCAGAAGCGTCCGGGCTTTAACATAGCCGAGGAGGTGTAAAGTAATAGTGACAATTCCAAAGTCACTGTGTTTGTCGTAACATATTTAAAGCATCCTAATTTTACAAAATCTCACTCGCTTGGATAATTAAATACGTTGCTTTCCACTTTTATTTTTAATATAACGAGTTCCTTTAAGGCAGGTAGTTATAGTCAACCATAATTAGTCGATTCGATCATCTGATGATCGTTATAATTCTTTCAACAACAAAAAAAAATCAGTTTTTATTTCTTCAAGTAGTTTGAAAATGAATTGGGATTTCCCCAGCGTCCTCGCTTCGTTCACCGCCGTCACCTCAGGAAATGTATTCATTTACACCGATAATCATACGACTTATCAGAAGCCAGCCAATTAATTATGCTAAATGCAAATGTTTTTTCATTAGATTTGTTAAATTATGAACACACCATCAGTTACATGAAGCTCTGTAGAGATTGCAGACGATTTGATTTTCGGTAATGAATCCGATGTTGCCGTTTCTCTTCCTCTTTTATTTTTCTCATTAACTGGATTACGATGACAGCTCACGTTAATGTTATGGAGGAAGTAAAAAAGAAAGAAAAAAAGAAAAGCTTTTTCTATGCTTCCCTAAGGATTAAGAATACAATTCAACATTATAATTTCTCAAAAAGTCATAAAAGATATGAAAATGGATGTAACATGGGGGGAATTTGGACGAATGCCTAGTTTCGTTCGTTTTTTTTTTTTTTTTTTTTTTTTTAATCAAGCAAACTGCTGAAGTGAAGAGTAGCAGACAGTCTAAAAGCTGAAAGAGCATCAGACGGGCACGTTCTCACTGATAGTCATTATGCAAAACCATCACTCATTAACTGACCTAATTATAGGAGCCAGCGGGAGAAAGGGACAGAGGAAAGATCCAGGTACAGCATGGAGTATGGCTGCCATTTTGGATGGAAAAGCGAGAACAAACGTGAAAGTTTTATTCTGGATTGATGACGCTAAGCTGTCGGTGTCATCACTTTATGGGCGCTTGTACTTTTTCCCCAAGTCTCAGCAGATGCCCATAGACACGTTCGCTATTACGGGGCCTAATGAATACCCCAAGGTGCTCATGTTACTGAGCATTGCCGTCTCATACAGTACATTCGCACCTGGTAGAGGTCACCTTCCAGAGCAGGAGATATATGCAGACACATGCATATACATATTGTGTTATGTTGCTTTGGTTAAAACATTGAAAGGGATCAGAAAAACACGATCCTGGTGATAAGGCTATATGCTACTACAGGCTTCTACTTGTACTGTAGCGTCTGTCTCCTATAATGCAATTTAACAAAATAAATGCAACTACAAATCAACAACAGCAATATATATATTCTGTATGTGTCACTGAAACATAAAACCACTCAGGCATAATATTAACAACCCCGTAACAATTATACTCCAGTAATCTGGTGACAGGAAGTAATCATGGGCCCTGAAGACTTTTGAATTATGCCTGTGGGGAGCAAAGGCTAGCCTGTCAATTCTGATCCCACAGAAAAGCCAATTTTTCTGTTTTTGGCACAACTTGCCAAAACAAGTCATTTTTGTCATGGAGAGAGGCACCAGAACACCCAGTGCACCACAGACTGTCACACATGGGCAGGCAAAGAGCCCAAGCCTTCCAACCGGCTTCGGAACTCCCAATGCGATTGAGCCCCCAAGGGATACACCGGACCAATAAGTCCCCAGAGGTCTTGTGGATTCATGCCCCAGCATTCAGAGCTGCCCTGGCGACACAAGGTCAACCTGCACAATACAATACTAAGCATAATGTTTTGCGTTGAAATGTTATCAGTGATGGTTTTTTTTTTTACATTTATATTCACTCATCTTAAGGATACTTTTACCTGAAGTGATTAACAAAAGAAAATTTAACATTTAACATGCCGGAAACACAACATTAATGTTATGACTAAATAAAAGTTAATGACTTTTTTGTAAATAACAAGCCTTTATAGGGAAGTCAATGAAATGAAAGTGTGTATTTGGGTGTAGAACCAAAATCATGTATACCCAAAAGTGTATAACTTGCAAAATTTGATGAATATGATTATTATGATTATTATGATTATTATATGCAGTACCAAAGTGCAAAGTTTTACTGAGCATCCAGCCGAATCACCCACAGTTCTTCTGAGGACTTGATAACTGTTGCATATGCAAAATCCAGCTTCCTTTTTGTTTTGTTTAATTTTTTTTCTAAAAAGTGGTCACTTGTATAAAATGCTGCTCTTTTTCTGGTAGACAAATATTTTTCTGTATCATTTCATTTTGTGGTGAAATACTGATGTTTGAAAATCAGAAATGTTTTGTACTGACTCAATAATAAGTTCATAAAATATATATATTTTATTTATTTAAAAAAAAAACACACAGGGTGTTTAAAACTTTTGCACAGTACTGTATGTGAGCCTTTTTAAATAAATAAATAAAACTCTGGCTCAGTCATGTTTATAGAATTCTTTAAAAATTGAATAAACTGAATTGCATTTCTTCATATTGTCTAGATTGTGCTAAAAAAGATATACTGTTAGTCACTTTCTACTGCACAATCCTGAAGGCTGTACACGTATTCATTAAAACATACAATGCAAAGGTTAATTCACAAACTAGATTTGTGTGTGTGTGTTAGAGAGAGAGAGAGAGAGAGAGAGAGAGAGAGAGAGATTCCTGGAAAGCAAACAAAAAAGTATATTATAGGTCAGTATCATTTCTTTGCAAAGTGGCTCTCTAAGATCCACATGGCTGACATTTTCATCTGTGCTGTTTGAACTTTCCAAATTTAACTTAATTTCCAAATATCATTATTATTCACATTGTAAAGTCTAAGGTTTGACACTTGCTTGGATGTTTATGAGATAACATATTTGTCATTTTTGTAGGTTTTACAGTTTTATATATATATATAACTGTTTATTTTGTATTTCCATTGAAAAAGGTGGAGGAGGCAGGGTTTGGGTTCCTCTCAGAGCGATCCAGACATCTGCTGTAGAGAAAAAGAATGCTCTTTTGATGTTTGAGTATACTCTGATGTTAAAGTTTCAAGTTTTAAGTTTTATTGTCATACACAGAGTAAAGAAACATGTTCCCCCCTTACAATGAAATTCCTCCTTTGCTTTTAAAATCGAAAAGCCTGAAAGTTTCATATTAGTAAAAAAAAAAATTTTTTTTAAGTAAAAATAAAAATAGAAATGTAATAGCACACTGGAGTTATAATATTGTGCATGCGTGTAAAAAATAGTTACACTATCTAAACGCTTTTATTTCAGGGAGTGAGGTGTCTGAAGCCACTCGTGCCTGAACTGAGCGTTCTGATAAAAGCCGAGAAAAGAGGCAGAGAACATGAAAGCTGTGATCAGTGGCCCACAGGGCAGCTAGGACAGCAGAACAAAGCTGCTCGGCTTCACGTCGAGAAAGGTAGTAGAAGGAGACAGGACAGGACAGGACAGGAAGTTCACATTTAGCCCCCGTGATGAAGCGGCATTGAGAAAACGAAAAACGGTGCATTTTTCACTGTCTTGAGTGAAGGCCCCGAGTTTAAAAAGTGTTCTGGTTTATAGTTTAAACGATGCATTATGGTTGAATTCAGAAAGCAGAGATTAGGTGTGTATGTGCGAACAAGTGTGTAACGGTGTCTGTAAGTGTGTGTGTGTGTGTGTGTGTGTGTGTGTGTGCTTGGTTTGAAACACCAGGAGGTACTCCGTAATGAGCAGGGTGGTGGATCCATCACCGTCTCCTGCAGACGAAGGCAGCACAGGAAGCGGATTCTTTATGACACCGCTCCCATTATCACAGCTAACACGCTTTTCCTACACGAGCATGTACATGCATTCATCTTTCGCGTTTTTTTTTTTCTTCTTTTTCCTCTCTCTTCCAGCAGCAACACAAATACACGGAGCAAGGGCGATGAACTTCTCTGTTATTTCATAACCGTTCGGAGAGACATTATGCTAATAGCCTGCAGCCTCCGGCGTCTGTATAAGCATTTTAGCTCGACGCGGTATTAAAGGGGAGTCCTCTCGGAGACTCGGGGCGGCGGGGCGGCGAGAAGCAGATAAGGGCCATTTGATATAATTCGCTCAAATGCTTTACACCTTTGCCCTCGCTGCAGGATCTAATCTTATTTTATTTGACCATTTTCGGTTTGATAATGAAATAACAATAATAATAATTGTGCATGTGAAATACACACGACTGCATACGGTCGATGCACAGAATACCTTCTCACGTAGGTACAATACGAGACATTCGTACGTACAAATACAGGCACACACACACACACACACACCTATGCTCATGCACAAACCGCTGAGAGCACTGTAGGGAAGAGGCAGGAGCTGTCGTGCTCCACTAAGTGGAAAACTCGATCTTCTTACCTCAGCAACTTCTTACAGCGAAACTCAGTGGAAGGACATATGTGCTCGAGAGAGAGAGAGAGAGAGAGAGAGAGAGAGAAACAGAAAGCGAGCAACAGATAAAGGCGAGTTGGGGGGCTTCTAGCTGTTGGTGTTCTTGTGGACGATGTGATGCTATGCAGTGAGCAGCGTTGTTATGCTCAAATCCTTATTCTGGCGCCGAAGTGAAGAGAATTTTACACATCAGATATATCGGATACATTAGATACAGAAGTACGTGTTAAATAAAAATTGTTGCACGCTGGGAAATTCAGCAAGATGAAAATGCATTAACAGCTGGATGTTGTATTAAAACGGCTGGGGGAAAAAAATTACCCGTGAAACGCTTGGGGCTTTTTGCACTTGGTTGCAGCCTGCTCTGGGTACGGTTTAAAAATTAATTCATATGACGCTCAGGCTCTGGGGCAATGTTGTGAAATAAAAGTTTTCCATGTAACTCTGAAGTACCTATAGGATCTAGCAATGGTTGAAGGAAGTATAGCCAGAGGGTGAGTGGAACTCACAACTCACCTAAAGTATTTATATACAGTACAATGTGTGTTCGAGTCAAACCGGGACTTTTGATTGCGCAGAATAACAGAACACAGTTACTGTATGAGAGTACAGTAAGTGTCAAAACTCCCTATATATTTCTCTATATAATCCCATTCTACACTAATGCACTTACCCCAGCTTCTCACTAGTGCTTGGATACCATATTTCTCAGTAATTCAGAGCCATGATCTGATTGCCTGCTTCACATCTGAACCGCTGGCCTCCCAGGAACTCCTTTTATAGACCAAATACGGTGGTAACTCTCAACATACAAATCTGATCTGCCCCGGAGGTGAGTTTTCTAAAGGAGAATTTCGTATAGGGAATATTTAAATGCACATAATCTGTTCTAGCCACCCTAAAATGTTACACATGTTGCACCATGTTGCATATAAAAACGTTTAAAAAAGACATGTAAGAGACATAATATATGTCATTAAACATCGCATAAACTTAATTTATGATTCCTCACAAAACTAAGAGCGGCTCCTTTTCTTCTTGCTACCGTAATTGCTAACATTCTTGCGACCCATGCTGCTATTTGTTCACTAAATCTTGCACAAATACAAACATAAAAAAATGGATGTACAGTCAAATTGGCCAGCATTCGGTTCAGCTCGGTTCAGTTTGTATGCCATTTGTATGCCCAAGTGCTTACTCCGTGTATGCTGAGGCAAATTACATGCACAATTTCACTTCTTAAGGCTAATGTGTGAGGTGGGGCTTTAATATGCCGAGGTACCACCGTATGTGGAAATGACTCGGTGTGGCAATACCTCCCAGATGAGTTCCTGTATTGTGCAAATGGTGTTGGATTGTATGTACAGTTCCAACAGACCGATGTGTTTCTTTAGAAAGTTGCCGACAAATTATCCTTCGATTTTCAAGGATCAAGTTGTTCCACTTGCTTTATGTTGCAGTGGGCACTGAGCCACCTCAACTGGCATCATCATTCATGGTTGTATGAGCTTCGGATATTTCACTGCAGCTCAGAGTTTCATCACCATACTGCGCTTGAAGTGTTCTGCAAATGTCCAGCGGTTTTACACCTTCATTCACAAGACATTTCTATTTTAGTTTTAAGTTGGCTAGAACACTTAAGCACATCCATTAAAAGATCTGTAGCATGATGCTGCCACCACCATGCTTCGCTGTAGAAATACTGTAGTATTATCCAGGTGACTAGCAGTGCCTGACTTTTTCCAGCTTTTTTTTAAAGGGCCACCTTCTGTTTCACACTAACGGAGCCCATTCCAGTCCGGGGAACATCTCCGTCTTTAGAAATTATTTTATACCCATGTCCAGATATAAAGTATATATTATTTTTGCGGGGGGGATTTTTTCCAGATTTTCTCCCTAATTTAGTCGTGTCCAATTCCTCCCCGTCACTAGGGGGCGTCCCACATTAAGGCTACTACTACCACTCAGCCGGGAGGGCCGAAGACTATCACTTGTCTCCTCCGAACGACTTGACGCCAGCCGACTGCTCGCTCACGCACCGTTGGGTGCGGCGTAACACACTCGGAGGACAGCGCTATCCGCTCCTTCCGCTTGCGTGACACAGACGCCCGTGATTGGCTGTAGAGCCGTGATTAATGTGGGAGCACTAAGTACCTCTCATCCCTCCCCTCTGAGAGAGCTCGACCAATCAGCTCTCTCTAGACCTCCAGCTGCGAGAGGTTACAGCATCATCCAGGAATCGAACCAGCGATCTCCGGATGATAGGGCGAGCGCTTTACCACTGCGCCACTCGGAGGCCCTTATACAGTATATCATAACACAAATTGATTGAACTTGATGATTTGGTGTAATGCATTATTCTATGTTAAAATAATAACATTGGTGAAAATAATCACGCACACAGAACAGCTATAGGTAAAAGTCAAGTTCATAAATCGCATGACCTGCTCACTTTGTCAGGCAGTTCTGGATCTGAGTGCTTCCTCATAAGGATGTCAGCTTGTGGTCAACTTCATGCATTAATTACTGTACCTCCATCATCTCTCTCTCTCTCTATCACACTCACCCTCTTTGCTTTCTTTCTCCAGTTGTCCCTCTCTCTCTCTCTCTCTCTTGTTATCTCTCTTTATCTCGCTCTTCTCCTTCCTTTCCAGCTGTCTGTCTTTCTGCCAGTGTAAAAAATTTGAGTTGCCTCCTCAGAGGTGTGTAATATTCTAGGTGCTTAAGCGCTTTCATCATCTGATTTTCGGAATTATTACCGCATTTCAGGAGAGCGCCGACTTCGTCTGTCGTCATATCCCCCGAACCGATATTTCTGTTCTGAAAATTAGTGCAATTTGCATTTTATAGGCCTCATGAAGCCTCAAATGAGTGTCGCCTTGGAAACAGTGGCATTACGTAGCTACGCTCGGAGTTCATTTTTCTCTCTCTCTCTCTCTCTCTTATGAGGGAAAGACGGTGGACTGTGTGATTATAAGTGTCAAACTACAATATGCAATGGGAGGACTCCTGCCACATTGCGCCAATCAGACTTATTATAGGAGGATGACAAGTCACAATAGTGCCAGTCATTGTAGTGGAAAGTAGCTATTCTCCCGGGAGGCCTTGTTCACACTCCAGGCCTATATATAGTCATATAGTCCAGCCCTTATGGAACGTGCCAAGGAACAGCAATTAGTGGGTAATCAAATCACGCTCGTTCTGTGGTCAGATGACAAGCATGCTATTTAGCTAGTCAGAGATGATGTGTGAGGTGCCCCTCCAACACACGAGCAGCTGGGTTTTGGGTGACACGTTGCAAACTAGATTGTCACAGGGTGGAGGAACTGTCAAGGGATTCTCGGTACTTCTTGTAACTTGGCAAAGTGTGTGCGTGCTCGCTTATGCGCGCGTGTGTGTGCCGGCTGCTAGTTCGATAGCATTTTCTGTGCCACACTTGGCCTGATGACACCACCCTTTCTCTAATCATCAAACACTTCCACCTCGCTGTGGTGGAAAAAACAAGAGCGTTCATTAAACTCCAGGTACTTGCCATTTGCACGTCTGCCCACCACCGTGGCGATAAACATCACGTTGGAGAAGTAGTGTGATGGAGCCTCCAATCACCGGCTCTCTCCATTCAGAGCACACCTGCATAATTGCCACATCTGACCTTTTCCAGGCTGTCTGAGGCAAGAGTGAGCACTCAATCGGGCCGCGGTATAAATAGCGGCTCGTTATATCGCAGCCGAGGCATAAAACAAAGCCGGATTCTCATACCTGCTTTATTTCATCAGCGGCACACCTTTGCAAACGACAGGCGTCTCATTTTACCTGCTAATGTGCAGAATCCGAAAGCGGGGATTCATCAGACTGGCTAATATCATTGAGGAAAGTCGGAGCACATCGATTTTTGTGTAAATCTGACCTCATTTGCTCAGGGGTTTGCATGCGCGTGAAGGGGTGATTAAGGAGTCAATTCAGTAGCATAATTCAATTCTAAATCCACCCCCACCTTTGAACCCCCTACCCCCTACCCCCTCACCCGCAGTAACGATCCTCTGTGATTACTGACAGGCATTCCCTAAGTAGGGCAGGAGGGAAAGGGGAAAAAAAAAAAAAAAAGTTTCCTGTCGAAAGCAGCTCCAAGCCTTAATCCATAATTATCCTCAAAGCTCGGCAGCTATCTGAGAGCTGATATGCCCCTGTGTCAACGCACGGGAGATTTCTCCGACGCATTCGAAAAAACTGCGGATTTTCAAGAGAACATATGCAAAGCATGCGAAGAGCTCGCCGGATTTTTTTTTTTTACTAAATACCATCGCATTAAACACAAACACATACACGCGCATGCACAAAGGCAAACATCACCCAGTGAGGATCGCAATTCTGTGTGATTAGAGAGGCTTAGGGTTCGGAGCTTATTACAACAGATTTCCCAGCCCTTTTACAAGCTAAATAATTCACAGGGTAAGATTTGATAGCTCGGTTCCTTTTGAGCAGGATTTGCCACACGTGTGACAATACGATATATATATATATCTACTTGGCAACACATTGTTATGAGGAAAGCGAGCACAAAAGACAGAGCTGGGAGAACAAGAGGGTCGTATAAATGCGCCGCGGACAGCCATAATAAAACCTGTGTCTTTTCATCTGCTGGAGAATGCGCGCAGGAATTAATCTTACACAATCATTGTAAAAAGAACAAGTATGAATATGAGTATTCGTCAAACTATGTAATAATGGGAGAGAGCGTGTGGGAGGGTGGTTGGTGTTTAAATATGAGAATTAATGAGGGCTAGAGCAAGCAAAGTGCATATTATATACATACATACATATCTTTATCTATATCTATATATGTGTGTGTGTGAGAGTGAGTGTCATGTGTTTGAGAAAGATGAGATGGATTACCTAAATATGGTTGTGTGTGGGGGGAAGGACTCTTCTGTTAACAAAATAATGGGATAGGGATCCCCCTGGAAACTGCAGCCCACACAAGATTAGCCATGAAGTCATTAAACATCAGATTTGCAAGCAAGGACAAATACACACACACACACACACACACACACACACAGCAAGTCCGACGAAGCTCCCAAAATCAATAACGGTGTTACAACCACGCTGTTAGGAAAGCACAAGGACTGCAACTATTGAATAACACATACTGTATAACACAGTCATTATGCATACATAGTTTAATTATGAAAGTTATAACTACTTTACACCGTGCATTCATTTTTTACTTCTTTGCTTGTATCGTCATGCGCTAACTAGTTACTTGTTACTAGAGTAATTACAATTTATACAGAAAAAAACATATGTACAGTTAGACATGAGATAAATCACATTATTAACTTTCCCTGATTTTCATACATTATTGTCCACAGGCACACAGGTCTTGTCTATAATAAAACTTTTTTTATTATTGAAAATCGCAATATGGTAATTTTTTTTTTTTTAAAGGAGGCTTTTGTGCCTGGGTACTGTAGGTCTGGTACACCCCGATCTCTAATCAGGATTTCTGAACTTATGGAATCACAAATGTAAATGCGGAATTGTCTTCCTGTTCATCTGAGAGCCATACAGAGCCTGGACTCTTTTAAAGCCAACCTGAAGACCTTTTTATTTAAGAAAGTTTATAATTGTTGATTTGGTTTTAATTGATTGTTTTATACCTCTTCTATTTTAAATTTTTATTATTATTTTAGCCTTGATTTTATTGCTTTATACCTTTTCTATCTTTATTGTTCTTTAATGTTAGCACTTTGAGATTTAATGAACGAAAAGTGCGTTACAAATAAAATGTATTATTATTATTAAATGTGGTTGGTTGATGCTCGATCATATACAGCATATACTGTATACAGCACATCGCTGCGCTATAATAAGGTGCTGTCATCAGGTGAAAGAGGTGGATAATGCTGTAAATAGGAGTTTTTGTATTGTTTTTTAATGTTTCATGTTTCTCATGATCTATATATTTATATATATGGGGGGAGGGGGGGGAGTTCCTGTGACCTGTTACCATAGAGACAATACCCTATTAGAACTTGTACATTAGAATAAACGTGTGACTTTACTTGTGTTATTATAGCTGTTAAAGTATAGTCATGTATTCAAAACATCATTGGGACCTTAATCAAAAACATTACTATAAAAAGAAGGTATACAAAAGAAGTTTTCATATATTTCCAACACTTTCAACTGAGAAGGCACTATATGAGAAAACTACTAATCCTTCTACAATTAGATAAAACTGGAAATAGCCTTAATCTGATACTTGAACTTTGTTCAGACTCTAGAGTAGGGCTACTGTTGATTGCGACTGACATTTAATGGAGAAGAGACTCTTGGTGTCATGGGTCTTGCTGGTGGTACTCGGGCTAGACCGGCTGATGGTGTGGTTGCCGTGGGCATATAGGGTAGGCATGAAGGCAGAGGGGTTTTCAAACAGAAAGTGTCTTTATTTACAACTAAATAAACAGACACAAACAAAGGAACCAAAACAACAAACTCAAACTAAAACTAGGGCTCAGGAAAAACACAGGAACAGGAGCTGAACACAGGGAACCAGGAGCTGACACAGGGAACTGACAGAAGGAAACATGGAGCTGGAGCTAACTAAGGACACATAGAGGAACTAGAGATGAGACAGGGCTAGACAGGAGAGACAGGGCTAGACAGGAGAGACAGGGCTAGACAGACAGGACTAGACAGACTAGAGACCGGATGGGTTAGTGGTTAGTGAGGTTAGTAGCTACATGGAATACTGGAGGCTATTCCAAACTAGCGGCTAACCTAATAGCGACTAGAACCACTAGCAGTCAATCCCACTAGAGGCTAGCCTACTGGAGCAGCCAAGGCCTACTAGCGGCTAACCCTGCTAGCGGCTAGGCCCTTACAGTATGTGGCTACAAAAAACTAAACAGACAAAGAACTACACAAGAAGGCCGACACTGGGGATACAAAGAACAGTACTTACACAGGAGGAGACATGGCCTAACTAAACACTGAACAAGGCAGCTCCATGAATCCCTCAGAACAAGGAACATACAGAAAACAAAACTAGAGCCCTCTGAAAACAAAGGTTACAAAACATAAACCAAATATAAACGTAAAGAAACAAAAAGGAATGCCCACATGGCGGTATACAAACAAACAATGCTCGACCCAGTTTCCCAGAACAAACTGCTATTTATAAGATGTTTAATGAGCCACCTCGGTTCAGGTGAGCCCTATCACCTGACCGAGGTGCCTTCTGGGAAACTGAGTCGACCAACAAAAACTACAAACAGACAGACATGAACAGTGACCTCTGCTGGAGGTTCCTAACAGTACCACCCCCCCCCCCCCCTTAAAAACGCTCCTCCGGAGCGCTACTGGAGGTCCCAGTTACTCTCCCCGATTGTCTTGAGTCATTTCACCTGACTTACGACGCCGACGAGCTGGTTCCCCGAGGCAGTCTCGGGTTCTGAAGTTCTGACATCTTCTGTGATCTTTTCTTTTTATTGTGTATTTTATTGCCTTAACTAAAGTCACTCACACATACAAAAAGACTAGCTAGCTAGCTTACGTTAATATGCATATATAATAATAATGCTAATATAATCAGATGTTTTGGGGCATTTGCTGAAGTATAAATATTAATGCATGCAATCATTTCTTGTTATTTCACCCTAAACAATACCTCAGGTCAGCTGTCATGCTCTATTAAAACTGTTAGTTAGCCTTTTTTTTTCTCATAAATTCACTGCTTCAATTGCTTCCTAACAAACCAGTCTTGGTTTCATACAGTAGCTACTGTAGAAGAATGCAACCTCTACCACGCATTCTTCTGAGATTTCTCTGAGGCAAAAAACCAACAAACCTACATAAACTATGTTAGGAAATAATTAGAAATAGTGAAGTTGGTTAAACTGGAAAGTACTTTTGTGGTGTAAAATTGTGGTAAAAAAAAAAAAAAAAAAACAGCAAAAAATGCTTTTCGCTAGTACCATGCTAATATATTCTGTAATTAAGGTTGTAGTGTCACTAGCACTCCTCACCACTGGATGGTAAGTGTGTATATCTTGTCCAGAAATTTACATTCTTGTGAAGGTTTAGTTTTAGATTATGGTCGATGCTGAGAGAGATGCACCAAATGGGTAGATAAAGGGAAAAATTGTAAAGCTGTCATCAGTGTAGCCATGAGAGCTAATTACTGAACCCAATTATTTAGTATGCACTGAGGAAAAGTCGGGACCACACACTGACCCCTGAGGTACCTCAGCACTAAAACTGGGTGGTGATGAAACTAAACCTCTCAAAGCCTTGTGGTAAGATCGATCTTTTAGGCATGTTAAGAACCAGGCCACAATTTAGCTCATATTTCCAATGTGACCAATAAAGATGACACAAACAGTTCTAGGATAGACCCTAGCGGTACATCATGTCGTGTTAGCATAGTGGACTCCTAATCCTACTGGACAGATTCTTTATTGTTCTCACTAGACAGGGGAATGGAGCCACTTTATTAGTTGGGATTATTTAATTACGTTTAGTATTATAAGTAATTAAAGTGTTTATATTACAGAGGTGGCAAAAATATTAAGACAACATATGCCATGTATTATAGTCCTCCCTGTGCACAAAATAAGTGATGTCACAAATTATTTCTGCAGACATCTTTTTTGCCTCTACTGTATGTCCAGGCAGATCCAGCAGGTTTTGAAGAATAAGACTTTATACTAAATATCGATTGTTGTATAGGAATTTTATGTTATTAAAATGCTGAATTGCACGTCTTTCTCAGTGCTTTTGGACACCACTGCAGATATCCTTTTGAAAGTCATCAGAACTGATTGTAGGCTACAATATATGCTGTTGTCGCTTACAATGTAAACCAGTCCTTTTCTGTCTTTAGTTCAATGTATAATGTTCAAAGCAAACAGGAATCCTCAATAGTCCAGGAGCAAATAGGACTTGGATTCATAAATCCAATTTTATGGTTTAAAACATTTACACTGATAATTACAAGGCTCTTTGTAAATGACATATAAAGTGCAGAATGCAAAAAGCGACTTTGTTTAGCAAAATGTTTATTTGGTGAGTAATGGCATTGCTAGCTCACAACTGCAGAATTGCTGGCCTGATCATAAGGTTTGCTTTTTGCTTATGTCTGACCAGATCTGGCAGGATTGGAATGAATTTTCTATATCAATGGAGGAAAGAGGAAATCTTAACCATGTAAACACTTGATCTGATTCATTCTATGCATATTTGACATACTGTACCTTTCTGAAGGAAGTTTAGCTTCCATTCCTGATGGGTAAACTCTGTGAGAACAAGTCTCTCCAGACTTTCATTCATTAGAGCTGTGGCTGAGAAAGGCACACTGAGCGGCTTGCCATTACATATACTGTATAGTCAAGCATCTAACCAATCATAGATGAGACATAATTATTTGAACCAATCATAAGGCAAAAGGTGGGATTTATTGGCAAAGATGGGAAGCTTCAACTAACCTCAAAATTAGGTGGGAAAATATATTCTTCTATTAGATTTGTTGCAGATTAAACGCTTCACAGCTGGCAGAACCATTTTCCACATGCATGTAAACACACCTATTCTCTGATCAATTCAATTCAATTTTATTTATATACCCTACAAAATTCACAGTGTTGATTTAACACCCCAAGTGTTTATATATGACCTAATGGTCACGAATGTACTCTGAGAGTGTTAAATCAACACTCTGGGTGTTCATTCAAGACTAAGGATTTTGCTGTGTAGAGTCAATGTAAACATTAAAGTTTGAACTTCTAATCAAAATGATTTCAATCAGATTGAAGAAATATTGTCCATTCAATCATAGTTAGTTACAGTACCCTCTCTTCAATGTGGGAGGCATTTAGTGTTACACACGTGGACAAAATTGTTGGTACCCTTCGATCAATGAAAGAAAAACTCACAATGGTCACATAAATAACTTTAATCTGACAAAAGTAATAATTTTTTAAAAATTCTATGAATGTTAACCAATGAAAGTCAGACATTGCTTTTCAACCATGCTTCAACAGAATTATAAAAAAGAAAATAAACTCATGGAACAGGCCTGGACAAATAAGATGGTACCCCTAGAAAATAATGTGACCAAAGGGACATGTTAATTCAAGGTAGCTCCAGGTAGTCACTGTGTTGTTTGGTGACATGGTATGTACCACACTCAACATGGACCAGAGGAAGCGAAGGAAAGAGTTGTCTCAGGAGATTCGAAAGAAAATTATAGACCAGCATGTTAAAGGTAAAGGCTATAAGGCCATTTCCAAGCAGCTAGATGTTCCTGTGACTACAGTTGCACATATTATTCAGAAATGTAAGATCCATGGGACTGTAGCCAACCTCCCTGGACGTGACTGCACGAGGAAAATACATGACAAATCAAAGAGACGGATAATCCCAATGGTAACAAAAGAGCCCAGAAACACTTCTAAAGAGATCCAAGGTGAACTTCATGCTTAAGGAACATCAGTGTCAGATCGCACCGTCCGTCGTTGTTTCAGCCAAGGTGGACTACATAGGAGACGACCAAGGAGGACACCATTGTTGAAAACAAATCAGAAAAAAGCCAGACTGGAATATGCCAAACTACATGTTGACAAGCCACAAAGTTTCTGGGAGAATGTCCTATGGACAAATGAGACAAAAATGGAACTTTTTGCCAAGGCACATCAGCTCTATGTTCACAGACGGAAAAATGAAGCATATGAAGAAAAGAACACTGTCCCTACTGTGAAACATGGAGGAGGCTCTGTTATGTTCTAGGGCTGCTTTGCTGCATCTGGCACAGGGTGTCTTGAATCTGTGCAGGGTACAATGAAATCTCAAGACTATCAAGGGATTCTAGAGAGAAATGTGCTGGCCAGTGTCAGAAAGCTGGATCTCAGTCGCAGGTCATGGGTCTTGCAACAGAACAATGACCCAAAACACACAGCTAAAAACACCCAAGAATGGCTAAGAGGGAAAACATTGGACTATTCTAAAGTGGCCTTCTGTGAGCCCTGACCTCAATCCTATTGAGCATCTTTGGAAGGAGCTGAAACATGCTGTCTGGAAAAGGCACCCTTCAAACCGGAAACAACTGGAGCAGCTTGCTCATGAGGAGTGGGCCAAAATACCTGCAGAGAGGTGCAGAAGTCTCATTGACAGTTACAGGAATCGTTTGATTGCAGTGATTGCCTCAAAAGGTTGTGCAACAAACTATTAAGTTAGGGGTACCATCATTTTTGTCCAGGCCTGTTCCATGAGTTCATTTTTTCTTTTTTTATATAATTCTGTTGAAGCATGGTTGAAAAGCAGTGTCTGACTTTCATTGGTTAACATTCATAGAATTCTTACTTATTATTACTTTTGTCAGATTAAAGTTATTTCTGTGACCATTGTGAGTTTTTCTTTCATTGACCGAAGGGTACCAACAATTTTGTCCATGTGTGTATTTCACCGAAACTTTGGAATTCTTGACCACACTCTTTCCGTTCTGTTAATAACATATCAGTATTTAAATCTTTACTCACTTGTTTTCTGAATGTTATACCTTCGATTCGTTAAACTGAACCGCTCTGGTTTAATCCACCTGTCCTCTGCATGTCTGTCTTTTAGGTCTTGTATTGTATGTCCATTGTTACATTCCTTGTAAATTGTCCTTGAGCTCTGGAAAGGTGCTATATAAATAAAAATTATTATTATTATTATTATTATTACACTAAACATCTGTGAGCTGTGTGGAAAAGGGTCATCCGAGTGTTTTGTGCTGACCTGGTTGCTGGGTAGGAACATGGGAGTCTGTCAAGTTTTCTCATGGTTCTGAAAAGGGTGGTTCCACTTACATTTACATTTACATTTAGGCATTTGGCAGACACTCTTATCCAGAGCGACTTACAAAACGTGCTTTAAAGTTTACAATACTGTTGAGTCACTTGACCATGAAGATGGTCTTCGAAGGTCTTGGACTTGGCTAATGCAGGCAGATTTTCTTTGATGGCTTGTGACTGTGGAAATTTCAGTCCTAAACTATTGAATGACTGCAAACAGTTTTGTACCCGTGTCTCCAACAACGAAAGTGGACTTCATGTTAACATTCAGCTTCACAGGATGACATCAAATCAATCCCTCCTCCTTCTGATATCGCCCAAATGAGGATGGGTTTCCTGTTTAGTCTGGTTCCTCTCAAGGTTTCTTCCTATTGTCATCTCATGAAGTTTTTTTTCCCTTGCCACCATCGAACCCTGGCCTGCTCATCAGGGACAAACTAATAATTACAAGTCATACATAGTTCTTCATGTTTTTCGACTTTTTTCTCATACGTTTTTTTTTTAATTCTGTAAAGCTGCTTTGCGACAAATTGTTAAAAGAGCTATATAAATAAAATTTATTTTATTGAGTTTTTATTGAAGTTGCTGCAATCTTTCTGCCACAGTTTTAGTAGGAACATGAGAGCAATATTGCAGCAGATGTTTTTAGGACATTGCCTATATCATATAATTAGGAATGCCACATTCTAACTTGAAATACTCAATGACTTCACTTTCAGTCAGTTATTGGGAATTAGTTACATTTTCCAAATTATTCAATCCAAGTAAACAAGGAAAGAAATATATCCGGTAACAAATGAGGTTTAAAGACTTCTCTCAAGGACGGTGGCTGTCTCTCCATTGTCTTGTCCAGAAAGTTAGTAGTACTGTATTGCAAATCATTTACTGTGAATGATGTAATAATCTAATGACAAACAGCCTGTCATAAAACAATTGAGCCTACGACTGTCCAATAATCTTTGGTCGCCAGAATTGGATAGAATGAATAGGAAGCGCTATGATATTTGGCAAACCATATAGTTCTAAATGTTCTTAAATTATACATGAAATTCTTCACTTTGTGCTCATGTTTCATTTTAAATCCAATAAACAGGAGTAAAGAGCCAAAACCTAAACTTTACAAACTGCTGCTGATGATTATAGACAGAACTCACACAGGGGCGGGATCATGGTTCATGCAGGCACTCGGTTTTGAAATTGTTTCCAAACCACGGAATGTAGAGTATTTGAGTTTTAGCCTCATACACTATATGTTTATGAAACAACCTTGGAAAAAATACCAACTACACTTTTTGGCAACTGTTGGAGTTCATTGGATTGACTAAAAATCTTAAGTTTAAGGCAACACAATTAAAGATAGACAGAAGTTACCAACTTGCACCATTCTGGTGCATTTGGAGTTAAGCCTTTATTTGTCACATATACATTACAGCACAGGGAAATTCTTTCTTCGCATATCTCAGCGTAACTGTCACCCGTGACACAGCGCCCCTGGAGCAGATGGGGTTAAGGGCCTTGCTCAAGGGCCCAACAATTGCAACCAGGTGGAGTTGGGGCTCGAACCGCTGACTTTCCGGTCAGTAACTCAGTGCCTTTGCCCTGCTTTTTTTAGGACTGCTTATTTGTTTTTTCTTTTTTTTTTTCTTCTTCTTCTTTTTTTTAATGTAACACGATAATCTAAGGAGAGCTTACACACAAATATATGTTATATAGTAATATAACTTTAAAAAAAATTATCATGTGTGAACAAATAAATGTAATTTCATTGAGTCTTAATTGTAATTGTGGTCTTAACCGGTCAGGGGTCCGTTATCATATAACAGCTGAGAGCTGGGGAAGGTGAACACTACCTTGAAGTGCTATATCTGCATTATGCTGCAAGTTGGTAACAAGTTCTTCTGTCAGTTTTCAAGGACCAGGAGTCCCACTCGCTAATTGTTCACGGGAACGATTCCAAACCAAAAAAGTTCAAAAAGTTTGCACCATTCAAATGCGACTAAGAGGCTCTTCACCAGACTGTGTTCGAAGTCCTCTGTAAATGTTAATCAGTTTTACGCCTTCATTCCTGGTTTGACTTGAACACCCCTTATATACAGTAAAACCGCTCATGAATGTAATTGTGTCTTTTATCTATAAATGACACTGGTCCATAAAGTGTTTATGCAAATTCTAAAGACCCTTCAATAAAACTTGAAGTCTAATTGCATTCCATTATAAGAGCGTCCTTTATTTAATCCGATATCACAGCACATAGAAATAAGGGCTGCGCACGTCGCAAACTATTTTGGGCTCTCTCCCCTGAAGTGAGCGATAAAAACTGACTCATCTAGGATAAAATAATCAACTTTCAAAGCAGATCATTTGTTCTTCTCATCTCACGCCAGTATATACAGTATAATAAGTTAGAAGCAGTAATCTAGGAAAGTGCTCAGACTCTGACTCCATGTCCATGCCGTTCCCTACATTTTCCACTCTAACACCCTTGATTTCTCCAGGTGCTGCTGCTGTTTTTAGATCAGCAATTATTCAACATCTGCTATCATGATGGAAGCCCAAATCGGGAAGGAGGTGTATTGATGTTAAGGGGCACGAGATTTCGGCGTAGGTTCAGCGAACAGGTTAGCAGATGTTCAACTACCAGCATCTCTAGAAAAAACAAAAAGAAAACTAAGGAAAGATGCTTCAGACAAAGTTTCATTCTTGTGTGTTCGTGTTTGCATATGAAACAGCGATGCATGTTTAAAAGATACATTGTGCTCTATGGTGCCAAGGTTCACTAAATATAGAAGAGATACGTTCTCGTGCACCCTCCCTCACTCTCTACTTCTCTCTCTCTCGCGCGCTCTCGCTCTCTCTCTCTCTCATCTATATTCACGCTCTACATATTGAAAAGGTCTCGAGCAACTCGAGCAGACCCTTGAAAAGCACTCTTGCCGCAATTACTGATTAATTACAGGGAATTAAAGCAATTACAGCTTTTGAAATATACAATTAACCATCACATTTCCTGTTGCAGCTCTGAATCGAGAATGTGCGAGATTACAATGCAATCATATATCTTACTGTATTCTTGGCTCTCACATTCCTCTGACATCAGGCCCGGCTACAGCAAGGTGCTTCTAACGATCCTGCGAAACAATGAGTACTTTTCATCACGCGATACGTATTCAAGTTCGCATAGACAAAGCGGATCGGGTAGCAGACACGCCGATGAGTTGGGTATTTCATGTCGCGTACTACTGTACAGTCATGATCAAAAGTTACAGTAGTACTCCCTATTATAGTATTCTATGTGTTTTTTGTATGAAAACATAATAAAAATCATCTGACCGTAGCAGGTCTCAGTATTAAGCAAATACAACTTCATACGAGCAACCAAAGATTTATCTTTTTTTTTCACTGTGCCGTTATTTGTTTAACAAAAATTAAACCAATGAAAAAAAAAAAAAAAACATGCAGGCAATACCAACTTCTAAATACCCTTACTGCTTTCACAGAATTTAAGAGGGTAAGTTCCAGCGAGGCACGGTGGCTTAGCGATTATTGGATCAATGGTTCGATTTCCGCCTCAAGTTTCCAGTATGTGCATGAAGTTTGCAATTGCCTATGGTGTGTGCACTGTATGCGTGTGTGTGTTTGTGTACCCTGCAATGGATTGGCACCCCATCCAGGGTCTACCTTGCCTCGTGCCCTAAGTTCCCAGGGATAAAGCGGTATAGACAATGAGTAAGTGAATGAGTGAGTGAGTTGCAGGTGCTGCTAATCATGTGACTATTCATGACTGTGACAAATCATGACTGGGACTGTGTATGGCTGTTAATGCCAGTGAGGCTCTTTTAAGTCGTTCACAAGCTGCTGATCTCCTGGAACACAAAGATCTTGACGATACATGAACAACATACAGTATGTTCAAGCTGACAGAAAGGATCCACTTACTCAAACAACCAGCAGAAAAGCAATTCACAATCTACAACACATTCAACCATGAGGCAGCTTTGCCAAAACAGCATTAGACCACATGAGGTTCCACTTCTGTCAGAAAATACTTGGAAACCTGGGATACTGGTTTTAGGTAGTGGACGGATGATGAAAAGACCAAGCAACGTTTCGGAAAAGCTTTGAAATGTATATAAATACAATATATTAATCTGAATTCAGAAAAAAAAAAATCTCATTTTTATGTAGGGATTGTTTTAATTTGTCATTGGATACCCAACGCCAAATGTCACGTTTTGTTATATTTCTCAAAAAAAAAAACATAAACAGCTGTTTGATTCATTCTTACTTTCATTCATCTTCTATACCGCTTACACTGTACAGAGTCATGGGGTCCTGGATCCTAGCCCAGGAGTACACCTTGGACATCGCGGGGTGCACGGACACACACACACTACAAAAGAATTTGGGAATGCTAAATAATTTAATCAGCATGTCTTTGCACTGTGGGAGGAAATTGGAAGGAGAAAACCCCACAAAGCGCAGGAGACCATGCAAACTCCATACCCACAGACCTGAGGCGGGAATCGAACCCTTGATCCTGGAGGTGCAAGGCCACAGTGCTAGTCACTATAATAGGCAATAATGAACTGAAGAAATTCAGTGTAATGCCTCTAAAAGCATTTGAACAAGTTTGCTCACCTGTTTCTACCTTGTAGTGAGTGAGTTTAGTGCACAGTTGAGTAAGGCTTGGGACCAGCACTGCATCCAGTGGATGGGAATTGAACGCGGGCCTTCCTCATGGTAGGCGAGAAACCTATCACTGAGCTACTAAATGCCCATAGATGCAGTACTGGGTGTAGTGTTATTATTTTTTTTAATCAAGGAAGGTGCTGCATACTTCTGGCTACCTCCATGGTTATGGACCTGCACCTAATACAAGCTAGGTTACAGCTAAGTGAACTATCTGGATAGCTATTTGGCATTGCAGTAGGATAGAGGAGCATTTTCGATTTGCAAGTCTTGCATATTTGTCAGTTACCGGGTAGATGTAAAAAAATATATATATTTATATATATATATATAAAATGACTCACATCCAGACAAACTGACAGAATCTAACTTTTTTTTTTTTTTTTAGATCAAGATTTTCTGAAACCTCGAGAACAGGGCAGAGATGCTATGTGACAGTTAAGGGACTTCAGGCTTAAACTTCACCGTGGCACTGGGAGTTTAAACTCGGTGCTAGAAGAGAGTGATGAAGGGATGACTGGAAAGGGGTTGAAAAGTGAAAAGAGGTCTTATGGGGCGCTCAGGTAGCTTTCCACCCGTACTGCAGAACAGATCGGGGTGTGTTGCCTGCAGCTATGCTTACGGACACACACACACACAGGCCTGTTCTCTTCCATTCAGAACTTTGTTTTAAACACTACATAGAACGAAAGCACGACAGCAAACCGCAAAAGTTTACTTCCCCGCGTCGTGTGTTTCCATTCGCTTTTCAAAACGCGATGACAAATTTTAAAGCTAATATATCATGAGGGCATTCCCTTATGAGATTTCACTTATAGCAACTGCTGTGCTAATGCACATTTCAAACATACGCATTCATGATGGATGTGGTTTCTTGCATCCTGTTTCTCAAGTCCCTAACGTTGTCCCACAAATGACTGTGAAAAACAACAAAAATAGGAGCTTTAGCTGCATTGGTGCCATCATAAATCTCTCATAACCGCGTTAGCGAGCTCCGCGCGACCGGTGACGCTGCCGAGGTGACAACCGGTCCCTTCTGCGCTCGGCGTATAGAGACCTCTGGAGCTCCTGAAATAGCATGCTAAGCGCATGTTTAGGTGCTCTATGCACTTCCCGATCTTTCTGTCCGTCTGTGCTCTGTCTGTGAGACTTTCATTATGTCTTTGTATCTTCTTATAAGTAATGCCGAATCCATTCATTTTCTTTAGGAAGCCTCCGAGAAGTCTCATTACTGAAACGAGACGGATCGCCCCGGAACACTTAGACGAAATGATCAAATATTCGCACTTATCCACAGTTCCTGAATCTGAAACATTTTTATTTCTTTTTTAGTTTTATTTTTTGCACTTTATTTGCTTCTCTTATTCATAAAGGCAACAGGGAGCATCCTCATGCCGCGCTCACGTTATGAGTCATCCGGAGAGCAAATTAACACAGTGCACACACACACACACATACACCCCTTCTTAAAAAAATAAAAAATGAAAACACACACACACACACACACACACACACACACACACACGCACAGTTACAACAGTACAGGGACTATTTTTGATTAGTAATGTCAGCAGGGCTTCCGATACTGCAAAGGTTGCACATATTCATTCCCTTAATCCCACCGTAGCCGTTATCTTTTAATTAATATGTTGTTTGCTATTAATACGAGTATGTTCTTCGAGAAGCCAGCGAGCAGTCAAGTAAATGAGAACAAATATGCAATAAGGTCACGTGTGCATGGTCCGCCAATAATCGCTTCTTTCAAAGCGGCTTAATGATCGACTTCGAGTGAAAAGGGGGGAAGAAAACAGGCTATTTTTGAACTCTTTGTGTCTTTTCTCTGCAGATTTTTTTTTTTTTTTTTTTTTTTTTTTTTTTCCCATCTACCCGCCTCCCTGTGGAACACTTTAGCAGATAATGACCGAACGCTGTCTGCCGCCGTTCTGGTAATGACATCTAATGTGTCGAGCCGGCATAATGTGCATTACAAGTTGCATTGCGTTTAGGTTTGGAATATGCCTCCATGTTCTAATACTGGAGCTGTAGCAAGAAGCCATTATGGTAATGCAGCACCTGAGGGAAGCAGAGAGAGAGATCAGTCTTCAAGTGCTTATTACCAAAAGATGACTGTGTTTAATGAAAGCTGCCGTGTGTGTGTGTGTGTGTGTGTGTGTGAGAGAGAGAGAGAAAGAGAGAGTGTGTGAGGGAGAGAGAGGTCCTCCACCACCTTTCTCCTTCTCTCCATCCCTACTCCATTTATCCTCAACTTCGACTCGTCTTTTTGCCTGATTTTCAGCTCCCGCATTGCGTGCGCTTAAACATGCCCAAGTTTTACCATGTTCCTTTCTTCTCTTTCATCAGATCCTCCTCTCTCATCTGTCACCATCGCTCTCTCTTTTACCTCTCCTCTCACATTTGCCTACACCAAACACTGACAGCTTATATAACCCGCTTCCAAACTTAGCTACCCATTTGAACCATGGTTTTCACTTCTGTTTTTTTTTTTTTTTTCCCTCAATTACATGACTCATATTCACTGTTATGCTTCACACACGGAAAGCGGCGATGGAGGGGAAAAGAGAAGATGACAGAAAAAGGAAAATGCAGTTTAATTATTTATTCTTGACCCATATGAAAGGGCCTGTACTGTACGTAGGTGCGTGAAAAACGAACACCGCCAAAACAGGGGCTGAGGGATGGTGGTGGATCTGCTTCTGAAAGATGTACGGAGAAAGATGGTAGGAGGCTTATTGTCCTCCTAGAAAAGCAATGAATTCACCGGGTTTGTTTTTCTGACTTCGTTTAATCTGCGACTAAAATATATATTTTTTTAAAACCTCGACTCGCATAAACTCTGAAAAAAATGTTGTCTGATAATTATGTTGTTCTTAATTATGTCTATATATATATATAATATATAGTGGTCAAAGAGAGTTTGTGATGGCAGTTGTATGGATTATGGCACTACATCTCAGACACATGTACACAGAATACACCCGCCTGTAAAATATTTTTAGATTTCATTTCTATCCAAATCAATTAATACTGATGGGGGGAGGTGAAAATTAACGTTTCATTGTACTAATTGTTAAAAAATGGAATACATGGGAAGAACGGTAAAGATAACATGATGTTAATTTAATTCCTGGCACCCATCTCAGATTATTTTCTTTTAACAGATTTACTGCAAGCGAGCACAACAGCATCACTGATAGCCTTAAGAAGCAAACACAGAGATGCAAAGCTGGGGCTGATTTCTTTCCAGAAAATGAATGTTTAATATGGTTTACTATGTTTTCATTTAGGTTTCAGGTTTGTTTCTACTTTAGGAAATTAAATCAACTAAGGAATGGACCAGTTTCCAGTTTAGCACCCATTAATGGAAGCTAGAATATATAACGGTTGTTCAAGTCAAACCGGGAGTTTTCATTGTACACAATAACAGAACACAGTTATGAGAGTAAAAACAGCCTTTATTTCTCTAGATAACTCACTACTACACTAATGCACTTCTCCCAGTGTTTTACAAGTGCTTAGCTATCATTACTGTAAGGAGGAAAGTTTTCCCTGTGTGCTGGAGCCGTGATCGGACTGCCTGCTTCACGCCAGTCTAAAACGCTGGCCTCCCAGGAACCCCTAGAAATACACCAAACGTGACAACCACCTTTGAGCGAGGGCAGGACTGTACAGGGGATGTGGTAATAACTCTGAGCTGAGTTCCTGTAATGTGCGAGTGGTGTTGATGAATGATTGTGTGTACAGATCCCACAGACAAACGTGTCTCTTTCACAAGTCGGCGAAAAACGACCCATAGATTTTCCTGGATCAGGTGGTCCACTCGCTGAATGTTCACAGTGGGCTCAGAGCCGCCTCGGTCATTCTTTAAAGCATTTGCACCGTTTAAATGCTCATTACATTCTCATCACAATACTGTGCTTGAAGTCTTCTGTAAATGTCATTCGCTTTTTAACGCTTTTACGCCTTCATTGGCAAGAAATTACTCCACAAGTTTGACACCAGAACTAGATCTATAAAAATGTTTTTTCTTTGGGGCGGGGGGGGGGGGGGGCACTTATTTTGGTCACTGTTTTAATTCTTTAGACACAAGAATAAAGGCCTATAAATGAACTGAGAAATTTTACATATTTGACCACACGGACCGCCAGTTTGAAACACCCATTGGCGTTATATCCGCCATTTATATCCTCCACGTTATACAGTATGTGCCTTTATTTGCCAAACACTCATTCATTCGGAGTCTCAACATCATTCATTTAGATGACCTATCACGGCTGTTAAAAAACTGTCAGGGCCAGATTTCACCAAATTGGTCTTTTTTCCAGAACATAGTGTTAGGGTCTATTTTATGGCCACGCCCTCTTTGGGTTTATTTCCAAATACCTCAAACAAATTGACAGCTAAAGAAATAAAAGATTGCCCTTATGTTACACTCTTTTCTCACTGGGGTCCGGGGAACCGATTCCGAGTTAGTTTTCCGATTAGTGCGTGTACAAAGTAAGGTTAACATCGAGTATTCCCATTTCCCCATACAGCTCTCCTGAATGCACAAACCCAACAACCCAACTGACAAAGAATTGTGTGAAACCATCAGAAGTTAAATCCACTTCATTTGTGCATGAGCGTCATGTTATTTTTATTATCACACACAACAAGGAAAGGTTTAAAGTTTGTAAGTAGGTCACGATTTTAAAGGTTCTGGTGCCGCTGCTATTCATTTGGCATGACCTCAGAGAAGACTTTTTAATCAGATCTACTAGGAACAAATCCCTCAAAAGTTGGCGTGAAAGGAAATGTCAGGTGTTCCAAGATGAAAACTTTTGCCGTGTTCTCAGAGATGCAAAGACACAAACACTCTTAACAACTTTATTCTCTTCCTCTCCTAATTGCCTGGCTCCGAATTCATCTCTGAATTCATCATTCTGCCTTTATTTCCCACTGCGCAACATGTGTTCTCTCTCTCTCTCTCTCTCTCTCTCTCTCTCTCTCTTTTTCAGCACACTGCCTCAACCGCCGCTAGAGTCCTGATAAAATCAATGTTTAATTCAGATAGCTGGAGGCCATTGACAAAAACAGTGGAAGTCTTTCATCTACAAAGGGATGCTCGGAGACTTCTTGCAAATCTCTTAGAATTAACGCACTCGTCACAAGCTGTCCCATTTATTACGCTGAGTGCGTGCTCTCGCTGACACGGAAAAGATCTGAGGAGCCTCGCGCACAGACGCATTCGTCTCACATGCCGAATGAGTTCGCCGCCTTTGACTCAGAGTGTGCATCTGCAGTGTATCATTTTGCCTCCTGAGAGGCAGTGGCGTCGACGAATGAGCCCCTGTAGTGGACATGGGGACTAAGGCGTAGCTGTCCGTTGGTCCTAAACGTGTTCTCAACCTGGCTCCAGGTTTTAGATGATCTGTAATTCGATTTAATCTAGAATCATGTCTAGACGGTGTTACACCTCTCTTTTGGGGTCTAGTTACAGTATCTTGGGAGAAAATGATTTGTAACAAATAAAACATTACAATAAACAATAAAACATTTCAGGATGCATTATCATTGTAAAAATAATTTACCTTGGTGTGAACTGCATCACATCAATACATCGTTGATTATTTTCCTATAACAGAAGGAATTTAAGTCAAACTGGGACTTACTCAAGAACGAAGGCGCAAAACCAATTGACATTTACAGAAGATTTCAAGCACAGTGCTGTGATGATTTTTACTCTTAGCAGGAAATTATTTAAAGAGTGCAAATATATTTAAAGACGGCCATATCTCTCTGAGAATCACAATACCCGGGCAAGGTGGTCTAGACCTCACTCCAGTCGCTCCCGATCTAGTTTGCTCATCAAAGGTGTTCTGTTTGTGCAAGACAGCATATGACCTCATACTGCCCACTCCACCTCTGGTACATTACAGTTTGTGAAGAGGGTGTGGCTTGGGTCACTCGTTGCAGCTGCTCCTCCCCCCTGCACGCCAAACTCACAGACACAGAGAGTGTAACCAGCTTTCACTTTTTTACTTATATCTGAGGAAGTGCAAGAGCTTGAGTTCGGATTGTTTGAGGGAGAAGGCTGTAATGGCGTGGTATGGCAAATATCAAGTGTGTATTTCAAAAATTGGTCCCAGAGTGGTAGTGGTCCAAAAGCATTTTTTTTCAGCGTTTCTACACTAAACATCAAAATGTCAATGGAGTGATTCTGATGTGAACTATTAAAGGTAATAGGGTGAATTATTGTTGGTTGACATGAGTTTGGAAAGTAGTAGGGGTTTTCGGGCTCTTTGATGCGATGTCTTGTTTTCCAATTGGACCAAAAACAAGCAAGGTAGGAGTCACTGGAGCAAAGTGGGACGGAAGTTTGAGAACAGTGCATTTTGCACCCAGTGCTCTCAGAAGACCCTGCTGATCAGGTTTCGTGGGGATGAATGCAAATGGGAGCCTAGTTCTGAGTCCGAAAAATAGGAATCTGGGGAAAATGGTCGCAGCACAATTTCTCCATCGGTATGACACGCATTAAGTACCAAAGTTTGTGCATTTTTAAAACAACTAAGGGCGCCCATACTAATAACATTAGCGCTTTGTGTTATTCTGGACAATCATGTCCCAACTTAGGTTTGAACTGCTTATCCTGTACAGAGTCACACAAAGCCAGGAGCCGATCTGAGGTAACTCGTGGTGCTAGGCAGGTACTGTACACTCTGAATGAGGTGCCTATCCATTGGCGCACTATGGGGAATTTGGAAATACCAATTAGCTTAATCTACATGTCTTTGGACTATGTGAGGAAACCACATAGTTGAAAGGAAACCTACCAAGAGGAAACCTACCAAGCACACAGAGAACATGCAAACTCCATGCACACAGACCCAAGGCAGGAGTCGAACCTGTGATCCTGGAAGTGCAAGACCACACTGCTACCATTATGTCACTGTGCTACTCCTTGTATTTTATTACACATTTACTGCATTTTGCAAAATAATAATAAAAAAAAAAAACATATTGAGGAAGTAATTTTTCCCTAAACCATACAATAACCAAAGCATGACTCATATCGTTATATGTATTCTTCAAAAGTCTAATTATTATTTACAATTCTAAGGAACATGTTAATGAAATATTTTTATGATCTTGAAATTAATCACTTTTACCTCATTACTTCATTGTACCTTCAACATAGGCACTGAGTTATCATGCCATAATTCTTAATAACAAATCCTGAGTATCCAGGTGTCGGTATCCAGGAGACAATTTGACTTAAAGAAAGCCACACAACGTTGAACACATGCTAAATCATGGCAGCTGCTTAAACAAATTCTCTCTTGCAAACACCCCAATGCCTAGAAACACACACCGCGGGGGCCAATTCCGACATGCACATCTTATTACACTGTCTACCTCCCGTCACCTGACCTGAGACAGGCATCGTCACATTCATAAGCATCAGAGGCATAATTGAATAATTTTCTGCCAGACTGAGTTATATCTCCAGGCCTCATACATCTCTGTCTCTCTGTGACAAGCCCAGGCGACAAGCCCTCGCCTCGCATTAATGCTAGCTGAAGGGTACACTCAGGGCCAATCTGAATTCATTACCTCCAATGGGCCACTTTCAAAGCCCGGGCCATCACGGTGACTCAGTGAGCCTGTCTGCTGCTCTCCAAACACCATCAACAAATAATTCACTAATTGTAATACATTGTCCTCTTTTCAAACAAGTTGTTTACACAACCGAATAAAACTACTCTTTTTCTGGGGAGGGAAAAAACACCTTTGGCTTTTGAAGAGGCAAAAATAATTCACATGTTGTTAACAAGGCTATGGTTTGTAGAACAAAGCCTGAGTTTAGTGTAAAATGTGGCACCTGAAGTGCTTGTACGTAATTCAAAAGAAAATGAACTTGCCCCTGAGGACTGAAGCAAGGCCGAGAAATCAGAGACAATCACCAACACGTATGCTTTTGTACTGCTCCTTCATGCTACGTATTCTGGAGTAGGGCGCAAATTTAATAAAACTTGGGATAAAGAAAGGCCACATGCATATGAGTTATATATGGAATTTATTTTTTGCAAGAACAATATTGTCAGGTGCATTTGCCGAACCCATTCAAATTCAAATTCAAAAACACTTTATTTATCCCCAGGGGGCAATTTAAGGCGAATAGAGTAGTACAAGAAAAAACAATAAACCACAAACATTTATGAATGCATAACATGATGAAACTTATATGTATATATTTGTATTTTGCTCCGTCCACGTGCCGACCATCACATCGGGCGATGGATACTCCTCATTCTGGAGGTAAATCCGTTGTTCTATGGCTGTTACTTATGGGGTCGGGTTGCCAACTCGATGCTCGAATGTAATTCACACACTATAGGCAATCTGGAAACGCCTGTCTTTGGATTGTGAAAGGAAACCAGACCCAAGGCAGGAATTGAACCCTGCGTATATACAGTATACAGTATACAGGGTATATATATCCATCCATCCATTTATCTAGAAACCTTTGTAGTCCAATGGTGACTATTGTATTGACTATCTGGTCAACATTCACATGCTACAGGCAATTTGGGAATGCCAATTAGTCTAATTTGCATGTCTTTGAACCGTGAGAGGAAACCAGAGAGCATGCAAACTCCATGCACACTGACCCGATGTGAGAATCAAACCAAGGACCTGGAGGTGCGAGGTGACAGTGCTAACCACTAAACCCCCATGTCTCCTTATACACATACTGTAATTACTCGGACAGGTACGGCCAATAGTAAGATACAAAAGGGTACATATGGTACAGAAGGTCCTTATGAAATATGCAATAAATTTGACACATGAACAACAACTAAGTGTTGAAGGTGTGAAAAATAAACATACATGAAGTACCTGAACTCTGAGATCAACTCATATGGCTTTGCTCAGAAATACCTACCTGATATGGCGAAATATATGTACATTTGTACGGGTTAGTTAAAATTCCATCAGAAGTGTGCATGATTGGTTAAATATCCTTCACAAGCAGGTGGGATTAGTTAAATACTGTATCATTTGACAATGGACAGGATTACGCAAGAATTCCTTTGGAAGCAAGCAGGATTACTAGTAATTCCTTAAGGATGAGATGGAACTATTTTAATACCTTCAAGAATTGACGTGGCTGGATAAAATCTCTTCAGAGAAAACAGGAGTCTGTAAAATTCCTTGGAGAGCAGACAGCATGGATTCCTTAAGGAGAGGGCAGGATTTGTAGGTTTTCCAGCAGCAGGCAGGAAGAATTCACTCAGAAGAATAAATTTTCACACCAGACAAAATGGTTAAAAATGTTTCTGCGAACGTGGGATTAATTTAGATTTCTTTCGAAAGTGTGGAATTACAGTAGAAAGCTTCAAGAGTTGTAGATGGGATTGCTTAACTTCCTGGGTGGGACTTTTTTTTTTTTTTATCTGGAGCAGATGTGATTAGTTAATATGTCTTCAAATTCAGGTGGGATTAGTTAAATATTATTAATATCTGTTAATGCGATAAAATCACTTACAATTATTTGGGAGTGGACAGAATTGGTTAAATGCATTCCTGAGCAGGGGGCACTGGTTTATATTTCTTTGAGAGCAGGTGGGATTAGTTAGCATTTCTATTGGAGTGGGTGGGATTCATTAGGAGCAGGTGGGGTTTGCTACCATTTCTTAAGGAGCAGGTGGGATTATTTAGCATTCCTTTTGGTGGTAATTGGATTAGTTAACATTTCTTCAGGAGTGGGTCGGTTTAGTCCGCATTTTGGGGGTGTTTGGAATTAGTTCAATTTTATTTGTGCGCGGGTGGGATTAGTTAGCATTTCCCTGGGAACATGGGTTAGTATTACTTTGGGAGCAGATGTGACTAAATGGCATTTCTTTGGAAGTGGATGGGATTAGTTACCATTTGTCTGTGAGCAGGTAGGGTTAATTAACATTTTTGGGGAGCAGGTGGGATTAGTTCGCATTTCTTCAGGAGCACATGGGGTTGGTTAATATTTCTTTGTGAGTAGATGGGATTAATTAACATTAGTTTGAAAGCAGATGGGATTAATTCATATTTATTCAGGAGGATTAGTTAGCATTTCTTCAGGTGCAGGTGGGGGTAGTTTGCATTTCTTTGGGAGCTGGTGGGATTAGATAATGTTTTCCTTAGGATTAGGTGGGCTTCATTAGCATTTCTTTGGGAGCATATGGGATTGGTAAATATTTCTGTGGGAGCAGGTGGGATTAGTTATCATTTCTTTGGGAGCAGGTGGGATTAGTTATTATTTCTTTGGGAGCAGGTGGGATTAGTTATTATTTCTGTGGGAGCAGGTGGGATTAGTTATTATTTCTGTGGGAGCAGGTGGGATTAGTTATTATTTCTTTGGGAGCAGGTGGGATTAGTTATTATTTCTGTGGGAGCAGGTGGGATTAGTTATTATTTCTTTGGGAGCAGGTGGGATTAGTTATTATTTCTGTGGGAGCAGGTGGGATTAGTTATTATTTCTTTGGGAGCAGGTGGGATTAGTTTGGGATTTCTTTTGAAAGCCATCTTTAGCATAGGGTTGTAATATGCAGTCATGCGATCCACAATCTGTGAAGAATAGACCAGCGTCACTCTCTTCCCACACAGTTTGTTCCATAATGAGGCATCTGGCCATTTGTCCAGCTTTTTTTTTTTATTATTCTGTCAAGCCTTGATATGAGAAAATCTTGTATACCTTAGGATGTGACACACAATTAAAGATTACATGAAATGAAAATAGGAGATTTTGTGTAAAAATGTAAAGAAAATGTACTGTAAGAGGAGTCCTAAGAAATAGGATCTAATGGATCTAATAGATCTAATGATCTGGTTATGCTAGTCTCTCAAGAAAAGTGTAAAACTGCTCCTCATACAGAGTGCTCTCGACTCTTTTGCGTACATGAGCACATGACTGGCTAGTGTCGCTGAAACTGGCATGGGCGAGAGGGCACACCATTCCTCCCTCCTCAAACAATAAGCTTAATTTTATTCCCTTGACTCTCAGATTTGACTCCCTTGATCATTATCTCCTAAATATCTACCTTATTTTAGTACCTTACTGTTTCAAGTCTTGAGAAAACATTGGCTTGGTAGTCTGATATTAACATGGCTGTAACCTTACTGCTATATTTTAGTCCAAAAATGTGGCCTATTTCCATCATTTCTTCTTTTGTCCGCTTGTTGCAATGTATTTAGCCTGTTCATCAAGTTTTTACGCCTTTTTTTTTTTTTTACCAAATGTATATCATTACAGTAGGCAAGCTTAAGGAGGTCACAGTAGATTGTGTAATCTATAAAGTGTATTATATGTAGAACTGTATACTGTATAACTCACAATCAGTCAATCTGAGTGAAAAAAAATGTGTCATGGACATGAGATGTTCTGCACCCTTCTGTTACATGTAAGGATAGACCACGTATTACACTTTTTTTCCCAGATTGGCAACATTGAAGGTTGACCTGCCAGAATGCTTGTTAAATTAACGCATTTGGAAAGTGGGCGGGTGTTCATTTCATAACAAGCTGGAGTGATCTCACTGAATTTCAGATAAACAATGTATGAATCTTATTTCCATTTCTCATTTGGACAGTTTATAATCGTGTTGCAAACAAGTTGCTTTTTTCATTCATTCATTTATCTTCAGTAGCCCCTTTTTCCTGGTCAGCGTTGTGAGGGATCCAGAGCTGGTTTGTCATGTGGGAATGCATGCAGGATTGGACACCACTCCATCACGGAACATTACATAGATAATTCAGTTGGTGAAAATGTCTATTTATACCAATTCACAGTTATGAAATCCTTCCTGGTGGAAGGGTGACACAATGGCCCAATTGTCTTACTGCTCTGGAGTCCCTGGTCTGATCATGAGCCAAGGTTATACTGTAGCCTGTTTCTCTGTGAATACTGTAGTTCCCCATGTTGGTGTGGGTTTCTTCTAAATTCTCTCTTTTCCTTCCATGTCCCCAAAACAAGCTAGTTGGTGTATTCATTCATCCTTCATACCACTTCATGTGTACTGGGGCACGGGTGCCTGGAGCTTATCCAAGGAGACCTGGGGTATGAGTTTGGGTAAACCTACGGACAAGGTGCCAATCCTTTGCAAGACACTATGGGCAGTTTTGGAATGCCAGTAAATCTTATCTGCATATCTTCGGACTGTGGGAGGAAACCAGAGTACCTGGAGGAAACCCATCATGCACAGGAAGAACATGAAAATCCATGCATACAGATACATAAAGAGATCCTCTGGCTGAAGGTACGGGGTATTTCAGCCAGACGATTAATAGACACATTCTAGGGGACCGCTAAGACATATGTATGTTAACCTATTAAGGAAAAAGTAAAATATGTGAATTTTCAATTGTCTTTATATGCTGTGCATAGTACATTTGATAAGACTGGCATCAAAAAAAAAGTTACGTTCCAGTGACTGAGAGAATTTTTGAAAAATTAAGTCTTTATGAACCACAGGACAACTTGGACGTCATGAGAAAATCTTTGTATTTATTTTTCTATTATTGAATTTGAATAAGGCTCAGGTTTATACAATTTAATTCACATACGGGAAAGTGAGCACGTCTAATCCAGATCAACAATTCCCCATGTTGTTACTATTATGAAAGGTGACTGACGAGATGATGTGAGAGCCTGTAATAATCTCAAACGCTCAGCTCAGCCGAAGGCATGTGACAGCGACGCGATGTTGATGGGCCGACGGACGGAGATGCAGTTCACTAATTGTGACGGACAGAGATGAAATGTCAGACATCTAACCTTTGGATGTGACCCCTCCGGCAGGGACAATGCCCGCTGCGGTTTCCTGGTTCTTACATGCAACGCTGACAACTAGATATCATCAGCGATGTGAAAAATAACATTATGTCATTTAATGCAGCATTTTGGTACACCGACTTTGTTGATGATCAGGGTGCTTTGAGAATAAGCCAATGTTTTGATGTAAAATGTTGTAGGAAAAGAAAGAATTTTTGATTTGATTTGGAGTTAAGTGACATTTTGAGGTTCGAGACGCCCATGAGCCTTAGCTTAAACTCAACACCAAAATGCTTTTAAAGTTCAGACATTAGAGCTTTTCTCATGAATAAGGGAACAGTGGATTATCTTAAATGGCTTTGGCTAAACTCCAAGGACACAACTGCATCAATGTCCAGAAACAAGCAAATCTCCTTTAAGAGTAAATACATTTGGGCCTCAGAGTGGCGCAGTGGTTAAAGCGCTCGCCCTATCATCCGGAGATTGCTAGCTCGAATCCCGGGTGGTGCTGTAACCTCTCGCAGCTCTCTCAGAGGGGAGGGATGAGAGGTACATAGTGCTCCAACATTAATCACGGCTCTACAGCCAGTCAGGGGCGTCTGTGAGCTCGCGCAGCGGAGGGAGTGTTACGCCGCCCCCAACGGTGCGCGAGCGAGCAGTTCGAAAAGATGCGGTCGGCTGGCGTCACGTGGTTCGGAGGAAACACGTGATAGTCTTCGGCCCTCCCGGCTGAGTGGTAGTAGTAGCCTTAATGTGGGAGCCCCCTAGTGACGGGGAGGAATTGGACACGACTAAATTAGGGAGAAAATCGGGGGAAAATCCAAAAAAAAAAAAAGAGTAAATACATTTAATAAAGGAAGTAGAAGCTCAAATTTGAAAGTAGCATAAAAGCTTTATTAAAGCTTTATATATTCAAAGTCTGGAACCCACTGTCACAAACACTTTAAATGTTCTAGAAAGTTCCTTATTCAGATTGATGACTGAATTCAAATCAAGAAGCTAATATTGCTGCTTGCTCAAATTGAGTCAAACTGTGCATGACACGTGCAAGACATGCATTGTTTCCTCAATGTACAGAAATCCTATCCAAACTCAGGTCAGAATACTGACATATGCATGTTTCTCTATTAAATCCTAACTATAATCACCTAATTCACCCCTCAAACGATTAATTCACACTAACTACAATATTATTATAAGTTTTTTTTATTTTTTTTTAGAAACTCTTAAACCCAAAGTGCCAAAAGTTATCTTTCATGCCTGAGGTGAGTGTGAACCTCGCTTTTAGTGTCAATCTCATGTGTCGTGTAAAAGCGTTACTTTGATCTCGACCCAGCGGACACCATGTCGCAGTCCGGAGGTTAGCGTGGAGGCGTGCGCGTTGCCCTGGGCTGAGGTGTCCTTCAGCCAGTCGCATTTCATCATAAACACCCAGAACTGAGCATTCATTAAAGGAAGAATGAAAGGCTCACTCGTGAACATGTGCACAAACAATAGGTTGGAAAATGAGAGAAATGATTACAGGATTACACTCAAACCACCTCCATATTTTACCCGTGACAGAAGGACAAAAACGGGTTAAAGATCAATAGTCTTCGGAAACATGATAAGACAGAAGTCTAGTGTACGGTTCACACTCGCTTTGGGCTTCAAGAAACACGAGATCCA
The DNA here is from genome assembly GCA_013621035.1 of Clarias magur. Classification (NCBI taxonomy): domain Eukaryota; kingdom Metazoa; phylum Chordata; class Actinopteri; order Siluriformes; family Clariidae; genus Clarias; species Clarias magur. The sequence continues at coordinate 1,435,799 of QNUK01000050.1, read as the reverse complement.
TGGAAATGTCTTTATTCGATTACAGTCGGACGTGCTTTATGCGACATAATTTGAGCGAAAACATCTTCATGAGATTGTAGTTGAATATTGCTTCAAATTGCATAAGGATACTCACAATCAGCATCAATGCTAATCCGGTTAGTCCTTTTCCATCTAATGGACGCACCATCGCCTGTGTGCTGGATGGCGGAGAGGAGTTTTCTGTTACTGAAGGACTCGGTGAACCAGATAATCTGAGAAGGAGAGTGAGCACACCAGCCCAGAGGACTCATTAATCCAGCAGCACTCTCAAGCCCAGTGACATTCTCAAGCAGAAGTTACGCTCTATTTTAACCTAGCCTGATGTTCCTCCATTGGCGATCATGCTAATCAACACACAATGCTACAGTAGCCGAGATAGATCTCACCACAGGTGGTTGACAAAGGGTTTTGGACAGAGGTGTTGAAGATTTACCAGCCCTGATTATCGCTTTTTTTTTTTTTCTTTGAAAAGTTCAACCGGCTAGCTGTGATGAGAACGATCGCGCCGAGGTCAGTGTATTGTCTGCCAACTGTTTTATCTTCAGAGGGATTTTTTTGACAACGTTCCATATTCATAAGCACCTCAGCCACTGCATTATGCATTACCCAGTACTTATCAGTAAATAATGCGTGGTAGATAATAAGAATGAGGAAAAAAAGACCATAAACTCGGCCAATTCTCTCCTTGTGCATTTCTAAATCGATGCACAGAACTCCATAATCTGATTTTATTTATTAATTTATTTTTCCAAAATTAAGCGGTTTCAATGTAATATGAACCAAGGCAAACTTGGCCACAAGTGTACTGCTGTGGCCAAAAGTTTGGAGCATGACACAGGTATTAATTATCAGTGTTTTTAGTCCTTTTGTCAGATGTTACTATGGTATGTTCTTGATCTTTCGGCTGCTCCCAACCAGGGGTCGCCACAGTGAATATACTATGGTATATCAAAGTATAATTACAAGCAATTCACAAGTGCTAAAGGCTTTTATTGACAATTTCATTACGTTTATGCAGAGTCAGTATTTACAGTGTTGACCCGTATTTTTCAAGACCTCTGCAATTCACCCTGGCATGCTGTCAATCAACTTGTGGGCCACACCCATCGTGCATTGTTCATCACCAAACTGTTCTTGGATGGTTGACCAGTTGGATGTTAGAGTGGAAGCTAGCAAGTGGTGCTGTGTACAGTATATGTTAGCAACTTGCTAAACTATAGTATGAAGCAGCTATGGACAAATCCAGGAACGTGGACACATTGGGGACTGTAGTAGTTAAAAGGATGAAATGATATGAGAAAAGTCCGGGATCTGTATGAGTTTTGCTATGCCAAGCAAGGTCAAGCAAGTTAGGCAAACAGCAAAGTTGTGGAATCTAAATACATTTTTTTTATTATTATTATTATAATTTTAACCTTAAAGCAAATGGTAAAGCTTCCACAAGAATAAAACATCACAGATGGCACAAGTGACATGAATCTGCAGTTTTTATTTGTTTCTTCATACTGTATGTTTATTATTATTGTTGTTGTTGTTGTTGTTGTTGTTGTTGTTGTTGTTATATTTTACAAACTAGGATAACATGTTTGGCTTCCTTAAATTACATAAAAGTCCCCATCTGCTCCAGGACAAAAAATATATATATTGCACAACTTAACAAGTGAAAACAACCAGGACATGGCACTTGTGTCCAGTGAAAAAGAAATAAGTTTGAGCCCATTTATTTGAGTACAAAAAACAAGTTGCTATCCATTTTGAAAATGTTATAATAATATATTTCGCATATTATATATTTTTTATATATAAAATATATTATTTTTATTTTTATACTAAGTTTAAAACCCACTTTTTATTTATATACAATATAATGAAACATGTGCTTTTGGTTTGTTTTTTAATTTTTGAATTAAAGTCACTACCTACTGAAAGTTCATAGCTATATCATATTGATTTTTTATTACTACACAAAAAATAATGAAAATGTTAAAATATGTAAACATTTTAACACATTGACTATGTCTATGTAGGGCTTTTATTCACAAACTTGGAAATTCAAAGTTTCAAGACTTTTCCCAAGACCTTTTTTTTTTATTGTTGTCATATGCCGGACATTTACGGTGCAAATCAAGGTCAGGATTGGGTCAAGTTACTGCATGTCCCTTAACTGAGCAGAGAACCATATTTGTTAGCTTCTGGGGGATTTGTATAATTTTGTATTTGTTGTATTATGTTACAGTATGTTATGTATATTTTTTTAATTATATTTATATATATATATTTCTACATACACTTTGGAAATATTATTACCCTAGACCCTTTTTCCAGGGGAGAAACTTTATACAGTATATGGCAACTTCCTGAGCTTAAAGAAGAGCACAATGAAACATTTTGAAAAAAATTTTTTTTATAATTTTTCCAAAACTTATATGAAATTACTATAAAGTTAAAAGCAAATTTATTTAAACATGAAAAATAAAAAAGTACAAATATACAAATATACACAAAAATAATGTGAAAAAAAATATGCCAAATGTGGATTAAACCATTTCAAACATTAACACAATTCTGGCCAAATGATTTCCTCCTGTTTCTGAGTTAAAGTTGCCATTTTAAGTTACCATGTTGCCTCTAATGTGTCTCGGTTCTCCATCAAGGTTGAAACTTCACCCAAACAGTTTGCTTCATCTGTGATGTGTTTGTGCTGTCAAAGGAAATGTTGCACAATGTTATTTATCACCCTGCACAAATGAAGCACAAATGAATCCCATATTCCAAATGGAGCAATCTGGAAATTGACGGGGTGCTGAGTCGTGTCATGGGTTGTTTCATTTTTTTGAAAACAGTTTCGGCACACTGCCTGTGGGGTGGAAAAACAACGTGTTTACACTACAGTACAAACACAGCACCAATACAATCATATCAAATCATGATTTTAAATTGCAATTAAAATGGATTTTTTTATTTTTAAAAACTACGTTAACAAGCAGTAGAAGGATTTTTTCTATTTATTTATTCATAAACATTTAAAAAGTGTGGCATACATCTGTATTCAGTCCACTTGTTTGTAATTTAATGCTCTCCTTCCAGCCTGTCAGTTTAGGTGGACGCTCATGTCTTTGTAGGTTTACAGTTGTGCCGTACTCTTTCCATTTTCAGATGATGAATTAAACAGTGCTTGGGATATTTTTTCAAACATCTCCACAACTTCATTCCTGAGCTGCCTGGTGTGTTCCTTGGGCTTATTCATGAATGTTCTCTAACAACCCTCTGAGGACTGTAAACGGCTGTGTTTATACTGAGATTAAATTACACACAGGTGGACTCAGTGGTTAGCACTGTCGAATTGCACCTCCAGGTCCTGGGTTTGATTCCCATGGCGAGTCTGTGTGCATGGAGTTTGCATGTACTTCCTGTGCTTGGTGGGTTTCCTCAGGGTTTTCCGGTTTTCCTCCCACAGTGCAAAGACATGGAGAATTGGCTAAATTGTATTGTAGTACAAAATGGGAATAAATACAATGGTCACCATTGACCTCCACAGTCCCTAGTTGGACTAAAAAGGTTCCTAGATTGATGGATGAATGGAGGTGGATGCTATATACTAATTAAAAAATAGAAAAGTTCAAGGGGTATGAATACTTTTGCAAGGCACCGTACATGACCACACAGACATTCATGATTAACTAGGGTTGCCATGATTGACAAAAGAGAAACAGTATTCCATCCCAGAGGATGATCACTTTTCTTGCTTGCCTTGCAAAAACATAATTTTGTTTATTTGCATGTTTGTTAGAAAGAAAGAAAGAAAGAAAGAAAGAAAGATTATTTTAGACAGCTGACCGCATGGTATGACACAAGCCATACAGTATCAGTCTGACCTACACGAAGTAACCAAACACATTTTGGGGGGGGGGAAACGCTGTGTTGTCCAAAAAAAAAAAATCTTAAAGATTAAATCAAATGCTATTTTCATCAACACATCATTTTTTCCTTGTTTACTCTCTGACCTGATTTTCACAAACACATATCTCCTCCATAAGCCACACTAAACTAATCCGGCCTCAGATACACTCCCAAATCCCACAGAGAGGGAACAACCCTGACCATCTGTGTGTCTCTGTACTGATCTGGCATCCCTGAGAAGATTCTGGAAGACTGGAGGACCACCTCTATGGTCACCAGCTTGGATTCATCAGACCAGCTCATGTTGCTGCTGTATTGAACAGTATGGAAAATGTTCCGTTTGGATCTTAATTAAGAGTTTCGAAGAGCAGAAGTGACGGTACTCCCTCAGACGGTCTCAGACGGATTTATTACGCTGCACTGGAGAAAGCTGAATCAAATATGTTGAATATTCAGAGGATAAACACAGGAGTTTTGAGGACATGTATATTAACAATTATTTTGCTGTGTGTACATGTGTGTGTGAGAGACGGAGAGAACAGTGTGACATTGGCCGGCCCTTGCACAGTGCCTGGTTGTACCTGAGTGTCCAGGCAGTTCGACCTTCTGTGGTGGAGGGGGGGCAGAGGGGGGAGTCCCCGTTCCATATCAAACCTGCAGAGAGGGCCATCTGTGCTGGGGAACCTCACGCCGAGGACCTGGCCGAGTTCGTGAAGCCATGTGACTCATCCTCTCTCTTTCTCTCACACACACACACACACACACACACACATACACTAACGCACCAACACTGACACTGACATTAAATTTCTATTATGTTAGAGTCAATCCTGATTAACCTAAAAAGTACCAAGTCTAAGAAAACATGCATAATTGACTTCTGTCTCTCCTGACATCGACACCAATCAGTTTATTCCAGTCTTTGGAATACTGGGAACAGCATGGGAATACACCCTGGATGAGACACCGGTACATGGCAGGGGATTTTTGGACAGAATTCCAGAAAATCTGTTTAGTTGTTTTTGTTGTTTTAGGTGGCAAAACCACAACGTGATTCATTCATCTTGTCCCTCAGCAAGCTGTCAACAATTCCATCAATTCATCCATTTTCCATAATGTTTATTTTGTGTAGGGTCACATGAGGCCACATGAGGGTCACATGAGGTCTGAAGCCTATCCCAGGGAACTTAGGGCACAATTACACACTTTAGACACTTTAGAGATGCCAGTCAGTCTACACTTCATGTCTTTGGACTGTAGGAGGACAGTGGAGCAAACAGAGGAAATCCACAAAGCACCGGAAGAGCATCCAAACTTCATGCACACAGACCTGAAGCAAGATTTGAAACCAGATACAGTAAGATACAAGTCAACAGTGATAACCACTAAAATAATATTTCTAGGTAAAAGCATGTTTTGGAACATCTGTAGTTAGGTTTCTGTTATCACATACTTGTGATAAGTGGAGCACCTTTTCATCATTCGTCATCAGACTCCATTGAAATTCAAGTAAAAAAAAAATCAAAGTTTTGAAAAAAAGTTTTGGATGTATTTTTCTACACTCTAGAACAATACTGGAGATTTCCAAAATATGGAATAACACATACTGTATGACATTAGGTAATAAAGTAACAACAACAACAGTCAGTATTATTTTAAGACACGAAGGTCATGTATATATATATATATATATATATATATATATATATATATAATATATATATATATAAAAAGTAAAGCCTTTATTTTGTCACATATACATTACAGCACAGTGAAATTCCTTCTTCGCATATCCCAGCGTAACTGGGGTCAGAGCGCAGGGTCAGCCATGGTACACACACACACACACACACAAATGTTGGTACCCTTCGGTCAATGAAAGAAAAAATCACAGAAATAACTTTAATCTGACAAAAGTAATAATAAATAAGAATTCTATGAATGTTAACCAATGAAAGTCAGACATTGCTTTTCAACCATGCTTCAACGGAATTATAAAAAAAAATGAACTCATGGAACAGGCCTGAACAAAAATGATGGTACCCCTAACTTAATAGTTTGTTGCACAACCTTTTGAGGCAATCACTGCAATCAAACGATTCCTGTAACTGTCAATGAGACTTCTGCACCTCTCTGCAGGTATTTTGGCCCACTCCTCATGAGCAAGCTGCTCCAGTTGTTTCCGGTTTGAAGGGTGCCTTTTACAGACAGCATGTTTCAGCTCCTTCCAAAGATGCTCAATAGGATTGAGGTCAGGGCTCATAGAAGGCCACTTTAGAATAGTCCAATGTTTTCCTCTTAGCCATTCTTGGGTGTTTTTAGCTGTGTGTTTTGGGTCATTGTCCTGTTGCAAGACCCATGACCTGCGACTGAGACCCAGCTTTCTGACACTGGCCAGCACATTTCTCTCTAGAATCCCTTGATAGGCTTGAGATTTCATTGTACCCTGCACAGATTCAAGACACCCTGTGCCAGATGCAGCAAAGCAGCCCCAGAACATAACAGAGCCTCCTCCATGTTTCACAGTAGGGACAGTGTTCTTTTCTTGATATGCTTCATTTTTCCGTCTGTGAACATAGAGCTGATGTGCCTTGGCAAAAAGTTCCATTTTTGTCTCATCTGTCCATAGGACATTCTCCCAGAAGCTTTGTGGCTTGTCAACATGTAGTTTGGCATATTCCAGTCTGGCTTTTTTCTGATTTGTTTTCAACAATGGTGTCCTCCTTGGTCGTCTCCCATGTCGTCCACTTTGGCTCAAACAACGACGGATGGTGCGATCTGACACTGATGTTCCTTGAGCATGAAGTTCGCCGTGGATCTCTTTAGAAGTCTTTCTGGGCTCTTTTGTTACCATTCGGATTATCCGTCTCTTTGATTTGACATCAATTTTCCTCGTGCGGCCACGTCCAGGGAGGTTGGCTACAGTCCCATCGATCTTAAATTTCTGAATAATATGTGCAACTGTAGTCACAGGAACATCTAGCTGCTTGGAAATGGTCTTATAGCCTTTACCTTTAACATGCTTGTCTATAATTTTCTTTCGAATCTCCTGAGACAACTCTTTCCTTCGCTTCCTCTGGTCCATGTTGAGTGTGGTACACACCATGTCACCAAACAACACAGTGACTACCTGGAGCCCTATATATAGGCCCACTGACTGATTACAAGATTGTAGACACCTGTGATGCTAATTAGTGGACACACCTTGAATTAACATGTCCCTTTGGTCACATTATTTTCAGTATTTTCTAGGGGTACCATAATTTTTGTCCAGGCCTGTTCCATGAGTTTATTTTTTATATAATTCCGTTGAAGCATGGTTGAAAAGCAATGTCTGACTTTCATTGGTTAACATTCATAGAATTTTTTTGAATTATTATTTTTGTCAGATTAAAGTTATTTATGTGACCATTGTGAGTTTTTCTTTCATTGACTGAAGAGTACCAACAATTTTGTCCACGTCCATATATGTATGTACGTATATACAAGCACAAATACCTTGAATCTTGTCCATAATGTAATGTATCTAATATTTCCTATTATAAATTAGAATTGAACCTATACAAAATTTAGACATTTGTGCTGCTTTCAAGTTATGTGGATATGCACAATTGGAAAAGTAAATGAGATATCTCCTTTTCAGCACTTCTAAGAAAACATGTTTTGTTTTCTTTTTCAAAAGAAACAAGAACTATTCCAAGTTGTTAGAAGTTTTTTCAGTCATTGTTTCTTTTGTTTCCAAGGGTGTTAAAAAGGAAGAAAGGCAAAATTTTACATCAAAATTGTTTTAGTTATTTCAATGTGAATCTTGGATGATTTAGCAAAATGCTATATGTCCTCCTACCACAGTGTTTTTCCACTGTAGTTTGTAGTTTGTAGTTTTATTGTAATTGTCTTTGAGGTCATGTAAAGTAATTTAGTCTCATCTATAGTGTTTGTTGAGTTTTAATTTAAAAAAATGCTTTGTGTTTTTGCAATGAAATATTTGGATTGTGTTTTTGCAACTCAAAACATGGAACATTTTTAAGCTTCATTGCACACAAACTCTTTTAATTACAAAGATTTTTGAAGATCTCGAGAAACATTATAGACGATACAAAAAGTCCAGTTTGTACCCCTCTTACCCCTATCAGCCTCTTACCCCTATCAATTTTAGTTTCACTTCAGCTTTTGCTATTAGTGGTTTATCATGGGTCATATAAGGTTATTATAGGGTTCAGAAATCCTGACTGGAGAACAGGGTTTAGACATTTGTGCTGATTTCAAGTTATGTGGATATGCACAATTGGAAAAGTAAATGAGATATCTCCTTTTCAGCACTTTTAAGAAAACATGTTTTGTTTTCTTTTTCAAAAGAAACAAGAACTATTCCAAGTTGTCAGAATTTTTTTTCAGGCATTGTTTCTTTGGTTAAAAAAAAAAAAACTAACCAAGTGTACCAAATACAACAGCTTCCCATACACACATGTCTTTCTCATGTCTTTTTTTTGCGCAAAGTAAATGCATCATCCTTGCATAAAAGGCTTACCTTTAACAGACTTATGTGAAAATTGATGAAATCTTTTGCAGGTGCTGTGTTTAGGACGTGCATGCATAGTTGCACTGTTTACAGAGAGGTTGTCGGGGCTGCTGTGTATGTTGTTGAAATACAGAATACCGTGATCCATCGCAATGTATTATGCTCATATTATGCTCATTTTATGCTCATTTTACTTGGGAGATTTTGCAGCAAAAACCCAACAGCACTGGATATCAATCAGCTTGTGCTCACGTTAACTAGCAATAATGAAAACACAAAACTCTTGGTTCAGTGGTGATTTGGAACACATAGAAGCAATTACTAAGGAGACAAAGAGTTCTTAATAGCATAATGCTATCAGATGTGTTTTCATGCTGAAAATGCCACCGTGACCGTGGTACTGTTGACCATCTCTGAAGCTTTTACTTTACCGTAAAATATTTCTATCCAAAAAAGTCTTTATGATTGTCTGAGATAACCTCTGTGCATTTCAGTTTAATCTTAACATCTTGAATGTTTGCACAACGCCTTGTTCATTGGATACGATAGTATCCAAAGAGTTACAGGGAAAACAGTCACTGGTGAAGAGCTGCCTTTGCTCTCTGGAAAAAGAAAAGGCTCCTGATGAGAATTTTCCAGGTCAGTAAAAATAAAACCAAGAGGGAACAGAAAGAATGAACGCAGAAGGTAAAGCCATGCACATCAAATTCACCCTAATATGATTTTGTGTTCTGTGTCTATTCAAGTCAGCCCTGATTTGGTTTCCAATGCTAATCGCATCAGTCAACAGATTTGCATAGCTCCTTTTATTCTTGCCCCCCTGCTACCACCACCCCACCCTCACCACATCACCACCACCATCACCCCCTTCCTTCTTTCCTTATTGGAATTGGTATCAGGCATCGTGACACAAATCCCCCTTGATAAATTCAAAATGATTGATTCTGAGTTAAACATGGAAACAGGACCACGGCTAGGGGGTGAAAAAGAGGAATCTTTTTTGCATGTTGAAGGTGTGTGTAGAAACGTCGTCCACATTCGTTTCAGCAAACGTGGCGGCTTATAATCACCTCGGAGGCACGATGCAGTCAGCCTCGGGCGCTTCTGCTGCTCTGTCGATTGCCATTAACTTTGTTGCGGCAAACATTTTTCAATGCAAAAAAAAAAATCTAAATATGATTTTTAAATATTTATTACAGTATAAAGAAACATCTAACGTTGCTGTGAGTCAAGAGTGAGTGCGTGCATGAAGCAGGGCTGTGAGCTTTTTGCTTTATTTGGAGATAAAGATAATGGAGCCTTTTATAGCGATCGATGACACAGTTCCGGCTGGTTTAGCAAGTTAATCCTGCAAGCCGTCCCACGGTGGAGTTCACAACATCATTTAGATCCAAATCAACAGATTAATGAGTAACTAAATCAAGCTCTTAACCTACGCGCAATCTTTCAGGGCAAGATACGATGACACACACTCACACATGGAGACTAGAAATATAAACCGGTTTGTTCAGGATTTGCACTGGAGCACAAAATACTAAGTGTAGTTCGCGGGGGGTTATTTTACAAACCCAATCATGGCTATCACTTTGTCGTAATCCTGTACGTCCTGTTTAACATCCAGGAGGTGGAGGATATCATTAGATATGATCCATAGCTATTGCATTGAATCTCTGAACCTTTCCATTTCACGTGCTCTTATCAAGACTTAAAGTGCACCCTTGCTTTCTGAAGAGTGTATAGTTGTATCATCTGTTGCTCTTCTTTCGACTGCTCCTTTAGGGATTGCCACAGTTAATCATCCGCTCAGCATATTTGATTTGGCGCAGGTTTTATGCCGGATGTCCTCGCTGATGCTACCTAAATTTATCCAGGCTCGGGACCAACACTGAGAGCATCCGCACTGATTTGGGCATGCCCATGGCTCGGGTTTCCCATCTCGATCCCCAGTCTTCTGCAAGACAGGCAGAGATACAGGACAAACAGGGCAGAATATAAATAATATCAATTACTGAAATATTTAGGTCAGAACCAGCACGTTGGGACTTTGTTTTAGGAAGAAAAAAGTCTGGAAATTTTTTGCTGAATAGATCCAGAGTAAAAATCAACCATCCAGACAATAAGCAACCGGTTATATGGAAAATCTGCTGGATATCAACAGGTCCTAACTGTACACCTGATTGTATCATTAATCACCTGATCTTCTTCCTAATTTACCGTAGCCAATTCCCATCCGTCTCTCTCTGTCAGGGCACTTTCCCATCAAGGCGGCAACTACCAACCAGGGATGGTGAAGACTATTACTCATACGCGTCCTTTGAGGCATGTGGCTGCACCTTTTCCACATTACACATTCAGAAGAAAGTGCTATCCACCACTTCTGCTTGTGTGAACTCACAGATGCCCATTACTGCAGATGCCCACTTTGTGCACAGTATGGAGAAAGTGTGAAGAAGTGGACGGAGTATAAATGAACGGAGAAGTTCAAGGGCATGAGCCATGAAGAAGGAGCCAGGAGCCCGGCCACGACCACTGACAACATTGCATCCTCCCTATAGTCCTGATCTCGCTCCATCAGACTTTCACCTGTTTGGTTTCCTGAAAGCAGCCTCACAAGGGCGAAGATTCAATTCTGATGAAAAAATGAGCACAGCGGTGCATTCGTGGCTCGCAGCTCAGCATAAAACATTTTTAATAAGGGAATACTAAAACTTGTTGACAGATGGACAAAGTGTATTGAAAAGCAAGGAGATCATATTGAAAAATTGTGTTGTCTTTTCTAAAAGTTAATCCGAAGGATGCTAAAGCTGGCACGTATGCTGCCTATTTCATAAGAGAATTGTCAGTCTCCTCTCTGAAAGTCATGAAAACATTTTTCTTTTACTGTTTGAGCACAAACGTGTGTTACAATACCACATGCTATGCTGTAAGCTCACTGCTTTTGCTTATTTCTATGTTCTAGACTTATTTATAAGCTCGTTAAAAAAGGCTTCACAGATAGGCTTTGGACCAATCACATTGAAGATGTTATACAGATAGGTATACAGCAGAAGGACTTAGTGGAGGTTTGCACATTGCAAATTTTTTTAGTTTTCATATATTAATAGTCTGTGAAACTATTATCCATATAGCCCAGTGTTTGGGAAATATTAGTGTGAGTCAGCATATGTGTCCATTGCTATTGTCAGTTTTACTCAAGATAAAAAAATAATATGCCTGCTTAAAAAGAATACAATAAGATTTTTTATGCCTTCTACAGTAGATCAAATGATGAGTACACGTTTCTGGTGTAAGAACTTGATCTCAGTTTCTAAGCAACCTAAATCAACATCAACCAAAGTTTTCTCTCTTTTTTTTTTTTTTTTTTTTTTTTTTTGTTCCCTCTCAAACTTGCTCCCATATGAGACAGAGGAAGAAAAGAGAGACATAAAGGAAGACACGTCAAACTCAGTCAAATCATTGCACGTCTACAAACAAGCTCTGGTCCTGGCTACACTCCCCTGCAGCACACTGTATAATCATTGTTATTAGCACGTACGTACAAAGTAAAGCCCAGGGTTCCCTCTGCAACTAATGCAGAAACACATACACATTCTCTCTCTCTCTCACACACACACACACACACACATTCACACACATACACACACAGTTCCAATTAGGCGGGAGTGTTGTGTAGCGTCAGTGTCGGGGGATTCGGCTTTCTTCTGCGCTGTCAGGTCCCATCAGAAAGGCGGCTCATTAGTGTCAGGTTCGGCACTGCCACTGCCTCTCCTCTCTCTCTTTCTCTCTCTCTCTCTCTTTCTCTCTCTCTCTCTCTCTCTCATCTATCTATCGCTCAATGCATCCCTTTTCGAACAAACATTTTCAAACGATTCCTGCTTCGACTCTACCTTCCTCCCTTTCCTCTCTTTCTCTTTTCTCTTCATCACGTCTCATCATGTCGCTGTCACTTTTTCCTGTCGCGTCTTTCATGACATTGAACAATATCTTTCCTACCTACTTTATATCGATCAATCGATAAGTTATAAGTCTGAACATGCCTTAAGAACATGCCTTTGGATCGAAAGTTGAACATACAAGCTCGTCTCGTTCATTAGACAATTGGATGCGTGCTGAAATCTCGAATCTGATTTGATGATTTCTTTGACAGCAGTTCTGACAGTAGTTACAGATTTTAATGCACAGGTTTTTATTAAGGCACATGTACTAATACATTATAGTTTCTATAGTAAAAACTAATTTAACCCTACTAACAACTCACTCACTCTCCCTCACTCATTCTCTATACCATCCTGTACAGGGTTGCCGGGAGGCCATGAGCTTATACCAGGGGTATCTTGAATGTTGGGGGGGAATGGGGGGGTTGCCAGTGCACTGCAGTGCACACAAGCGTGCACACATTCACACACTACCGAACACCATGGATGTTCCAAAACACTGCTTGTAACTATAAATAGACAAAACATACTGTACAACATATCGTTTGGTAAGGGATACCTCGGATTGCGAGTAACTCTGTGTTTTTTATAAATTTTGACTTGAAAAGCAAGCATGTCTTGGATTACAAGTGCTGAGTTTTTTGACACCGACACAGGTTAATTTGTTTTATTTTTACTTTATATATTGTATTCATTATATTTCTGTATTTATTTTTTGGGGCTGTGGAACGAATTATTTGAGTTTTCATTATTTCTTATTGGAAGATTTGATTTGGTTTACGAGTGTTTTGGAATACGACTCCGCTTCCGAAACTTCCGCTTTATGCTCGTAATCCAAGGTTCCACTGTAATCCAATAACTGGACTTTACTATCATAACATCATGTAAAGAGGTATAAAACACTTTAGAGTGGCACCCGCAACTCAATCTTATGTCACTCGGCATCACACCATCTTATCGTTTTTGACTTTCCTTCAACATCATGTCCTGGTATGTTTTATTACTTTTTTGATGTAACACAGTGTTACATTATGCCTTTTGAATAAGATCATTTTGAGAACTTGTTATTATGATGTCACAAATGAGACTTAGCATCTTTGCAAAAATTATGCAATATATTACGTTACACGGTAACAAGGGGGAAAAAAGCTGTATGCTATGGCTTCTGATAAGATTCTAGTACAAGGGCCGTACAAGTGAAACCGGGACTGAGAGTAAAAACAACCATTCTTTTTCAATATAATCAAAATTGCTATTTTTTTCAACAGCTAGATATCTTACATTGTTAAAAAATCATTGCAATGCCACTAACATTTAAAATATACATATTTCAACCAGCATGTAGCTTTAAAAATCAAGCACGTCCCTTTTTAACTTGTGATTTTAAAGGTTCAGGTCTCAGTTTAGATGGAAATCTAATCAAACCTGTGAATAGTCCGGAGTCAGTGTGTATCAGGGGGTATATTTATTCACATCACCAGCTGGAGTGGCAGCAGACGGAGACTGGCAGCATGCGCGCGGGGAAAGCAGCTCTAATGGTCTCAAAGTGTCAGCAAGTTTTCACTCCATCATGGACACACACATATACTGTATATACTGTATCTGCAACACACACACACAAGTGCTCTATGTAAAAATCATGGCAACCTGACACACACAAACGCCCCAAATCAGAGAAGTTATTTGAGACTTTTGCAGGTCATATCAGTAACACTGGAAACATGGAGCCTGGCGCAGTCGTCACTCCTTCTTCCTGTTTTTCACCCTTTATCTTCTCTTTAGCTCTTTGAGTTGTGTTTCTCCAAACTGAATTAGCCACCAGTCTTTTTTTTCCCCCTCATACTGCATGAAAAATAAAACACAACAGAAACGTCTCGCTGGTTTGTCACACAGCGAAGCTGGAAATCCGACTTCTCTGAGGCAGCCTGAGATGAAAAGGCTAACTGGTGTGAAACTTGTCTCATCTTCCCAATCAATCGAGCGCAGATACATTTTCCCCTCAGCTCTCCGCTCAGCTCAGCCCCTTTCTAATTACAGCCTTTAATTAAGAAATCAGGCTGTGAGTTCTGCAGTGGATGAGGCGGCACTCGGCAGGCCACGATACACACTAACCTCCAGCCACGATACACACTAACCTCCAGCCACGATACACACTAACCTCCAGCCACGATACACACTAACCTCCAGCCACGATACACACTAACCTCCAGCCACGATACACACTAACCTCCAGCCACGATACACACTAACCTCCAGCCACGATACACACTAACCTCCAGCCACGATACACACTAACCTCCAGCCACGATACACACTAACCTCCAGCCACGATACACACTAACCTCCAGCCACGATACACACTAACCTCCAGCCACGATACACACTAACCTCCAGCCACGATACACACTAACCTCCAGCCACTCCAAGCCAAAAACGGAAACGTGAAAGAAAGACATAAACCTCTTTAAAGCATTATTGTCGTTCTTTCTTTTGCCCTCCATTATTCTTACATTTTTGCTCATTTGCATTCTTTTCTCCCCTCCATTAGTCCTCTTTCTTTTATATTTCTGTCTTGCTTTCTTTTACTTTTTTTCTTTTCTTTTTTCTCCCTTTTTTGCTTTATTTTTGCTCTTTCTTTTCTTTTTTGCATTCTTTTTTCAATCTTTTTTCTTGCTCAGTTCTTTCCTTCTTCCTTTCTTTCTTCCTTTCTTTCTTTATTTTGTCCTCTCTTCCATACTTCCTTTCTTTATTGATTTATTTATTTAGATTCAGTCTGTTTCTTGGTAAATTATTTCTTTCTTTCTTACTTTCTTTTTCTATCAGTCTGTTTTCTTGTTTGATTCGTTTTCTTTCTTTCTTCTTTCCGTTCTTTCTTTTTTCTTCCTTCCTTCCTTTATTTTTTTCTTTCTTTCTTTCTTTTCCTTTGACTTAATTTTTTGATCACTTGATTCCTTTATTTATTTTTGTTTGTTTTGTTTATGCATTTGTTGATTTATTTAATTATTTTTATTCTGTCTGTTTCTAGGTCAATTCTTTTTCTTTCTTTCTTTTTTCATCGTTTTCTTCCTTCCTTTGTCCTTCTTCCTTTCTCTTTCTTTTGCACATTTATGCTCCTTTCTTTCTTTTCTTCTTTTTGCTTCTTTTACAATTTGTGTTCTTTTACTTTCTTTCCAGTACTTTTGTTCTCTCTGTCTCCTTTCTTTATCGAGTCCTTTTCCTTTCTTTCTTTTGGTCTTTCTCACTCCATTATGCCCGACTAATCTCAACTTCCTTTCTCCATCTCTTTTTTTAAAATAATTTTTCTTTCCCCTAATTAAATCTCTCTCTCTCTCTCTCTCTCTCTCTCTCTCTCTTTCTCTCTCTCTCTCTCTGTCTGTGTGTGTACCACACTCACTACCAAAGACATGCTAATTAGTCAGAGTGGTTTGTCCGAATTTCATTATGTCCTTGCATTTTAATTAACTGTCTCATTCGTGTTTACAATAAACACATAAAAGGTCCTCCAGAGCTGTAACAACCAGTGAGGGAAAATCTGGGACTTTTGTCCAAACTGCCAAAGTATTTGTTGATGTGTTTCACATTGTGGAATGTTCAGCAGACACAATAAATCGAGGTAGCCACAATAAACACTCATTCCGTCACCTCATGTTATGGCTGGTAAGTAGTTACACGCTATCATTTTAGCTAGCATTCAAACAGAAAACAGTGTTTCACAGCATTTGGTTTCTGTAGGTAGAAAAAACATTACAAAAAGGAGTACCTAGTCAGACAAATAAATACTGTATGTCTGTATCTTCTTATATATTATTGAAAAATTTGTAGAAAGTGTTAAGTGAAGCACAGTCTGACTTGTCAGAGTTTACTTATCCATTAATTAATATATAAATATATATTTATTAGCCATTAAATTTATCTTATAATATAATTGATTTCTTGATGCCTAATGTGTCAAACCTTTCATTCATTCATTCATTCCTTCATTTATCCACGGGTCGTTGGGCATGAGGCGGGGTACTCCCTGGATGGGGTGACAATCCATTGTAGGGCACACATACATACATACATACATACATACATACATCCTATACGGGCAATTTCTGGGGATGCCAATTAACCTAATTTGTATATTTTTGGACTGTGGGAGGAAAAGCCACCAAGCACAGGGAGAAAATGAAAATTTACGCACACAGACCGCGAGACGGGAATCGAACCATCAACCCTGGATGTGCGACGCCACGGTGCTAAACACTATGCCATCAAGCCGCCTTTTGTCAAATCCCTGAATTTTTTAATTAGCATTATGAAAAATACTGCGCTGCAACACTAAATGGCTTGTTTTTCACCTGGAAACACTTTCTGAAATCCTTATCTTTAGCACACCTGCTTGTACATGAACACACTTTGAGCTGTAACATGAAAAAGTGGCAGTGACTGAAAAGCCATTCAGAAAGCAGCAATTTTTCTTTCTCTTTCCTCCTCTCTACTTCATTCTGCCTTAAAATTATTTTCTATTCTCTGCACCACACTGCATTTTCATAGCATTTGTAGCCATCTAATGAGGACAAAAATCAAATAAATCCAAAGCATGACTGGCAGCATAAAATGGAGAAAGTGACCACAGTGGTTTCCTCAACCAGGAAATAAATAAGAATTAATTGTTTTTTAAATAATTTAATAAAACCAGTGCATTCCTTCCTTATTCATGGAAGCTGGTTGAATGAAGTCACTGAGATTTTCATTTAAGTTCCTTTATATCACAAAATTATGCACAAAATTCCTTTATAAATGCCACGCCCACCTCCGTCTGACAAACCTGCTGTACTATGCCTGCATTTCCATTCTGAATCATGATTGGCTTTTTATGATGAAATAACACACATGTTTTAAAAAAAAAAAATTCCCATCTACTGTATGCACTGAAATTAGTTTCGCAGGTGATTTTGTCAGAGCGAATATAAACGAACACCAACGAAAAATAGATCATACCTGCCAACTGTGAGAGCAAATACAAATGTTACCTTTAATTTGTACTGCAAAAATAAAAAAAATATATTATTTCTAGATATTTTTACTCATTAAAGCTTGAAATTTTCTTATTGCATTAGCTGATAGTTCTGCATATTTCAAGCATTTATTTCCAGAAAGCTTGAAAGAAGGAAATAAGTCTAGACATAGGTTTAATTGTATTATATTTGTGATATAATAGTTGCAATGAGAACCTTCTTTATTCAAGACGTCTTAACCTGCTGAGACTTTCTTTTTGCAGCAGCAGCAGCAGCATTGTGCCTTTTACTAATAGATGAAAATCAGAATCAGAAAATAGCAAATGCCAAATGTGTTAAACATTCATTTATTATTTAAAAATAAGGACCCAGAGAGAATTACATCGGTGAGGACAACCTGTAGAAATCTACCTTTGACATTCAGTGTAAAGTAATTTTTGATCTATTGATCGAATCATGGCTAGAAGTCTACAGCGAGAAGACAGAAAAGAGATGATCATCAATGAAAAATGTAGAATTAAGGAAAGGTCATGGGAATATGGGTGAGAATATAACTCTGCTGGAGAAGTCAGGATGTTTGGCAAGTGTTAGATCCACAGCTACAGGCAGCCCTGCAGATTACCCATAATGCAGTCCTCAGTATGCATCTTCACTTATCAGAGACAGCCGTGTTGCTCTGCTCATTAAACGTGCTTTTTAGCCCGAGCTTGTGTGGGTCTTTTTAACAAGCAAGTCTCTGTAAGCTACAGACAGACCGAATGTGTGTGACTAAAGAAAGAATTTGCAGAAGAGAGAAGAAGGATTCTCATTTAGCTCAGGCGTCTCAGACATGATTACTTGTTTTAATATGCTTTGAGGTGTTTTAAAATACTTGTCTCTCATGTAGGGCTTAAACTCCTACACGGTGGGGACGTGTCCATCTCTTCATTATTTATTACGCAGCCTAAAAACAATGCTGTCTTTCAAAACGGTAAAACTTGTCACATGCAACTAAATCGGTAGCTCCTTCACAAATGTGCTACATAGTGTGTAAAATGATGGGGTTTACACCCTACTCCGCACTATATATATTCTACAGGGAGGCTTTTGAGATTCAGTAATCTTGTCGTGTAACATGCGTGAGTGAAAAAGGCTGCCGCCTCCCATGGACAGGATGCTGATTATTTGGCTCTGAGCAGCTAAAGCGCAGTTCAGCTGCAACAAATTTGCATAATGCGTTACAGGGCTGAGATTAAATGTAAAGTTACATTTATGCTGTACTTCTTCAACCGCCAACATTATAATACATTTACATTTAGGCATTTGGTAGATGCTTTTATCCAGAGCGACTTACAAAAACATTTATTCATTCATTGCTTAATTAACCCAGGGGAACTCAGGACACAAGGGAGCTCCCACCCTGCATGGGGTGCCAACCCAACACAGGGCACAAGCATGCACGCATTCACACGCCTAATCACACACTACAGGAGATTTGAAATGGCCTGAGCATGTCTTTAGAGGGTGGGAGAAAAACTGGGATTCTTGAAGGGAACCCCCCATGTGCATCAAATGGAGATCTATTTCACACTGTGTAATCTCATATCACTGACATGCAGCATGAAACTACAGTTCTGGATACCTCACTTCAACATAATATTGTTTATTTGTCTGAAAGCACTGTTGCACATGGTTTTCTCAAAAGCCAAAAATAATAACCTAGCCCTTACTGAAAAGCATAAAGGCCAACCTTTCCCCTTAAACTTATTCTCTAACCCCTAATAGTAACCGTGACATGCTGTACAAGATAGAACAATATATAAACACCAAGAATAAAACACATTACATTTTCTTCCATATCTTGAACTTTTGTTCACACTCCATCCAGGTAGGTGGACTTGCATCAGGTCTGACTCCACCCTCTCAACTTTGGGTTCTGTATCAAGAGAACCTTATGTGTATGCTGAAAATAAAATCAGGCGGCACATAGTGGTTAGTACTGTTGCTTTGAACTTCCAGGGTCTAGGTTTTATTCACGCTTTAGCATGCATCTGTGTGCATGGAGTTTGCATGTTCTCACCGTGACTTGGTGGGTTTCCTCTGGTTTCCTCTAACAGTGTTGCTTTTTTTTTTTATACTTCCATTGATTAACCTTTAAAACACTCAGCATATGTTACTCTCCGGATAAATATCTTTCCATTAGTGGTACCACAGATGTTGATTAATTTGTCCTAGTTACCAAATCATCTGCTTAAAGGTGAATAAATAACAAGCTGTGATTTTAAGTCTTTTGAAAAAATATAATGGAAAACATTACTAATGAAAATGTTATAACAGTCACAATCTCTACATTAAAATAATTTAACACTTAAAATAAGGGGGGGAATCGAATCAGTTTCATGTTTCATGATTCATTTGTGTTGTAATTCATGTATAGCCACAATGACTACAGAGTCAATTAAATAAAATCAAATTTTGATTTATTTGTTTGCATTTCAAATTAAATTTTTATTTGACACATACAAAACCATACACAATATGATATGCAGTTAAATTCTTCACTTCCGCTATAATCCTATAATTGCTAAATTTGTTTAGAATTGTAACAAAATAAAAAATATACAATTATAAAAAGGATATTTGTAAAATCATGATATCTAAAAAAAAATGGCAATATTATATTAATCAAATCCTCTCTGAGGCATCGTGATAAAACTCTTATAGACTGCTCCCTGGTGATTCCCATGCCTAATAAAAACAGTATTAGCACAACTAGCAGCATGTCACGTCAACACTGGAATCGGTGTGTCACAACTGACAAGAAGCACTGTGGCCTACAAACATGGCAGGCGATTCCACACACATCATGCTCGTTTTCATGTTCATGTTCACCTGGTTATTGATCAGAAGGTCATGAGTTCAAATCCCAGTACTGCCAAGCTGCCACTGCTGGGCTCTTGAGCAAATCACTTAAACCTCACCTGCTCAATTGTGTAAATGAGATAGAGGTACGTACGTTGCTTTAGGTAAGGGGGTCTGTCTAATGCCGCAAATATAAAAACATATATAAATGCATACTTGGATGTATGACCTCGCTTTGTGATTTGGATTTGTCTAGCAGTTTTTAAATAAAGCATTTTAACCTGCACCTGCAGCCGTCTCCGCTGCCTGATGCGTAAATAACAAGTTTTTCTCTCTGTATCATGTGTTCAAATGTCATTGGCAATTAAGAACTAATATATTCATCAAGCCCTGCCAGAGAAATTTCATTTATAGACACAGTAATGAATTCATATATAACAGTGCAGACAAAATAAAACCTGAAGTTTATTGAACACAAAGCTGAATAATATTGGAGTGGACTGGCGTTCTGTTTTTTTTTTTTTTTTTTTGTCATTTAGCGAGCAGCATGGGAGCTGCAGTCAGATCAAACCCCCTGTAGAGTTCTAAAATATTTCTTCAACAGGAAGCATTTATAGTCAATTTTTGTTACAGGTTGTCCGACTGAGACTAGAGATACAGCTTTCAGAACATATTTCCTGGCATACCTGGATCAGTGTTTTATAAAATACTCTGTTCATTACACACACCAACTGTTGCACTGCTAGAAACTGAGGCCAGGCCTGCCAGCTAGTCACTTCATCCTCTTTAGCTCAAATAAAAAATAGTATTATAGTACGGCGGTAGCTCGTCGTATGGATTTAATCCGTTCCATAGACAAGTTCTTAAGGCGAAATTTCCCATAGGAAATAATGTAACTGCTGATAATCTGTTTCAGCCATCCAAAATATACACAAAATATTACAGATATTTCCAATTCTCAAGACTATAATCATATTTTTGCATATAAACACAATCAAAACATTTGGAAAATATATGTAAATTAAATAAAATATTAAATAAATGGACATTAACCCTCACTTAACCCTAATTTATTCTTTTTTATTTAATCTTGGCACCGGCTGTGTGCTAAGTGGCTCCGTTTACTCTTTGCTCCCATCCTTGCTAACATTCTTGAGAGCCATTGTGCTTTGTCTTAACTAAATCTTTCACCCACAAAAAGTATACTCACTTCGCTTGGTTTTCCACTGACACGAATAGGTTTTGAACGGCTTCCGGATGTGCGCGCAACTTAGCCGGCATTAAATGCTTCATATACCGAGTCAAATTTTGTGCCAAATTTCAGTTCTTAAGGCGAAAATTCGTTAGGTGGGAAATTGTATTTGTATGCCAAGAGACCTCTGTAGTTTCCTGGCTATATATATGTGCTGTTTTTTCACACAGAAATTGATTCATAACTGATATTAGCAGCATAAAAAAACTAGCAGGCATGTGCAGGCTTTGCTAATGCAGGCTTTGCTAATGTTAGCTGACTCACTCAGACACTTTAAAAATAGTTACATTTTCTCGGTGTTTCTGAGGCTTTTTCTCCCACCTGTTTAAAATAAATCTTTAAGCATTTTTCTGGCTAGACAAATACCATTTATGGCCGATAAAAATGTCTTTAACATATGACTGCAGCTGAGTAGCTTGCAAAAGTTGTGCCAATGTTATGCTAACCGTCAAGACTCGAGCCTGTTTAAATAATGCCTTACAATAAAAATGTTTAAATAAATAACAAAATAGATATTTTCTATAATTGAATAGAAGCAGCAGCTTTTTCTTTCCTAGACAATTTTAGCATTCTCATGAGAAAACTTACCTTTGAAATGCACTAAAGTTTACTAAGGTACGTTTGTGTAGTAATGCTCTGCCGAGCTCAAGAGGTACAAGTTACTTAGCTAACCGTCTGAAAATGCACAACTCATAATAATGGCAATGAAAGATTAATTGAAACCACATACACTACAAAAGGTTCTGCTGCTACAAGCTATATTAGATTACCCATTAAAGAAAATGACTACTAGCACAAGAATGGGCTGACCTCTACATGTTTGCTTAGAATTACAGAGGCTGGCAAAGAAAATTAATTACTTTCTTCTGTTCCACAACTGTTCCACTATCTTTTAAATAAGGTCATTGGTGGTGAAGTGACGTGTGAGAGGAAGGACTTTCTTGAGTCAAGTGATCAGAATTGTTGGCTGTTGCACTGATCTTGTAATAGTAGAATTCTTTTCACTAGGTATAGTAGATACAGCTAACCAACAGGTCGGTCAATATATATATATACATATTATGGCATGCCGTTTAGGAAAATATTCATGAGAACTTGATGAAAACTCTGAATATATTGAATGAAACGTGAGAATATTGAATGGATTCAGAATATATTGATTGAAAAATATATATATTGAATGAATTCTGAATATATGGATTGAAACTCTATATATATTGAATGAAGATTCTGCATATATTGAATGAACTGTGAGAATATTGAATGGATTCAGAATATATTGATTGAAAAATATATATATTGAATGAATTCTGAATATATGGATTGAAACTCTATATATATTGAATGAAGATTCTGAATATATTGAATGAACTGTGAGAATATTGAATGGATTCCGAATATATTGATTGAAGAATATATATATTGAATGAAAACTGATATATTGAATGAAAAGTCTGAATATATTGAATGAAACATGACGTCATCGAAACACAGCGCCATCTTTAGAAAGGATGAGTGAGTCTGCGAGAAACTTGGTTGCTGCAATTGTGAGAAATGAAGAGATGGTGAACACATTGATGAGTGCGTGTACGGCCCAAAGTGGTGGCACAAGCCGCACTCAGTATCAGACTACAGATGAAGAAATATATTCGCTATTTCACCGCGGAAGGCCGGTGTTATGCGCTAAAATGCTCCCCTGCCACAGATTGCCCCCCCTATTTAATCTCCGTCAAATATTATATTAGAACAGAAATTTCTAGGTTTATGATTTAGAAATTACAAATTAGACCAAATGGATTTGATTATAAAATAAGCATTATAAAAAATTACATGTAGTATAGGGAAAAAATATTAATTATTATTTTTTATATACAAGATGTATTTTTGATATTGCTTATTTAATAATAAAAATCATTTTGTTAAATTTTTCATCATAAATATTTATTTATTGCAAGCATTTTTGCATTACATGACAAATCCCTGTAAAATAAATGTGCCACAAAATAAACATTATATGAGAATTATGGTCTCGACACCTGTCACGTGCCAAGGGTTAATTATAATAGTTATATCATATTTTATAACAATAAACCTATGAATTCATGTTGCAATATAATATTTGATAGAGATTATGTAGGGGGGGGGGTGCAATCTGTGGCAGGGGGGCATTTTAGCGCATAACAGCAGCAACCAAGTTTCTCGCCGACTCACTCATCCTTTCTAAAGATGGCGCTTTTCATTCAGTATATCAGTTTTCAATCCATATATTCAGAATTCATTCAATATATATATTCTTCAATCAATATATTCGGAATCCATTCAATATTTTCACGTTTCATTCAATATATTCAGAATCTTCATTCAATATATATAGAGTTTCAATCCATATATTCAGAATTCATTCAATATATATATTTTTCAATCAATATATTCTGAATCCATTCAATATTCTCACGTTTCATTCAATATATTCAGAGTTTTCATTAAGTTCTCTCATGAATATTTTCCTAAACGGCATGCCATAATATATATATATATATGTATATATATATATATATACTGTATATAGAACTTTTGGGGTCTGACTTGGCTCTCCACCTCAAACACTAGGGAATTCTCTCGTGAATTGTAAACTTCTTTAGCAAATTTGAGTCACATGTCACACAGGACTGTGTACTAACTCATGACGACATCTTTTTAAATTTTATTGCACAAAAGGGCAGAGGTAGCTCAGTGGTTAAGGCATCATGGTCCATAGTTCTAAACTCAGCACCCCCACTACTGTTGGGCCCTTGAGCAAGGCCCCTAAGCCTCAGATGTATAATGAGATAAAAATGTGATTTGCTCTGGATATGGTTGCCTACCAAATGCCATAAATGTAAAATATTTAAGAAGGTCATCTCTTTTATCTCAATACTTTTGAACACTATGCATGCATTATGTTGAGTGCCCACTTTATTCCCTTCCAGTTGTTACTAAAGAAATGTAGAATAACAAAAAAAGAACTGAGTACTGCTATCGTAGAATATTAATTAACACCTGGCTGACCAATGAGCTTCAAGAATTCGGCAGCTCAGTATTGAATAGTGCGCTTAGTTTAGCATTGAATACTGATGTCTAGACGCACAATGTATTAAATCTGGACCGGATTTGAATGCTTTCACCTTAATATACCCATATCAACTTTATGAAGGCCATGTTAACGAGTCAAATTTAAGGAAACACTTAATATGTGAAGCACAAATGGACATCAAGTGCCGAACTGGGAAACACTTCAGGAGCACATCAGACTCATGGAGAGATATTAGGTTTAAAGCATGAAAGGATTTTCTGTTAAACACGTCCCATAATCTCAGTTTTGTTACTTAAATTAATTATTCATCTACTCTATCACAGTGTTGGTTTTATGAAGTACAAATCTGCCATGAAGTAGAGTTACTTGAATATTTAATGTATAATTGCACTTAATTACAGTCTTCTATTCAAGGCTGCACCAAAAGGAGACATTAAAATCATAATGTGCAACATCAAACCATTATTGTGTTTCTTAAGGGGGGATCTAAACACATGAAAGAGCCCATGAAATGCCAGGATTAGTACAAGTAATAGTGAAGCTTTTATCTCATTATAAGTTTATGCAACTGATATGTTGTATGAAGGTGATGCAATAAGTTATTTCATTGCTAGGAGCATTTTTTTTTTCCGAGTGTGACTGTATAATTTAATAAGAATCCACCAGCATCCAGTTTATTGTGGTAATCATAATACACTGCAAAGATAAACAGTCTGTGAAAATCCAGACATATGATTTTTCTCCTGAATGAAATCCATTTGTATCTCAATCCAAATTTTATTTTAGATATTGTCACAAAAAAATAATAAAGGCTTTAGAAAAATCCAGATGTAAATCTAAATCCTTTTGCACGAGACACTTCCTGAGAACGACAGGAGGAAACTGTCTTAATCTCAAAAGGAAGAAAGGCTTGTGGTGAGCCATTTTTGGATTTTTGGGATAATTATACCAATTTTTTTTGTTTTTTTTTAAGTGTCTTGCTTTTTGTTTCTAAAAACAAATGCTTCAAACAAATTAAAAGTGTCTGCCATTTAAAATTGTCTCAAAACAGCTAAATAGGAATAACGTTTTTTTTTTTATAAATGTCATAATAATGAGACATTTCAAAGAAACCAGCCAAAATGATGTACTTTCAGACATCAATTAAATTAAGCTTTCATGCCAAATTGATGTTTTTCCCTTAAAAATTAATACCTAATGGACACATTAGAGCAAAAAAAGAAGAAGAAGAAGAAAAAGCTACAGTAGATCATCCAGACTGCAAAAGGTTAAAGCATCTTCCGAGTTTCGAAAATAGCTTTATGTTTGCCCGCTCCACACATTTTCATTGTGGAGTGGAGCCACACAGTAGCACTCAAGAGATCACTGGGTCAATTACCTAATCTTAATAACCGTAATTGCCGGGCTTAGAAAGCAGCTGAGCTATTAATTCTAGTGTGGCCCACTGGAGAATCAAGGCTTGCTGCCAAAGACAAGACATACTTAAACACCCTCACATCTGAGCCTTAACACACATTTACTTCCTCTCTTATAAGCAGGGTAGTTCTTCATAAATACCATCCACCCCCATTCCACATTTTCTTTCCTCATGACGAGGATGATTAACAGGATTTTTTTTTTTATCCCATTCTCCCTTACAGGCCTCTTTCATTCTTTTAGAACCAGGAAAGATCAATTGACCCTAGAGCGGCACAATCGATCCACACACCATCGCCCCCAGCTTCTAATGAAGCCATCTGCGAGGGGAATCCTGCCCTTACACAATTACCCAGCAGCCTTTTCTCCATGGGTAACCCATATCAGACTGCCGACACCCTGAGAAGCAGCGTGTAAGTGAGTCCCGGGCATTAAACGCTTACACAATTCCACAATCTGGACGCTGGTTTGGAGGTGGAATGCCAGCAGCTGGGGGTGACCTGCGATCAATACGACAGGACGGAAAATAAGCAGGAGCGAAATGTCAGCTGCTGCTGCACAGTTATTGAGATCCATTTCTCGGTGAGGTGACAAATGAGAACACATTCTTCCAAGCCATGAGGACTCAGCACTGGTTCTGTACAATGTGTCATATCCACAAACAGACACACCATTAGGGAATACGCCTGCTGATTTTGACAAAACATGTTGGGAAAGCTTGAGATGATTATCTACCATGTTTCTTTGTTTTCTTGTAGAACATACACTGAGTCGCACAATTATTATGCCCCAGTCTAGTAACCATAATAAATGGCAAATGGCAAATGGATAATCTCTAAAAGTATTTGTACCACGCCGCTGTTTAATTCTTGACTCGGATTGGTCAGATAGCACATCAAATCACAGGTATAGTTTCTATGGTAACTGCTAAATCACAGGAGCTTGTATGCATAATCCCGACCAGTTTTTCTTTAATCCTGTAAAGAATCAACCCCATAATTGTTGATATAGGGCTGTTTTCTACATCTGGTTTATTTCACTTGATTAAAAGGAGTCAAGGGTAAAGCAGGTGCTAAAGGTTTTCTTCAACACACAGCTGCCTCACGGAGCTCCTGAGGCTCCCCAAGCCACGGAGAATTGTGGACTCTGAGATGCCGTCAGTAATGTCTGTCTATAGGAATATTTGGACATGTTGTACATAAAGTCATAGTTGGAACTTACCTGTTTTGCAGAACATGAAATGTACCTGTATGGATAAGGTTGCAGATAATAATGTATAACCTAAGTATAGAAGAAAAAAAAAACTCAAGACTCCAGACCTGTAGTTATTTTTATTTTTTACTGTTTGAGCAGCAAGTGGAATAAGATTGATTAAAGCCAATATCAAGCAGCGAATATATATACTGTATATGTGTGTGTGTGTGTGTTTTACATCAAAGTTCTTGTATTTAACTTTTTCTTTAATGAGTTAAATCAGGTCACGGAGGTTTTCTAAAGTGTTTCTGTGAATAAAATGCATTTATTTCACTTCCTTTATTTTACTCCTCCTTCAAATGCATGTCTATGTCAATGAAGCAAACGGAAACTTAGCGGTGCTGAGCAAAACAGTTTGCGTGGGGATCTTCTTATACTGTATGAGGTCACAATAGGGGAAAAAAAAGATCAACTAAATCGCCCAAACCCAAGCCAGTACAAACACAGAAAAAATGACTGGAAGCTTAAAGGGTCTTCTTTAACATCTTTTGATCATGACAGTGAGGAATTCATAGAATCTTACCTTGCATTCGACATGTTGATAGAAATTATAACAATCACACTGGCAGTCAACTGTTGTCATTTGACATAGGGTCAGGCTCTTATATAACATTTCCTGTGTGCGATGCTCTTATGTTGCCTACTAAGTAATGTCAAAAACTTTGGGTACCCCGATAGAGTACGTTACTATTACCATATATCCCCCCCTCCAAATCACATGACAAGCCCTTTTATTGGAGCTGTCAGTACATAATGTTGCTCTTTAGCCTTTAAGTATACGTACAGAGTGTGTTCTTCAACCCAGGCATTTGTCATCTTAATGACAGTAATTTGCTTCCCTGCTACCCAGCGCTGCTGCAGGCTGAAGCTGCTCTCTGTGCACATGAAGCTGAATTTCCCACCGCCTCAAGTCGGCATCTGCCACTCAGAACCCTTGTCACCCCGCATCCCGTCACCTTGTCACCATCCAGTGTACAAGCGTCTAGTTTGTCCAGATGTTTATGAGATTGAAGACACTCTGACCTACAGTATCACTTCAGGTCTGACGTATCCGTTTCTGGATGCGGCACTGACACCGTTGTCAAATTCCAAAGGACAGCAAGACAATATGGAGAAGACAACACTGTAGGAGGATATGCTAAGGGAAACCTTGCATGGGAGACCAGCGCTCGGTTTTGAACCAACCGTTTCCATAGATACAGCCAAGGAGCAAGGGGAGGCGGTGGCACTAAAATAAGAAATGGCCACAGGTAATCAGCTGCAGCAGCAGCAGTGACATGACGGAGGTGACAGCTGGCCGAGGTGAGGGCCGGAGCAGCCCCGCGCTCATGTCGAGCCCTGTGCAAACAGCCGAAAGATTATATTCGGCGAGATTAAAATTGGACTTCTGTTGACGCCCGACAGGTTAGTTTTATGTCAGTCTTTCTGAAAGAGACCGCATTAAGCTTATGATGGTCCTCGGAGGAGGATGGAGGGAAGATAGGCTGCTGTGACATCAGATCTGATGATCTCTGATGATATAAAGTCGCATGAAAACTACTTCTACGTGCTGAGAGAGAGAGAGCGAGAGAGAGAGAGAAAAACGGAGAAAGAAAGCGAGACTGCGGGGCGGCTAAGAGATTGAGCCAAGAAAGTGGTTGCTATGGCAAACAAAAGTTTCGTAATGAGAGGCAGCGCTGGAATGAGAGAGAGAGAGAGAGAGAGAGAGAGAGAGAGAGAGAGAAATACTTTATATAATGCAGATTGATAGAAGAACAGGCAGAACAATTACAGCACTCTGTCATCTTTAAGAAGCTCCAGTCAGTTCTGGGTTGACCTGAGTTTCGAGAGATTTCTTAGTACAGGGTAGATTTGGCATAAATCTCTGACCTAAATTACAAACACAAACAGTACGTCGCATCAATAGATGATCTCCTTCTCTGCTTTCAGTCTCTGCAATTAAGCCCGAAGCTGCCAAAGCACCATTTATGTCGACTTAACCTCGGAATTACAAAAGAGAGTACAATTTCAGCTTCCTTTCTTTCTAAAACCCCAAATTTCAGCCGTGTTGTGCATGTGCGTGAGTGTAGACAAGGATATTTGATCATGTTTGAATGCCGAGGTGTAGGTGGATGCCCGAGGCACAATCTCGCGCTCGCTCGGTGACTCAGAAGCTCTTCTCTAAATTCCTTGCCTGATCCCAGAGCAATTCTTAAGCACATATTATACATCCTTACACCCAGGCTCATGTTATCACCAGCAACCCTCTTTCGTACCACGTCTGGCACCATGGGTAAGCCTTCAACGTGGGCAAAGCCGTACTTAAACCAAAGAGTCAATAGATTACAGCCCTGAATTGGCAACCGGGCCCTTCTTTCACGGATCCACGCTCTGCTTTCACAGAGAGCTCGGAATTAGTAGTCTTTTAAGCAGCGCTGATGTTTTCAGCTCTCTTTCTATCTACCTTTCTATCTATCTATATGGATAGATGGATAGAGACAGAGACAGAGCGAGAGATACAGGTGGTACACAGAGTGTCCATTAGAGACCGGGATATGAAACACGGCCGTAGAACCCTAACCTGATTTATTAAAAAAGTTAGCAGCAGACTTTTTTTTTTCCTTCCTCTCCGGAATTGACGTGAATGTATCTACCTGGTGCTTTTTGCGAGAGGTGAGGTCAGTTCATAAGCGACGGAGGGTTTTCTTCAGGTCTCTCCGAGGACACCGCGCACTCTCATATTAATAAAGTCAGTGGGCAGGCGGAGAGGAAAGAGAGGCGCTCTCCTGCCATTTACAACTAATATGATTTCCCCCGCACAGCAGAGAGCGCAGGCGCTGAGGTTAAAGCGTGCATCTCTCCACAGCAAACACTTACACCTGCCCATTCAGCTGCTACCTTCTACCTTCACCCTGCCTAAGAAAACAGACTTTATTTATCCAGGAAAAAAAAAAGAAAGAAAGAAAGAAAGAAAGAAAAATCTCGGCGCTATTTTTTGCGCTGCCTTTCAACTCCGGGGTTATCTGCAGAAGGGGCAAGGTATTCAGAAAGATGGGAGTCGGAAGATAAAATACTTGTAAACGAGGGAGGACAGAAATTGTAAACGGTTTACTAATATCCGGCGTCAGTGTCGCTGAATCTAGTGCTTCGGTGATTTAGATAAAGTTGGGAAGATGAATGTAATGAAGAGGACGAGCTCTTAAACCAGGCAGAGGAGCGGAGAAATGGCCCTTACACCCCCTCATCTGAGTTGCAGGATTGCTGTAATAGGATAGTTTGCTGCCTTCCACTTCACACACACCTACACGGTTACACACACACACACACACACACACACACACACACACACACACACACACACACACACAAAAGCTGAACTTGGCACAGCTCTGTTAGAAACTGAGTGATTTTGGCTGACATGTTGAGGATCAATACTTTCTATTTCTCGTTTCATTCCCTACACACACTCTTTCCACAGTCCTATTCCCTCTCATATTGCTAATGCAGACATATTGCTTCATGTATACGTCGCAAACTCAGTCATATTGCTTGGCTTCAAAAGATTTATAGTTAACGGCTCGTAATGTCCTGCAGTATAAAAGCACAGCTTTGCAACAGATTCTCGCTGCCTTTACACACTCTTTAGGCTGTTTGCAGATTTATACTCTTTCACTCACGCCAAAGTTTATGATCCCCCGACCGTACGAGCCGACTCCATATTCCGCAAACAACCCCAGACTTCGCACCGTATCCGGACTACAGTAAAAGCTCAAAGTGCCACGCTGAGAAAATAACACGTCTCGAGAGAAAGACAGAGAGCAGAGCAAGGTGGTGGTGGTGTGGTGGTGGGGGAAGAAGACGGCATCTCAGAGTCCACAATTCTCCGTGGCTTGGGGAGCCTCAGGAGCTCCGTGAGGCAGCTTAGTGGCCAGGTGATTCATGTGGTAATCTCTCCCCGCATATCAGGGTTATTGACTGCGAGAGAAAAGCTTTCAGACGTAATGGAGATTCATTTTTTCCGATGGCATCAAGAGGAGCCGTCTACTCATATTCATACCGAGCTCTCCGTCCTGAGAGATGAGATTTCAGAGCACCAGGGAACGAGGGGGGAAAGGAGAGATATGGAAAAGTAAAACGAGCATTGATCTGAGAGAGAGAGAGAGAGAGAGAGAACGAGAGAGGGGAACTACTCGAGGTTACGTTTACAGTCTTAACCTTGCTGTAGTTCACCAAGTCAGTGATACAAATATTACATAGTGTAGGAAGATGTTATCTCCTATTGAAAGTGTACTTAATGCAGCGGTGGGTGAATCGGTAGCCGGGCACAGAGAACAAGCACATTCCTTATCGGACGTAAATTTTTTTCCATTTATAGTTGACCAGTGGACAAGTCATTTTTCAAAAAAAGTTTCTGTAGGTTTAAAGACAAGGTTCTTCAGAGTGGTACAGTATAACACACTGGTCGGTTATTTATAAATGCGGTTGTGAGAGAACTATTCTTTGCATTTATGCGTCTGGTTCTACAGATTAATATTATAAATATTAATTCAAGTTCAAAGATGAAAATGCAATGCTGTTTTTTTTAGCTATGTTTAAACAATCCACATTGAAACTGACAGTGCAAGGGTTATTTTAGTTCATTTTCTATTGATCTATTGATAACACTATCATTTTATTTCATTTTTATTGAATATTTTTTTATTATCAAATGATTACAATTTGCACTAAATCAGAAACATGTCAAATTTACAATATGTAAAAAGGCTTTGAGTTGCATGCATTTTTTTAATGTGTATTTGAGATTGTTTGCTCAAAAAGTTTTTTGAACGGTAAAATGTTTGTTCTATCATCCAGAGATCATGTGTTCGGTTCCCAGGTGATGCTAGCAGCCTTTCGCAGCCAGGAGTCTAAAGAGCAAATTGTAAAGCGTAAAGGAATGGCATACCTGCACTCACACATCACAACTAGCGACACTAGCTACTAGCTACTTGTGAGCGTCTGTGAGCTCACATACCCGGAAAAGGCGGATAGCGCATTCCTCTGAGTGTGTTACGTGATCAGCAGTTCGAAAAGATCAGTCAGTCGGCTGGCGTCATGTGTCATAAAGGAAGCGCACCATAGCCTTCATCTTCCTTGTTGGTACTGTAGTTGTTGCCTTGATGGGAGAGTGCTCTAACAGAGTAAGAGGTGGGAATTTGCTACAGCTAAAATAGGGAGAAAAACTTAGACAATCTATTTAATCCCTCAGCTAACCAGACATGAAGATGACTGAATTTCTTGTACGATGCAAGAACACAAAACCACAATTACGGTCAAAAACTTGCTGATTTTGTCAGTGGCGTAAACGTGATGTGCTACGTTAGATTCCTTTCTTTTTCCATTCCATTTTTTAAAATATACTCAATTATTTTCCTGCTTTAATGTAATAGCTAGATACCACTTTTTACCCAAAATTAACAATTTTTCCTAAAAACTGATTTTTTGACAAATATAAACATACTGTAAGACTTGCTTTGCTGGCTAGGTAATGAATTTAGCAATTTGTACATCTTTAAATTTGCATAGTCTTACTGTGCCAGGATCCTGGAGTGTAGCCAAATCTCATGTGCCAATGTTTGCCAGTTTAAAGTTTCGTGCCGAAAATAAACAAATAAATCAATAAACCACATCAGAAAATAACAAAATCACTCAATTAAGTTTTAATTCAAACTAATGATGTTAATTAATTTCCAGATGAATTTCTAAAGGACGTAAGATTGAACACTTGCAATCAAATTAATGAGCAGATCCCTAGTTATGGTTAGTGTTAATAAGTTATTAGCTTATCGCCTGTTTTTACATAATGTCCTAAAGTCAGTTTGAAAATCTTCATATTGTGTAGTAAAGTTATTTCCATGATGTAATCAACTGTGAGAAAAGCAAATGCCTGCCTGTAGTTACAGTTAGAAGTCAAATTTATTTGGTGACCCTGTGATCACAGTCAGATTTCTACAAACTGCGAATTAGATGATTAACAAGCTGTCTAGCAGCAAATTACTGAATATAATGTCAAAGTAATATATTCCCCTTTATATACCCCCTTTTTTTTTACAAGTTTGTATTATCTTAAAGTAACCATTTTATTGTTGTTTAATTGATAAATTGATAACATTTTTGAGTTTTATAATTTTTTTTCTCTTGAAAATTAGCATAGGGGAAACCCCATAGGGCGAGTCCATGCAAACGTTATTAAAGGAAAACGTGCCAAACCCTTCTGATACACTAATATACAAAGCAACTGAATCTGCTTATATTGCCTAGACCTTAACTTGTAGGTTAAACAGTAAAGTCCAATCCTTAGCATCAAAAATCACAAAAATCATAAAAATTATGAAAATACAATGACAACGAAAGTAATAGAAAGAGAAAGGACCAAAAAAAGGTCAGAAATAATTAAATGATTTAATAGTTTTTAACATTTCACAATCCTAATGTTTTATGTTAAAATTCATCATTCAAGCATGCAAAAAAATATATTTTTTTATTTCTTTTCCATAATACTACTGTAAATTTTCTTTGCAATTTTGTTTGAAATTCATGAAGTTTGTAGGACATTTACTCATTTCTTAAAGGTCTGTTTTATGGAGTACTCTTTGATGGAATGCACCAGACAAGCGAGTCTGATCCATGGAGGCCCCACCCCACAACTCACAGCACCGTAGTGCCCTATACCAGAGAACACCGCCAGAGGCCTTGGGAAGTCATACCCTAAGGGGCTGGAGCGGTACTTGCTGATTAAGGGGAACCTACACAATACTGTGTTTAACTTTTTGCATTTTAATGTTATGGCTGTTTAGTGTAGTTGAGTACACTGTTATGTGCTATTTCCTGTTTGCATATATCCAAGTCAGAATTTGACTTTATCAAGTGCACTTGAAGATCTTCATGGCAAACCATATTTTTTACCAAACTTGCAGTTCTCTTATTTTGGATCCTATCCATTATCTTTTCATAGATCACCAGACCTATTACCTACTGTATATCTATCTGAGTGTAAAGCCTTGCATGAGTCTTGTCATATTGTCATAAGCCATGCCTCATACTTTCTAGCTTGTCTAATTGGTCAGAAAAAAAGGTAGATGTACTATTTAACCATTTGGTTGCCTATGGCACAAGCAATCTCGAGGACAAGCATTTGTACCCTCAAGGTAACATTTACAGTAACACTTGTTTTGTTTTTCAGTACATTAAAATGAACTTTGAAAGATGTTTTCAGTCCCAAGTGAAAAAATCCAATAACAGCACTATGTAGCGGAAGAGTTAAGAGCTTTCCTCAAAGGCCCAACAGCAGCTCCTTTATTCCTTCAGTTGCCTGTCTGTTTTGATCTTAAGAAATTGATCTGCTCATACATGGACCTGCATTTTAGATGCTTACAACCTTTAGGAAAAGACTACGAAGCTACAGTACCTCCAAATACCTCTGACTTTTCTGTTACATTACCATTGCTCAATTAAACAAGGACTGTATAGAGCCCTCTACTGTCTGCAAGGTGAATTGCAATTGAGAAATGATCCTCCCTGCTACCCAGCTGACTCCACACCTTCTAGTCAAGCTACACACAGTGGGGTCCAAAATCTGTGACTCAATCGTTTTTTTGTTTTTTTTTTTAATATTATTCAAGATTTTAAATAAACAAGAAATTTATTATTTTTTGCCAAAAAAAAAAAAAAGGCAATGTGTACCACCTTAACTATTCACTATTCATGACATAACTCTTGTAATAACCCTAACCTTTGCCACAAATACTTGGTTTCTATTTAAATGTGTGATTTAACTCCTATGTACAAAAGAGTTTCATTGAGTCTTTCCCTTCCACTAAAGCATGTGTCCAGATGGATTTGGTCAAAAATGGAACATAGGGTTTCACACAAACTTGTTGAGTCCATTCCACTGCAAGTGCACACTCTCATTAAAGTATGCATACAATACCAAATACCAAAAAAAACTTTTCATCTTTTCATTATTTCTGATAATATAATTAATAATAAAAAAAGAAATTTTCACAAAAAATATTTTTGTGTGTGTTAAATTTAAAAAGAAAGTCTTTTCATTCCAACTTTTGGACCCCTTCATATGCCTTATGTGTTGCCTTTGCTGAAATTGCCAGAGGTGAGCATCAATGCTAGAGTGAACCTTATTGCTGGGATGATCATTGCCATGTTCTTCTTGTTGCCGGGATATGCCCTGATATTACAACATCTTCATCAAGCAATCTTCTACTGGCTTAAATCTTAAACTGTTAAAATGTTAAGCTGACATGTGGTCACATAGCCATCTAACTTAAATTATCATGATTAGGGTTGTGCTCGTTCTAGGAATACTGGGTTCATGGAAGGAATATATCTTGACTTTTGCACAGTACTGTGTGCCACTGAAAACAATTTAATGCATTTAAAAAATCCAGAAAACTACCAAACAACTGAAGAGAGCATGTAACTGAAGTTGCTTGGTACTGTAGTTGGGTTTTAATGAGGTCAGTTAGTCGATTATTCAGGTCAGTTAGTCAGGTTTCATAGTCACCCAATAAAAATGGACCTATATATACTTTGTACAGTGTTAATTTTCCAATGGAAATTTTGCTATGCAATATGATACAATGGTTAACATTCTCATCTTACATCTTCAAGGTTCCCAGTTTGAAATAGTCGAAATTGAAGTCGAGATTCACATGTTGTCACCACGTTTACGTGGGTTTGCGCTCTCTGGTTTCCTCCTACCTTCTAAAACAAACCCACTGAGTCAACTTCTGACTAATAATCCACAGTGACTCTGACTAAGAGTAAGCTGTTATTGAAGATGAATAATAAACAGGGAATCTCACTGAGACTATCACTGCAGTACATAATTATTATCCACATACTGTAGCTAGCTAGCAAGCTAAACTGTGAAAGGAGATACTAGGCAGTTTTCCTATATTATCTTAGAAATTATGTCATCATTACAAGTATAGAATTCATTTCAAACAAAATACAATCTGCAGATTTAAAAAGGTCTCAAATGTAAATAGTGAGACTAAAAGCAGGGGAAAATTGTTAACTGATGAATAATAATTCCGTCGTTACTCCGTAGTCCATGACAACTGTGTGGGACGAGGTAAAGGCTTCAGGCTTTCCCCAGCAACGAGCAGCACAATTAACAAAGAGCAAACAAACACAAACAAAATCCCCATGCATGCACACACACACACACACACACACACACACACACACACACACACACACACACACACACACACACACCTCCACTGCTTGAGAGCTATTCTTTTATCAAACACAATACACACAGCAAATGGGGGTGCATTTATTATTCATAAAACAGAAATAAATTAATGTTTTATTTGTGCAGTGCATATGCATGAGAGGCAGTGTGTGTGTGTGCGTATGTGTGAAACATGCTGTTACATATAATACGCAGGCCACAATGCGATTTCCAGTTCAAGGACACTGCCACAGTTCTGCTCAGGTCTAAGCGGTAATCAGAGACGCACCTGGGTCGCTTCAGTCGTAAGGAAAAGTATGATACACACAGGTCAGGAGCTCGGGACTCTAGATCAAGGATATGCAAAGTGAAATGTGAACTACTGCTTTGTGCTGCTGTGTTTAGGTACTGGAAAGAAAACAGCCAGCGGAGTTTAGGAGAGTGTAACGGGGGGAAAAACATTAGCTTTGGCTTATTGATGTAATATTTATGAAGTAATATCAGGAGACTCTTGTTCCATTATTTAGAGCGAGGGAGGGAGCGAGGAAAAATACTGGCGGTGTTAACAGATTAGCACAGCTGCAGGTGGGTGGAAAAAGGGCTTCCCCCAACATTCTCGATGACTCTCTATAGCAGTACACACTCACACACACACACACACACACACACACACACACACACACACACGCACACACAGACACACACACACATTTACTTTCCACTGCGCCTCAGTACGCAAGCACACAAACACCCTCAATGTTTGTACAGAAACAAAAGTGTTTCCTGTATGATACAACTCTATCCTTTTAACCAAACACACACACACAAACACACACATTGATACATCCTGAAAGCTAGGCAAGCTATAAAGTGTTGTTCATAAATTATGGACAAGAGCAAAGAGAAACAAACTAAACAGGGTACCGTGCCCTTTCTGAATAAACAGCAACTGACTGTGTGTGCATGTGTGTGTGTGTATGTGTGTGTGTGTGTGTGTGTATTCAAGCATGGGAAATGTTTTAATATCTTATTAGGGAATCATTTACACATGGATAGGAATACGTGAAAGATTTGATTTTGGGGATGTTTCACTAGATTTTACATATGAATTGTGTTAGCTCTCAATGCTAAGAGGAAATACACTGTAATTCTAGTAAATCATTCTCTAGATTTTAACAGTTTCTTTAAAATATTAATTTTAGAATATTTTCATTAAAAAATAACAAGACATCTGAAGTAAAATTTGATGTTCTTTTGATGTTGATGTTCTTTTTGTCTCATCCCCCCCTGCAATGTTTCTTCATCTATGAAAGTTGTGTTCTAAAGCTTTAAATGAATCTGAGGTAAAAGTTAATGTTCTTGATGGTTATGTCTTTTTTCTGCTGCTAAACCTTCATGTATGAATGTTAGCTGTTAGCTGTCAATGTCATTTTCAAAATGTTTTGTATTGCTTCCTCTGTCCTTGACGGTCTCTTTCACCTTCATATATCAAAGCTCTTTTAATTATCAGTGCTAAGTGTAATTACAATGTTATTTTCTACAGTTTCTTAAAACTCTAACAATACATTTAAGGTCAATGTTGTTGTTTTTGATGAATTTGTCTTATTTCCATTGCAATCAGGCTTCACCTATGAAAGTTGTGGTAAATGTAATTACATTGTGCTTTTAGTTGCACAATGTGTCGGGTAGTCTAACAATGCATTTGAGGGAAATGTTGTGTTCCTGGTTATTTTGTCCCTGTCACTTTAACTTAATTTATGAAAGTCCTGTTAGCAGTCTTTGTTAAATGTAATTATACTGTAATTATAGTTACACAAATACTTTTCCTAAAAATCTGACAATTTATATGGGGTAAATAAAATCATGCTCCTGATTTTTTTGTCTTGTTTCCTTTTGTCATTTTACATAAGAAAGTTGTTTTAGTTGTCAATGCTGTGCAAATATAATGTCCTTTTACAAACGTTGTAACTAAAGTAACAACCGATGTTCTTGATGGTTTTGTCTTGTTTGTGACTGGACTATGAAAGTTAAAAGAAAATAAACTGTAATTTTGGCTACACAATTTTTTTTCTTAAAAATCGACCAACATATCTGAGGTAAAATCTGATGTTCTTTGTGGTTTTGTCTTATTTTCTCTGTCTCTGTTATTTTGTCTTATATTCTTTGACAATGCTAAGTGTAATGACACTGTAATTGTAGTTGCACAAATTCGTCTCTTAAAAATTCAAGAACATATCTAAGGTAAAAATTTATGTTCTGGATGTTTCCTCTGGCACAAGAAATGTCATTTTGTATATGGTTGAAATTACAATAAAAGTAAACAAATAAAAATACTTGACTTGACTTGACTTGACTAAATATTCATGTATGAAGGTTCTGATATTGTAGCTACCGATGTTAAATTAATGGCCTAGTATGAAAGTTCTGTTATCTATCAATGTTAAACTTACATCTATGAAGGTTTTTGTTGTTGTTGTTGTTGTTGTTGTAAATACTGAGAAACTTGCTTTTAGAATGCTTTTAGAAACTTTTCTTAAAAATCAAACAATACATCTGAGGCAAATGTTGATTCCTGATAGTTCCTGATGGTTTAGACTTAATTTATCTGTTACTTGAATGAAAGTTCTCTTAGCTGTCAATGCAACATGTGTAATGTAATTTTAGAAATTCTTCTTAAAAATCTAAGATAAAAGTTGATGTTCTTTATGTTTTTGTCTTGTTTTCCATGTGTCACAAGGTTTCCCCTATGTAAGTTCTGTTAACTAAATGTAAATATAAAATTTTCCTACATTGCAGTTAGGGCAGCATAGCCTTTAAACAACATAAACATTTAACAACATACTTTATTTGATGGAATTGTTTTTTGTTGTTAATTGTTTTGTCTTGTATCCTTGCATTCAGTTATGCTGACTGCTAAATCTAATTAGAATCTCATTTTAATTACAGAGAATCTTTTCTGCATATGCTACAAAATCGCTGAGAAAGCAAAGTTGCTGATTCCAATAGTTTTGTCTAGATTTAAAAAAAAAATTCACATTATGAATAAAAGACTTATCAACTAAATTATAGCTAGTTAAATGATTGACCTGAGTCATTAGATCTCATAAGCCTCACAACAGAATATGTTCCCATGTCAAATGAATGAAATCAAACATTATATTCGAACACTGATTACTTGTTTGTTCATGTGATTCATTATCAGTAGCAAATTGCATTTCAACAGTAATGTATCAATGGCAGAATATATATGAACACTACAGAGATAATGGCTGTGTTTGCATTATCCTGTAGCTCCAGGCATTAACAACATGATTTTGTATTATACATTCGATATGTTTACTTTTGGCAACATGTCTTACATCAGTATGCCACAAAAGCCCTCTCACTTTAAACATCTCCTCATATAGGTTGGTAAAACTTAAAGCTTTGTGTATGTGTCACCTGGAGCCATTGACTCTTTTGCTCTGAGTGATTTTAGTTATTAGCTTCATTCTGGAAGTACATGCTACCCAGACCAATGTTGGAGTGCATAATTCGGGAAGCTTTGTATAATAATCTGAAATGCAAAGCAAATATCAATAGCAAGGATTCTTTTATACATAATTAAAGTAATTATACTAAATAGAGACCATAAATTAAAAAGTTAGATTTTTTGTTCTTAATGTCACATGGAGTACAATCAAAAGTAATTAATTTCTACTAATCACTTTTGTTTGCACGTAATTATTCTGACCATCAAAGAGCCTGTTCAACCCTTTGATTTCTAATCAGGGTTTTCTGAGTGAAAATACACAAAATATTAGTCACATACTGTATAGCTACCTCTGGCACTGTTTTCAAAACCATTGTTTTTAATAAAATGGATGGAATCTGCTGCACTGGGTTTTTGGTCTATATGTTGAAATTAGGGCATTTTGCATACATTAATGCACAAGTTAAGCCTGGCTTCCAAGCTAAATGCAGGATACATGAGCTCATAATGTTTGCAGACATTTTGTGAAGTATTTTTGCCAGTTTCAGGTATAATTTAGGGTATTTTTATCTCCTTGATCTTATAACAAATTCAGATCTAAAGAGCATAATAAACTTTCTTTATTTAACCTTTATTTAAATCTGTATTTCTTTTCAACACTTGATAAACGTTTCTCATATACGGAACAATGCTCATTGCACAAGGATTCATACATCGCATAGAACAGTTCTTTTTTTCTTTTCTTTTTTTTTACCAGTATATATATACTGGTAAAAAAAAAGAAAAGACAAGAAAAAAGAACTGTATATACAGTGGAACCTCGGATTGCAAGTAACATGGTTTATGAGTCTTCCGCAAACCGAGCAAAGATTTTTAATAAATTTTAAAACCGATCAAGTATTAGTTTACGAGCGCTGAGTATCATGTATCACGCATGCGACTTCTTTTTTGACACCGAGCAGCAAGTGATCACAACTGAGCCAATGATTTTTATCTTGCTTGCGCTGCGTGAATTATGGGTAATTGTCTCCCCTGTTGCATCCCCTGTGTCAAAATAAGAGTCCCCTTCTGCGTCTTAGTGCTCGTCTCTTATAATCAACATCTCTCTCTCTCTTTCTTTTTGCGTGCGCGTAATTTGACTATGTGCCCCACACACACCAACACACACACATTTTTTACACACACACACTTACTTTTTTACACACACAGATCTCCCCAGCGCTTTACACACGTGCTTTATTTACACAGAAAACTCAGCTCTGTTGCGATTCTTTTCAAAGGTAAGGTTCTGGTTCATTTGTTATTTTTTATTTTTTACTTTACAGCAGTGATTCCCTTAGTATGCTCATGCGAGTATCATTAGAGAGATTTCTTTTTTTCCCCCGTTAAAACAGTGTTTGCATTGTGTATGTTAGTTGTGACACTTAAAAAGCGAGGTGTGGGAGGGAGAATGAGTTTTACTGTTTAAGACGAGGCGAGGGGCTAATTACACACACACACACACACACGGGAGATAATACACGGCGCCTGCGCACACAAACGGAAACACTTAACTGTCTGGATTTATTTTTACTTTTTTATGTTAAGTGCAGGTTAATTTGTTTTATTTTTACTTTATATGTTATAAATAATTTTTATGTATTTACTGTTTTGAGCTGTAGAACGAATAATTTGAGTTTTCATTATTTCTTATGGGAAAAGTCTATTTGGTTTACGAGTGTTTTTGGAATACGAGCCCGCTTCCGGAACGAATAATGCTTGTAATCCAAGGTTCCACTGTTTATATATATATATACAGTGGATATATATATAAACCAGTATATTTTTTAAAAATTCAGTATATGGAACAGATTCTGAGCAACTGGTTCCACTGCTGATCACCGTAGGTCTGGAAGGCCAAGAGTGACAATGCCAAGACAAGAGAGACTAATTCAATGGCATCATTTTAGAAATCATACTGAAATGCTGCCACTGCTGCTGTTGGTCTTCCAAGGTTACACATGATCAGTCACTGGACTATTCAATGATGTTTTTCCAAAGCTACACATGCAGTGAGGACATATCTTGGGCCAAAGTTGTATCTACATAATTGTCAGTGTCCTCTGATTTTAAACTTCTGGTGCTGATGAACACAGATTTTTTTTTTGTATAAAATTAAACTTTCTTATTTATATGACAGAAATAAATTTTTTAAGAAATTTATATGTGCATTGTTTCCTTTTGTTGCTGCGTATAATTTATGATGTGAGATTGCTGTAAGATACTCTTATCAAATATAATGTTCATTTAAGATTTAGTATACTATTTAGGAGGATTTTGGTATAGTGTAATAAGTGGGGAAAAGTTTTTGGAAGGAAACCTGGCAACCCTCTCTCTCTTACAGTGGCCGAGAAGCGCAACTGTAACACAGTTACAAGCGCAAATAACACAACCGAAAGACAAGACATTTGACACATACAAGTACTGCAACCTCATGGCACTTGAATGTCTGTGAGGCTACAGTATTTCCTAAATATCTTTAGTGACAGACAAAATTCAACAAAGCGGAAAAGTTAGGTGTAGTTTGATACAAAATTCTTACCGCTGATCTTGAGTGACAGATGTCTCATCCAATCAACAGTAAGGCTATAATTCGCAGGTATATATACTATACCTTTTCCGCTTTGTCTGAATTGTCGTTGTGTTTTCTTATTTGGTATTTTTTCTAGATTTGTTATTTAATGTTTGGATTATTTTTTTCTGATTTTGTTATTTAGTTTTTGAATTTGTTATTTCGTTTTTTGGTTTTGTTATTTTGTTTTTGGATTTTTTTTTTTTTTGTAATTTTATTTTAGGTTTTGTTATTTAGTTTTTGAATTTGTTATTTTGTTTTAGATTTGGTTATTTAGTCTTTGAATGTGTTATTTAATTTTTTCGGTTTTGTTATTTTGTTTTGTGATTTATTTTTAATTTTTTGTAATTTTGTTTTCGGTTTTGTCATTTTGTTTTTTGATTTGTAATTTTGTTTTCGGCTTTATTTAGTTTTTGAATTTGTTATTTTGGTTTTGGTTTTGTTATTTTGGTTTTGCTTTTATTTTTTCTTCAGTTTATTTATTTAGTTTTTGCTTTTTTTTTCAGTTTTGTTATTTTGTTTTTGAATTTGTAATTTTGTTATCGGTTTTGTTATTTTGTTTTGCACTTCTCGGCCACCATACTCTCTACTCTCTATCCCTCTCTCGTTTCTCTACAAATCTGCTCCTGTCAGGTAAGGCTTGGCTGAACTGTGATGATTGACTCTGTGTGTGTGTGTGTGTGTGTGTGTGTGTGTGTGTGTGTGTGTGTGTGTGTGTGTGTGTGTGTGTGTGCGCTCATCAATCTGGAATGGAGAAACAAATTGGTTGGTTTTCACTGCTCTGCATCCTGTCCTGTGGGATCTTCGAGGCAACCTGTCAGAATCCCCGTGTGACACTCACACACCCTTAAGCATACAGCGTTTTTACGCACATGTAAACCAAGCGCACACACACACTTACAGACACACAGACATACACATAGTCTGAAAGAGACTTTTTTCACTTTTGTGTCTGTACATATAGCTGCATGTGTATACGTGCATGTGGGTCTACGTGTTTCAGTACCACTTTGAATTAGAGCAATAATGATCCACGATATGAGGTGGATATGGCTGGAACACAGCAGGCCGTGGCCAATTTGCTCCTAGCCGCAGCGCCATGGCACACATCACATATCCGGATGCGTCTTTAAACCTGGACGGCACAGCGGGGGAGAGAACAAACGCACGCCGTTTTATCATTTCCTTCACAGCAAAGATCAAGCAATCAGTTTGGCTCTACGGGGGCCTGCGTTAACAAACCCATCGTTTTAATGCAATTTCCCAGTGTACTAACACACATCCCAACATCACAATGCGATGTTCATTTGCTAATGTTCACTTTGTCTAAACTAATACACCCAAACATAAAAGCCAGCATTTTTCAACCTATTCCATAAACGAAATTTGTTTTTTGTACTAAAAAAAGAACAAAAAAGCACCAGGCAGCCGTGTTTAGATTTATTTTGTGTTTTTTTTTTTTTTCTTAAAATGTCACCAGCATATGTAAAGTAAGCTCTAAGTGAGAAATATCCCATCATGGGGCTTGCTATTATAGGAAAAAAATCAACAAAAAAATCGAACAGGCCTGTGTCATGCACCCTGATATGAAGCGAATTTACAGTCATCATTCAAAGTTGATTACTTTCCAATTATAGTATATCTCACAGAGCTTTATTACTCTTTCACAACAGCAGTTAAAACAAAAAAAATGTCCAGCTTAATGAAAAATGAACCACAACTACTGTACAGATGTACTGGGTAAAGATTAAGTTGAAAAATAAAATAATCCGCAGCTTAATGCTTTATGTTATCTGTAACAAGCTCTATTTACACAAACATCATGCACTTGGATACTTGGTACAATGTTTAGTATATCTGTGCATTCATAGATTATTTTCAGCAGAAAAATGAGTCAAAGGGAAACTCCATTTTTT
Organism: Clarias magur; assembly: GCA_013621035.1. Taxonomy (NCBI): domain Eukaryota; kingdom Metazoa; phylum Chordata; class Actinopteri; order Siluriformes; family Clariidae; genus Clarias; species Clarias magur. The sequence continues at coordinate 1,391,369 of QNUK01000050.1, read as the reverse complement.
TCCCATCACCACCTTCAATACACCTACACAAGCCTAAGTACAACATGTCTGTGTTTGGCAGGTTATGTAACGCTGAAATAGAAGATGGTGTCCCACAAATCATGCCCTAAACAGCATTCTGTCCAAACAAACCGCTCGTTAATAACAATTGAAAGTTTAATTTTAGTTCCCCATTCTGCTTTTCTGACTTTTTACTTTTTCGTGGGAAATAAAGTTTTCAGCACTATAAAAAGAAAAAAAAGAAAAGAAAAAAAAAAGTTTTCAGCACCACGGAGAGCTCTTCAGTCTCAACACGAGCGAGTGAAACGCCGAATGGTTAGAAGTGTGTGTAAAGATGTCCAGCTTCAGGCTTTGTCAGTTTTTGCATGTTGTTGTTTTGCTTGTGTGTGTGTGTGTGCTTCTGAATGTGCATGCTGATTTGTGAGTATGTTGTGCAAGAGAGTTTGTGTGTGTGTGTGTGTGTGTGTGTGTGTGTGTGTGTGTGTGTGTGTGTGCGTGTGTGTGTGTGTGTGTGTGGTGTGCATGGTGACAGCACGCCAGGTGTCCCCTCGGCAGGAGCTCCAGAGTAAACAGCAGTAAATGCAGAGAGGGTGCTGACAAGCACTGACCTTATCCACTGCTCTAAACTCCATCTCTCTATCCACTCATCTGCACGTTCGCTCTCCATCCTTCTACTCTCAGCAGGGCCGGGCTGCTACTCATCTGCCCACATTTGTCAAGGGCAAGATAAATGGTTTATGTGTTTGTGTGTGTGTGTGTGTGTGTGTGTGTGAGAGAGAGAGAGAGAGCGAGAGAGAGAGAGAGAGAGAGAGAGAGAGAGACAGAGACAGAGACAGAGAGACAGAGAGAGAGAAATCAAATCAGTCAGGGCCTTGTCATTCTGTGTCTGCAGATGAGCCTCCACTCAGAGATACAGGAGAAAGAATGTCTGAAATTGAAATACAGAAAAAGGCAAAAAGCACAGAGAAAGACAGAAGGACAGTGACAGAAAGACAGAAAGACAGTGAGGAAGGAAGATGGTAAAGTAATATAAATCAGATCGGAAACATTCCTCAACATAAAAAGCTCAAGGGATAGTTTAGAATATGTACACCAAATGGACAACAGCAAATTTGGAAATGTAAAAACATATTATGGGAATTAAAAAAAACATAAATACAGCACCAAATCAAATATCAGAGCAAATTTTAAAACACCAAAACCAAAAACACAACAGGAAATTTGAAAATGTCAAAGAAACACCAAAAATTTCACTTCTGATTGGCTAGAGTCAAAGAGAGCGCTGGCTCTTTGTTGTTTTTGTTTTGTTTTTTCTTTTTGTATACCAAATTCACTGTTGTGTTTTTGTTTTTTGTTTTTTTTGTGGTGATTCTAAATCCGCAGCTGTTTTGTTTGTTTGTTTTGTTGATGTTCTTATTGTAGTATAAATCCTTTTTGTTGTGGGTTTATGTTTTTGATATTATTGTCATATTTTTTATTTTGTTGTCATGTTTTTAATTTTACAGTCATGTTTTTGATTTTTTGTGGTTTTGGCTTGGCTGTTGTGCTTTTTTATTTTTTCTTATGTTTTTTTGTTTTGTTGTTGTGTTCTTAGTTTTTCTGTTTTTATTTTTTGTTTGTTTGTTTGTTTTGTTTGTTTTTTTGGCTTTGCTGTTGTGATTTTAATTTTGTTGTGCTTTCTCCATTTTTTTTTGTCATGTTTTTGATTTTTTTTTATCATGTTCTTAGTTTTGCTGTTTTGTTGTTGTTGTTGTTGTTTGTTTGTTCTGCTGTTTGTTTTGTTATGTTTTTGGCTTTGCTGTTGTGAGTTTGCTGTTGCATGCATTTTTGGTTTCTGGGGTTGCAGTTCTGCTTATAGTTTTGTTGTTTGATTTCCAGTTCTTTCATGTATTGCACACGTACAGGCCACTGTACTCATTAAGAAAGATGGAGGGATCGAAAGCCTGGACCCAGCAGTAGCGCCTGTCAGTTAAACAGGGACAATGTGCAGTATTCATATAGAGAAAAATGTCAGGTGCGAACAGAGAAAAGTACGGTCGTGGTAAAATAAAAGAAAGAAAAAAAGGTGGGAGTGCTCGTGAGCTCCTGCAGGAGAGGTGAAGCAGCCAAGCCTGACCAAATTAGATGGAGCAGCCCTCGGCTCAGTGGAAATTCATTTCCGTGTCTGAGCCGACACTGGGGAAACCTGGAGAGCCTGAAGGTCGACCTCACACCCCCTCGGCAAACCGGCCAGCTGCCGGAGAGTGGGAAAGAAAGAGAGAGAGAGAGAGTGAGATCTGATGAGGAAGAGGGGAAGGTAAAAGAGGGCTGGATGGATCAGTGGGTCCACTTGACCCGCTCATTAGCCCAGCCTACTCTAATTAGCGCTAAGCTAAGTGCCAGTAATTAGTCGCATTGTGTCACCTGCAAGAGGCCGCACACGATCTTTGCACGTTGCTATGGTTACCAAGGGAGAAGAATGGAGGGAGGAGGATGGAAAAATTGATGAGAATGATCAGAAATGTCACCAAAAAAAAAAAAAAAAGCAAAACAAGCCTGCACACTGGGACCATACAAGCCTGGGACTTGTATGACACACACATGGACATAGTTTCTGTTTTTTTTTTTTTTTCATTTTCATAAACTGTGACTAAAACATAATGTCCTAATGTTTAAGCTAAGTTCTAATAGTAAAGAAAGACGTTTGATTTTCTGCCACCTCTTTGACAGTGATGAGCTTGTTGTTAATAAGGCTGCTTCGTTATCGATCACGTATCATATACTGTATAGCATAAGAATGTGTGCGACAGTGTAAGAAACCAGAGTCTATCTTAATACCCATATAGCATGATGGAAATGTGTGATTTATACACCATGCACAATACATCAGCCTCGTAACTCCCGGGGCAAATTAAATGTCTTGTCTGAAAAGTGAATTTGCAACACTATTCCAGGTCGCATACATTACCTGTATGAACTTTCACACTTCTATAACACTTCTTAAGCTTTAAAATAGATTTTCAGAATCGCTGCGAGAGCCACAGGAAGCTCTTTAACCTACACACTAATTGTCAGACCACTTCAACATGGCTGTTAAAAATGCTCAGCTCTACGCGCACACACACTCGACTACAGGTGTGACTGCTCCTCGGCTTACCATAGGGCCGGCTACTTTATTTCTTTCGCTCTAGTGTATAAAAAAAAAAAGAAACTGTGTCTGGGGTGTCTGAGATGCAGAAATTGTGTGTGTGTGTGTGTGTGTGTGTGTGTGTGTCATGAGAAGCCACAAGGACCCCTGGTTGGCACAGTGACTCACCCACTAGTTGCTGCTGAAGTTCTCTGCAACCTCTGTATATCTGTGTGTGTGTGTGTGTGTGTGTGTGTGTGTGTGTGTGTGTGTGTGTGTGTGTGTGTGTGTGTTACTGTGACAGAAAGAAAAACAGTATGAAGGCATGAAGCTGCAAAAGAAGTAAACATCTCTCTCGCTCTCTTCCCTCCACACTTTAACCTAATTCCTAACATCTAAACTATTTGATATTCCCTAATTTCCCAAAAAGTTGAACGAGCTTCTCGGGAGTTTAGTACAGCATGCAGACACATGCTGATACACTACACACATCTGGCACTATCCGGATCTACATTCAGATTCAAATCAGATCGGTCAGGAGCTCCGGTGATGTAATTCATTGTAGCTGCGGCTGTAATTCAAATACGGGTTTATTTATGAACTCGTTCTAATACTTTACAGTTTCTATGGTAACGAGTCAAACTGGGACTTGTATGATGGAGCAGATGTTACACATGAAGCGGTGTTGTTCATATGGTGAAGTTTTCTATAAGGATGTGTTTGCGGTTTCAGTGCTTTTCCAACATGGGCTGAACGTCTTCACATTTGTTGTAACATAACATTTTTATTACTAACATTTTATTACATTTTTATTGATAGCGAAGTAACTTGGCTCACAACATTAAGAACAAGTGTACTGCATGTGGATAAAAATGATGTGTATGATGTGTCATTTGTTAATTAATCATTACAATACAATTGTAAATTTGGCAAATTGAGAGTAATGAATTTGGGAACAGTTGGTTGTTGACTATGTTTTAACTGCGAAAGTGAGCAAGTGTGTTAAGCTTTATTTAAATATTTCCTTCTAATAAATACGCTTATGAACCGGAGGGTGGGGCGTGGTGGCTTAGTGGTTAGCACTGTCGCCTTGCACCTCCGGGGCCCGGGTTCGGGTTCCACCTCGGGGTCTGTGCGCATGGTGTTTCCCCATGCTCGGCGGGTTTCCTTCAGGTACTCTGGTTTCCTCCCACAGCCCAAAGAATTGCAGATGAGGTTAATTGGCGGTCTCAAGTTGTCTGTAGTGTGTGTGCGTGTGTGTGTGATGGATTGGCACCCTATCCAGGGTGTACCCTGCCTTGCGCCCAAAGTCTCCTGGCCCCCGACAACCCTGTATACAGGATAAGCTGCATAGAAGATGAATGAATGAAAGAACGAACTGATGTTCAAAATGAGTGAGATATTCAGGTGACATATGAAAGTAATAAAATTATTTTACTTATTTACATTTCACGAAGTCGTCATTTTAGAGGCAGTGGTGGCTAAGGCGGTTAAGGCGCTAGGTTGCTGATTGAATTGTCATGGGTTCAAGCCCTGTCCCCACCAGTTTGCCACTTTTGAGCCTTTTTGCACGGCCCTTAGCTTTATGCCCATACAAACATACGCCGCCGTTGCTGTTCCCAAAGCCAAGATAAGAAATGCAGAAGGTTGAACATTAGCTCGCACCCTGGCCCTGTAACAAACATCATTTCTATAGAAACGACCGAAACTGATGTGCTCAACAACATAGGCGGAACAACTTGTCTTTTTTTTTTTTTTCATTATCTCTCACTCACTAAATATAAACAGAGGCAAGACTTGTGGTACATTTAACTGATTTTCATTCTGATTTAATTTCATAAAATTATTTTTATTTTAATGTATGAGATCTTTTTTCTGCTTAAAAAAAAAGAAAGGTATAACATTCATCTGATTAAATGAACAGTTTCTGAAGTTCAGCAGAAAACAATGCTTTCACATTTTACAATACGCAACATTATAATAAAAATAAGTTTCATTTCTTCTAATTAAAAAGCGAAAAAAAGAGAAAGAAAAACGAATGACTCAATTGCAATTCCGAACGCATTTTAGCTGTGACAAATAACAACCTCATGACTAGAGATACTGGCAATATTAGTGATAAAGTAATAATGAACCTTGTATCTGCTTATAATCAGTTGGAGGATGATTAATAACATGGATTAAACTTCCTTGAATTTCAGAGCATTTTCTACAGTTTGTTCCTGATCTAACAAGGGCCCCTGGTGGTCACTCGCATTATTATGGAACAGACTGATTTGAGATCAGGAGTTTAATAATGCAGCTTGTTCCTGAAACACGTTCTCTGTGTAGATACAAAGTTTACACGTACCGGACGTGTGTAGCGGAAAACATAACGCTTTTTCCTCTGTAATTCTGACGCATGGAAGACGGAGCAAAACAGGACTTTCAGGCCTTTCCTGAACTCTGAGACAGAACCAGAGGTGTGGTGCCATTATGGAGAAAAAAAATTACCTTTGACACAGAGACCGAAAGTTTGGGACATCAGTGGAATTGTTTTTTTTTTTTTAAACAAACAGAATATTTATCCATAAGGATAGACTGGCATTGTATCTCCCAACAACGTCCTGTCTATATGACACTATAATACATATTAGATTTAGATCTAACATGGATAATCAGGCTTGGTTTAACTATGTGGAGCAAATGCGGAGAAAAAAAGACTTTTCAAAAAGGCAAAAGTTTGTTGAAATGTTTAGATTCTACTTACTCATCTTCGATACTGCTATATCCTGTAAACAGGGTCAGAGGAGCCTAAACTAGGAGACGGGGTACACCCTGGACGGGGCGCCAATCCATTGCAGGCGATTTGGAGATGGCAATTATCCTAATCTGCATGTCGTTGGGAGGAAACCAGAGTACCTCCATGCACAAAGAGGCCAGAATCGAACATGGCCAGGAATCGAACCCGGACCGTGGCGGTGCAAGGCGACAGTGCTAACCACTAAGCCACTGTGCCACTTTAGAAGATTCAACTTTTCACTTAAGTTGAATGAAATTAGAAAAAAAAAAAAACTGGGAAAATCAAGGATTTTTTTTTATTTCTGACCCCACTTCTGACGACAAGTTATCGTCGCATCAACTCCATATATGTATAGCGAAATTGTTTTACCTTCAGTTGTTGAAACTATTATTTTTATATATTTTTGGAAAACATGACCCAAGAACATTTTGTTCCCAGTTTGGCTTTCTCATCGTCTTTAAAACCACTTGTTTAAATTAGTTGTTGTAGCTTGAGGGCTATTGGGAGTTACAAACGTTTTTGCTGTAGAGAGAGAGCTGCGGAGGAACGGTGGTAAAGTATCTGATGTTGCACCAGGGGCATGGTGATGAACACTATAATAAGCATGATGCGCGTGATGGTGACTCACCTCGATAAAAAAAAAATCGGACAGAGAGAAAAAAAAAATGAGAGAAAACCTACACACACACACACACACACTCTCAGGAAGAGAGAGAGAGAGAGAGGCTTTGCTGAAATGGCCTGGTCCATGTTGTGTAACAGGGTTCATCCCCTGACGTCAGCCAGAGAGCACTGCAGTCTCTAAGGGGAAGGGGAGAGAGAGAGAGAGAGAGAGAGAGAGAGAGAGAGAGAGAGAGAGAGAGAGAGAGGAGGTAGAGCTGATGCAAGTCTTAGGCAAACCCTGGGATTCCCCAATCATCAGTATTATTTGGGGTTCAGATACTGAGCCACACACACACACACCTTTTCACTGCATACTGGGACTGCAACCTTAATGAGATTCAGCCACTGCAGAGCCTTATGCAACCAGCCTGGACCACACACACACACACACACACACACACACACTTTGATGTGCACCTGACTCTGACATACACTCGCTACCACAACCAACGCACACATACAAACAGCAGACAATAAAACGTAACATCACACACACACACACACACACACACACACACACACACATTTTTAACATCCTAAAAAAATTATTCACTTTTGTTTGTAATGCAAATGAAGAGGTGGATGAAAAACGTCTCCCGAGGAGCCTGATTACTGAATTTAGCTGATCAAAGCAACAAAAGCAGAGAATGAAATTTTTAAAAAAAAGTCAACAGCTATTAGGCTTGCTTTTCTGGTAAAAAAATATATATATATATATATATATAAACAAATTAAGAGGTAAATTGAGAAATCTAGATATCATAGAAGTATACATTAATAAATGATTAACTCCAGACTGGTGAGAGTAATGATGTACGCTGTGATATCGCTTGTAGTTCATTAGAGGTTATATTATATTACTGTTATATAACACGTTGATAAATCCATAGAAACCATGTGACGTCGTATGAAAGTCAGTGACTCGTTTAATATTCAGCAACCGAGGGCAAACATGCACGTCAATATTGATTTATTTGATTCAACATATTTGTCAGAGCTGATATAATGAGCGTTGCATTGTTTATTTGTCTGTGAGACTGTTTTAATTGTTCTGGATAATGAAGGAACTCATTAAAGGGATATAATATGCACAGTACAGAATTAGTTCAGAATTAGTCATCACTTAGAAAACTCACGCAACGCACAAGAGCAGTCAGCTGGTGAAGAGTACCACCTAGTGCTAGAGCCGAGCATTACAATGAGGAAATCTACACACACACACACAATCGAGCGACAGATACTCCCCACCGTCATTTCTGTGGAATTTACTTACGATGCCCGATCGTCATTCACACACACACACACATACACTACAGGCAATTTGAAAACTCCATTTAGCCTAACCTGCATGTCTTTGGACTGTTAGAGGAAACCGGAGGAAACCCACCAAGCACAGGGAGAACATGCAAACTCCATGCACTCAGACCGTGAGGTGGGAATCGAACCCGGACCCTGGAGGTGCGAGGCGACAGTGCTAACCACTAAGCCACCCTGCAACCAAGATTAAAGCACACACACTTGAGGATCACACTTAACACACACTTTGTTAGTTGTTGATTTGTAGCGCGGCCACATAACAGGGTCGTTTTATGAAGCAGGGAATTAACTAATGGCTGATAAAGCCCACCTGCGCCGGGAAATTAACCCACTAGGTTTTATTTTGTCCCATTGACGGTGGTTTGGGTCCAGGGTTGAGCTCTCGAGAGCATGCGCGGCTGCATTGCGAGGGAATCCTGATGACGTGCCGGGTCATGTGATCCGGCATAAAAGTGTACCCGGGAAGCAACTTGGGGTGGAGAGCTCATGGTGAGACAGCGCTGTTTATGGAGATTATTTCAAGTAAGAGTGAATACCATGCCAAGTTGGATTTTCCCGTTCACTGGATTCAGTCCTTCCAGACTGATTCACAACTCCTCTTGCTCCATTTCCATGTTTCCGGACTGTTTCAGTATTACCGGTGAGACCGAGTCATCTCTCCCGCTACACACTCTCACAAACACATTCATAAATAACGCGGACTCTGGACATTCTACTCCATCCACACACACACACGCATCCATTTTTTGGGATTTGTACTGTATATATTTTTTAAACACAGTGGAACCTTAGATTGCAAGTAACACGGTTTACGAGTGTTCCGCAAGACAAGCAAAAATTTTTAATCAATTTTGACTTAAAAAAACAAGCAAGTCTTGGTTTAATTTCCGGAATGAATTATGCTCGTAATCCAAGGCTCCACTATATTGTGTTTTTTTTTTTTTTTTTTTTTTGCACCGCTTTGGTTAATACACTTTGGGTTTGGGTTAATTGTTGTTTGTCTTTTCTTGTTTTGCTAGGCCTATACCGCACCGGAAGTTAAATTAGCTTGAGCTTGTACTGAATCCAAACCTCGGGGTAGTCTTACACAATATAATACTCCTGATACTTTGCTGAAGATTATAACAGAGTTGGTATTCAGTTTTGTGAGTCTGCTTGTTTTTCATCTCAAGGTTTCTATAGGAGTCAAGTCAGAGCCACAACCACAGTTGCAATGGCCACTCCAAAACATCTAGTCTTTTTGCCACAGCTTTGAAGGTAGGCATAGGAGCAAGATCCTACCTGGTGGTTACCAAGTTTTAATTCTCTGGCTAACATCTTGAGGTGTTGCAAAACAGGACCACAACATGATGCTGCCACCGCCATGCTTTACTACTCAGTACGAGGTTCCTTGAGTGTTAGTCCTGATCGTTATGCTCAAACTATTCAGTTTTTGTTACATCTGACCAGCAAGCATTTCTCCTAAACGCTCCAGTGATTGATTACCTGAAACATTCGGTCTGGATCTTTTTAAGCCTCCTATATAGTACCTTCACTTGCTTAAAAATGTTCCAGTGGGAGACTTGGATTTGTGAAAACTCACTTGTTTTTCTTGGGTTCGTTGTATGGCTTTTTCCCATGTCTCAATGCAATAAGGCTCTGCATCTAAACGTGGGTCCTTAAATACGATGAAAAGATACACCCTCAAATACCTCCAGCAGTCATTACATCGATTACTGGAATTTTCTTTATTGTTCACAGAGACAGTCAGTATTTAGCCTAAAGAATTCTAATTGACTGAATTCAATAGATCTAATTGCTAATCAGTTGTTTAAAAGAGTTCTGTGATGTAAACAAAGTAAATAGGATTTTTTTTTGTCTAGATGTATGCAACCGCTTAGTCTTAACTACAATTCTGTTCAACTATAACCAATAAATAAATATTGAAAAACTTTCATTACATAAATCTTTGAGGTCACTGAAAGTCATGTGTTATTTAAAGATTAATATACAGTGCACAGAGGAGTGAAACTGTAAATGAACTAAATTTAGGGCATTTGGCATATCGTCTCATTATACAAGGGGGTGTTCAAGTCAAACCGGGACTTGATTATGCAGAATAACTGGACATGCATTAAAACTACCACCCTTGGATACCATCAAGGCAGAAAGTTTTCTCGGTATGCCGGTGCTCAAGGGCCCAACATTGGCAGCTTGGTGATGCTGGGGTTTGAACCTGTGACATTCTGATCAGTAGTACATCTTACCCACTGAGCTACCCTTGTCCTTACTACATACAGTACATGATCTGAGATTTTTTTAATGAATTAGAAAGAAGACACATGGGTGCTTTGATCATTTTATTTCAATTTTATTTAAAGCAGCAATCCTTCCACATTATCATTTCCACCTCAGTCTCATTATAGTGGCGTACTGACGATTGGCACAAACAATATATTAGTGCTGAATATAGTCTCACTGTTTCAAGTCCTATACACAATAATACTCGTGGCAAAAATGACACTGGAAATATTCCCTAAAGGAAAAAAACTATGGTGAAATTAACTGGTATGACTATACCATAAATACTATTTGCAATGTATTTCTCTCTCAAAAGTCCAAAAGGTCAAATTAAAAATGAAAGAAAATGAGAGAAAGCAAATGTAGTGTTCCTCTGAAGTGCATGTAAATTAAGTGAGGATAAAAGAAAATTCAGAGAAACCCCGTGTTACATGACATTTCTAAAAAATAAAAACAACCTTCGTCTTACTTATAATCTAGAGCTACCAAAAGAAATGAGAATGGATGCAAATTAAAAACAGGCAATCAATATATACAATACACCCTTTCCTACTATAAAAGAGAAATAATCAGAGATGATGAAAACATGGAAATGAAAAGACCACAATTAAACAGAGTAAAAGACAAGCAAGCTCATTCTGTACAGGCAAACGTATTTGAATATTTACATTTAATAACAATTGCCAGCTGTTCAATATGTTCGATAATAACTTCGCTATTGATTAGAGTGATATATTTATATTTTTAACACTAGAGACCACATTATGTGGGTGAACAGGTCAAACCAGCAAATACTGAGCAAACTTTAAGAGCCACCTTGTTTTCGGTTTTATTTAAACGGAACTTTGGCGCCTGCTGTTGGTTCAGTGTAGAAACTGCACGGCCCGGTTACTCGACTCAAAAACTTAATCGATCCTGACATCACAGCTGGAGGCTGATACAAGACAACTGATCTGAAATCAGTATCTACAGCATCTGCGAAGGGGCAAAACAGATCCTTGTCTACATTTAGGCATCAGCTCTCAAGCCGACTTGACAGAATCCTGCCTGTGGCGAATTTACATGCCATTTAAAACGGAGGAAATGAAAGTCGCTGTCAAAGCCGGTACTGCGCAAAAATATCAGGGAGTGACACAGGTTATTTCCGTTTTTGCCCTAACAATTACAGTAAGTAAAGGATGAATTTAGAAATATACAAGACTATTAAAGTGTAAAACAAATGAATTCCTTGGTTGTTTGTCATGTTTCTGTTCCTAAAACACACCCATAGTGAGCAGGACAGAGTGAGCTAGGCTACGGATCTGATCTTTTACTTCAATTCTGTTTCTGTTCAATCAAAAAACAAACAAAAAAAAAATTCTCTCATCGCATAACAGGTCATGCTGCGAAAGGTCTCATATCTGATTTAACATTTCCACAAAACTACAGTACTAGAGCCGCATACTGCCATTAAAAAGAACTAAAACAGCTAAAAGGCCATATTTAATGATATTTAAACGAAAACGTGACAGAGCATTTACCTGATGCCACAACACACACACAATCTTCTGATCAGGTCCGGACGGGGTGAATGAAATTATATTATATATTATAATGATAAGCAAGATGATAAGTATGATAAACCACACCATTACACGCATTATACTCAAAAAAAAAAAAGTGATATACAGATCGACTTCATCATTACTTGGATGAACTGAATGTTAACTCTAGTTTCTTTTTAAATCATTCCTTAAATCTGGGTGTACTGGTTGACTACGTCTCTGTGGACCTCCGTCCTTGTCTGTCCCTTGTTTGTCTTGTATCTTATGTGTCTATCTGTATGTGCATGCGTGTCCCCCTCTTACATTAGACCCATGTATTTTAAACATTTGTGTGTTCCAAATCTATTACCAGGAAAACGAAAAGACAGAGGCATACTGTATCCTGAGGCGTAACAACCCAAATGGTATGTATGAGACTGGCCTGAATCTAGAGATCAATGCAGGACTGTATTGAATGCCATTTCCTATGCAAATACATGTTAAGACACGAACAACCCTGCATTAAAGCATGAAGAGAGTTAGATTGGATTTGATATGTTATGACGCGAGGATCTTCGACATGAGCTCGGGATCAGATATCAGGTCACACAGATTGTTGCGAAAATAGTGGAACTGGGACATCCTGTCTGGTGATATATTTTCTGTCCCTATTCTGCATGTCTATTCATAAGCCTTCATAATTCTTTTTTATTATAAGGGTAATATAACCCTAATGATGTGAGCTGCAACGAGTTGTTCAGTGGGAACACAGACAGGAAGTGAAGCTTGAACGTTTCCAGCAACAGTTTCAGCAATAAAGCCATCATTAGCAGCAAGAGCTTTCGGGGTGAAACGCAGCCTCTCCTTACACGCGAATCTTTCCAACGGTGATTATGTAATGTTCTGTGGGACGGAGCGAAGACAGAGCTGTGCTTGCAGCCCTGAAATCCACCACTTTCAATCCACCCATTATGCTTGCATGCGAGAGAGTCCCTGCAAGTCCGTCTTCCCTTCTGTCTTTTTTTTTTTTTTTCCCTGCCTGCAACTCCCACGCTGTATGTCCTACATGCTTAAAAAAAGGAACAGTGACAGGAAGACACGACGTCCTTAAACATAAGAGAGCTGTGAGGGACTGGATGAAGTGTGTAAGGATACTTAGAGGGGCTAAGAGTTACGCCTACAGAAGTGAATGAGAAGTGATGAAATCTGAATACACTCTCACACGCACATGACAGCAGTTTAACCGATACAGAAGAAGAAAATCTATCTATCTATGACAAGCAAGCGTGACCTTGCTTCGTGTGACAAAGACGGAGTGTGTGTGTGTGTGTCTGTGTGTGTGAGTGGGTGTTTGTGACACCTCATCTCCAAAGGTATTGGTGTTTATAGTGACGGGTTTTTACAAGAATTCAGCGTGTGTGTGTGTGTGTGTGTGTGTATGACTGAGTGTACATGCAGCCTTGGCTGGCATCTCAAGGTGGCGTCTCAGCGTTACTGCCGGTTGCTGTGGTGCTCTTCTTCTTTGGCTGCTTCTTCAGTGTCTTAACTGACTGAAGGATAAACATTACGAGAGGAAAAGAGCAGAAGAAGAAGAAAAAAAAGAAAGAAAAAAAAAAGACTGTGAATGGCAAAAACACGCATGCACACACGTCTCTAATTTCCTATTTTAAAGTTTAATACAATGTGTTTTAGTGGAGTAGAAAAGTTAAGGGAGAGAGAAGTGTATGGTAACTACGACCACAGTGCGGGCTGGCAGATCTCACTGTGTGTGTGTGTGAATCTACCAGTCTCTGTGTGTGTGGTCACTGATACCTCTGTCTTAGCAGTGGTTGGTTTCTTTGCTGCTCTCATGCTGGCTGTTCGCTTGGGCACTTTGTCAGCAATGTCCTCATCCGAGTGCTCCGTCCTGCTATCTGCCTGTTCGCCGTCGGAACGGGAACTGAGCTGCGATTCACTGTCTGTCGGTATGGACGCTGGACGCGCTGAGCGGAGCATAAAACACACACATACACACTCAGCAGCATTTCTACCAACAGTCACTCAAATACTGGCACTTTCATCTCCGTTTATATGCGTCTAAACCTCAATGCAATGCATCACTTTTACATGACATGTCTTTCTAGGTACTATAAATCCATTCATCCAGGAACCAAGATGCTGGAGGCCAATGGTGCCCATTTTTCCCCATATTGATCAATATTAAAACTCGTTCATACACTACGGGCAATTTGGGAACACCAATTAGCCTAATCTGCCCGGAGGAAACCCACCAAGCACTGGGAGAACATGAAAACTCCAGGCACACAGACCCTGAGGGGGAACTGAACCTGGACCCAGGAGGTGCAAGGCGACAGTAAGCCACCGTACCGCCACATGCTATAAATGCATAATGTTAACTGTGCAGTACTAAAAGATAAGAGCATAAATAATCAAGTTTAGAGTATACCATCAAGTTTAGCAGAGCTATATCTAAATCTAAAATTATTAACTTCTACAAGCTAGCAATCAATATATTGGATCTGATCTTCATGTCTAAGAGATACAGTTCTGCAAACTTCCCTAGGCCTAAGTCAACACACACCCTAAGGCCACATCTACTTCACTAAAATTGGCAGGCACTGAAGGCACACCTTCTTTACTAGCACTGACAGGAACTAAAGGTATTCATCTTCAACACCATTCACTGAGGCCAAAACCATCTTTACTAGGAACAACAGGCACTGAAGCCACATCATTTATTTTGCTGTGACGCACATCTTCTTGACTAGGACTGACAGGCATTGAGAAAACAACTCCTTTATTAGGACTTACAAGCACTAAACACCCGGCACTGATGCCAAGTCCCCAAATCTAGGACTAACAGGCCCTAAGGTCACACCTCGTTCATTTGGATTTAAGGCTAATTTATGCTTCTGCGTCCACGTCCAAGTCCAAGTGGAGACTACGTCATAGGCCTACAGCGCTGTGAGAATTTATACTTTAATGCTGGTGTGTGCTGGTGAGTCGGCATTACACTGCCAAACCACTACTTAGCGGTGGGGTTTGTACATCAATGACTGTGCTCAGTCTATTCAACGCTCTCTGACATGTTTGTTTTGAAACGCAGACAGGCCAAACTACACAAGTAGTCCTGAAGCCTCCCTTTAAGAAACAACGTACTGATATAAGAAACTTTGAACACATTAACCCATCTTAAAGATAACAAAAGGTTGTGTTTAACAGATAAAACCCAAAACATATCCAGATATATCATAGTAACACATCTGAAAGCGACCTACATGAGAGACAGACAGACAGACAGAGAGAGAGAGAGAGAGAGAGAGAGAGAGAGCGCGAGCGTGACAGTAAAACTGTAATCAATTTACATTATTCACCTTTTAATAATCTGTGCACACAGTTCACTAAACCCAGAGCATGAAATACGTGATTGTGCTCTCAATTTAATAATCTAGGCTGAGTTTATTAATCGGTTTGCGCGGTTTATCCTCCTTCGCTGAACTACACAAGCCTTGAATGGCTTCCATATACTGTATAAATTAAAATCTGAAAATCGGCACTGACTTTGGAAACACTGCCGGTAACTTTGCATGCAAACACCACAGTTACTCTGCAGTAAATATCATAAGCATAAAATCGAGGCAGCTCTTTTTGTCTCTGTGTCATGGACACTCACACCATCCAACACAAAACGGCCATTGAAGCGGGTCGCATTAACTACTCCTGAATGCAGCCTGGTCGCTTTGCACTGCAGACTAAACAGAATCGTCATTGATCTCATTACCGTAGTTATGACCTCAAGGGTTAAAACACACACAAGTGCACGATTTGGTTGAAAGGAAAATAACACAGTTTAATCTGGGTCAAAAACCTTTGAAATGAGCCTGACTTTACCAGTACAATCCTTTTCTTCTCTCATCCCAGCCAGAGCACATGACCAGCCCAATCTTTTGTGTGCGTCTCTACCCCCCCTCTCTCTCTATAATCACATGCTGCTCACATCAGCCGGCGTATCAAGAGGACAAACCCGGACAATGGCTGGCTCGCTGAGCTCAACTGAGTGAATCAGCAGGTCTTACTCATGCTGTAAAACATCCTCACACTACACACTCCAGTCTGAGTAGGTTTAATACACACTATACGACAGTCCGTTCCGAATGAGTAACTTGCTCTGATTGGACGAGCCAGCCAACCCTGACACAAGACTGAATTGACTTGAAATCAGTCTCCAATCCCTGAACAAGGGCACTACTTGGTGTGTGTGATGATGGATTGTAAACCCTACTTAGCGCACAAGCTTTACATTTACAATTCAAACCTTGAAACCGGAAGTTAACAAATCTGATATTCTAAAGCAGAATAAGTGAAGATATACAGAGAACTTGACTGTCCACCATCTCCATGGTTTATCCTCCTCACCTTTTGTCCACGTAGTACTGGTAAGGATTTAAAACTATTTACACCCCTGTTAATTACTCTTTGTTCTGCAAGTGACGGTTAGTTAGTTCCGCCAGGCGTGGAAGGATGTGTGTTGCATAAGTAAAGAAACTGTTGATAATAAATGATGTGTTTGTGGAACTGTTGCATAAAATCAATAATCACACTTGCGCCATGCTGAAAATCAACTCAACAGCACTTCATCTATTGTGATATTAACATGGAGCTCTCCTCGAAGTACAGAAATCTAAGGTCATGTAAAATGTGCACATTTATGTGTGTGTGTGTGTGTGTGTGTGTGTGTGTGTGTGTGTGTGTGTGTGAGAGTACCTGTACGTGTTTTGGCACGCGGCAGTGTAGCAGCAGTGTGTGTCTCGTCATCCAGCAGCTCCTCCTCATTCTGAATGAGCGTCAGATCCTGCAGACTAAAACTGCGCAGCTTCTCCGACAACACGCCCTGACCCTGCACAACACGCGCTGTTAAACGGCCACACGTACCCTGCACACGCATTCTTACACTATTTCAGGTTCCTCACAGACACAACTGCACTCTTAGGCACCACAGTGTGTGTACACTCCTTCACCTTGGCGGCTGCGGTGACTGCGGCCGTGGCAGCAATATTCAGTCCTCTCTTTCCAAAGCGCATCATGGTCTCGTAGCTGCGGTCCTTTGCCTGAGTGATGTACTCGTCGATCTCCTACAACACACAAACGTACAGATGTGAGCAACATGTGCATGTGCATGGCTGAAGGATAAGAATGTGAAAGAAGCGAGACCTTTTCTTTGTTGGACAAGGTGGGGTGCACAAACTTGCGATACAGGACGCTGGAGCCCTTGGTGTATGGTGACAGCAGCCAGATGACAAAAGCGATCTTCAGCTCGAAATAAAAAGGAAACCTGAGGAAATAACATCGGATATGTAATTCACAGACTTGAACAGCTCACAAACAAATACATTACACAGTACAATGAATTTTTTTCATTATTATCATCATCTGTGAAATATTTTAGCAGACTAAACCAAGTGACACAGCAAACATATCTTTTAATATCACTGATGGAATTTCACCTTCAGCCGTGTGTGTGTGTGTGTGTGTGTGTGTGAAGGTCACTCACCACGACAGAAGCATATCCGTGATCGTCTCTGCTGTGGTAAAGAGCGCAAACACTATCCAGTACATCATCCACTTGACCTGATGGATACACACAAACATGTCACACGAACCAGAGTAAAATCGGCCAGGGATAGCAGAGACGCACAAATCTGAACTCATTGTGCAATTAATCCGTTTAACGCAAGCCCCAGCGCATTTTTTCACACTACTTGCGTACATCAGAGTTACGAATTTCCACAGATAGGAACGGACCGTGGATCTACGAACATTCACAGATACGACCAAATCACTGATGTAGTTCACATTTATTGTGCAATATTTGTATGTGAATAATCATAATTTAATCTTTTAAAAAAATCCTCAACAAAACAGGTCACAGTCCAATACAGCGGAAAACGGCTCTGAAACAAAATGGCTGCTGGGATTCCTCTGGAGATTTAAATGCACAGAGGCAACACTGTTACTTTTGTGTGAAATTCATTTTTTTAGGTGCGGTTACAGTTTTTGGCCACATGATGGGAGTGTGAGGAAAGGGGACAGAGATAGTCAAGGGGTAGGTATGCTGTATATTGTATATTTGTGTGAAAGGCGTGCAAGACTCACTTTGTTGGACTTAAGAATGAATCCAATTTACAAACGACTTTTCGTTCTCAAGTCGGGGACTTGCAGTATAGGGTTCAGTGTGGTGCTGTATAGAGTAACATATGCTATATGATGAGCTGAATTTGATTTAATTTTAACCAACTATACAAACATGACTGAAAAATGAATGATGTATGAAAATAAATATACAAAGAAATATGCAAATTTTGACACTTTAATATTTTTGGATGCCATTCCAATATTCCATTAGTGGCAAAATGTACACGTTATGAAAGTAACGATAAGGTTCGTTCTACCTGATGGATGTGAAAACCTAAGTGCACAGTTTGATGTTTGGAGCCTCCCCGTTAACACACACTAACAAGGCTTCCATATAACCATTTTTTTTTATTGTCATTGACCTTTGTTGCCAGTACAGAGTTGTACTTTTTTTTTTTTTTAGTGTTTAATCTTTGCCGCATGAGTTTTAAGGGTTAAGTAACTGGTCTGTTTGATTGAGCACAACAATTATGTTCTCAGACGTATAATGAGTTAAGTGTAAATGAAAACTGAGCTAAAAGGACAGAGCTGTAGAAATACCATGTGTTTTTAATGTTTGGAAAAGATTATTATTTAAACTAGCCAAGCCTACAGCACCATTCAAGAGTTTGGACACACCTTCTAGATCAATATGTTTTATCAATTAAGTTAATGCTTGTGTCATTATTTGTTCAGTTTCATCCCCATATGAGCCTTTCCCCATACTGTGCAATAAAGATGTTTGTTTTGTGTTTTACAAAAACTGTGTCTCTGGATCACAATGTCACAATAAATGGACATTTTTATTACATTGAACACAAAACCAGAGCTACTTCTTCTAAAAATACAACACACTAACCAGATCATGCACTCCTATTATGAGCCACTCGATTTTCTCCCACATACTTACAGTGATAAACAAACAGAAAAGCAGATGGTAGAATACTCACATACTCCTTGACATTTTTCGTCTTGACTGCCTTATAAGAGGAGTAGGCTGGGTAAAGGGTCCCAAAGGCCAGGCTGAGAGAGAGAAAGAAATGTTTAATCATTAGGGTCAATGGTTCAGCTCTGAATCTTCAGGGCTAATCCATTGTGTTTCCAGTAAACCCATTTGAGCTCATCTTACATCCACTGATAACTTAGATGTCTTACATTTCAGGAAAAAGCATCTTGAAGTAAAATGGGGTAGCTTGAAGCACAATGTCGCCTGCAAACCATACGTCTTAAGAGCTGTGTGCTTAATGCCCATCTCTCTCAATAAAGGAGGTGTGGCCGTTATGCTCATCCCTCCCATTAAATAAGTTGTGGCTTTAACACCCTACAGACCCAGTAAAGGAAGTGTAGATCTACCAGCTATCAGATCCAGTAAAAAAAAAAAAAAACTGCAGCCTTAATGCCCATCAGGTCAAGCAAAGGTGGTGTGGCTCCAACAACCATTGGACCCAGTTAAGGAGATGTGGCCTTGGTGCTACACCTCCTTTACTAGATCTGATGGGCATTTAGACCACACTACCTTTACTGGGTCCAATTGTTGTTGGAGCCACACCTCCGTTAATGAATCTGATGGGCATTAAGGCTACACCTCCTTTACTGGATCTGATGGGCATTAAGGCCACACCTCCTTAACTGGGTCCAATGGTTGTTGGCGCCACACCTCCTTTACTAGATCTGATGGGCATTAACAACCACTGATTATTAACAACCATTGGTCAGTTAAGGAGGTGTTGCCTTAATGACCATCAGATCTAGCAACGGAGGTGTAGCTCTCTCTAACAACAATTAGACCCAGTAAAGGAGGTGTGGCCTTAATGCCCATCAGATCTAGTAAAGGAGGTGTGGTTCAAACAGCTATTGGACCCAGTAAAAGGTATAGCCGTTTATGCCCATCTGTCTCAGATAAAAGACATTAAAGAGGTGTCGTGTACTGAAATGCAAAAGTGAGCATAACTTTATTAACTGACATAGTTTGTTCAAAAACGTTGGTAGAGTAACTCTTCCTCTATACATGCATTTGTGCCATCATTCATCTCATCTTTTTTGTCACAGCTGATGGTCTCAAGCCATTTCCACATGTCTGGGCCATTATAGGAGTTCCTGGGAGGACAGCATTTCAGGCGTGAAACAGGCTCCAGAGTACTGAGAAAATCTTTCTACCTTGATGGTATCCAAGCTCTAATGAAACACTGGGATAAGTGCATTAGGGTAGCAGGGGATTATACAGAGAAAAATAAAGGTAGTTTTTACTCTCATAACTGTGTTCTGTTATTAAGTTAAACCAGGACCATGGTTTGTACAAAAACAGTCCTTGTAAAAACAAAAGAATTCATGCTGTAAGCAAACACAAAGAAGCAGACAAACAGTCTGTGAGCCACATATTTAGACACTTGTTCTCTTTCACTCAAACACACACACGTACACACACTTCCTGGATTCTATTTTGTGCTGATGGGACAGGATCTGAAGCCCTGAGCAGGGACAAAGGTCACTGATGTATGGCACAGACCTCGCCTACTCACGGCAAACAGTCCTCACGTCAGCTGCATTTGTGTACACGCTCTGTGTGCGCGTGTGTGTATATACGCTGGCATTTGGGTTTCCCGGTGAATCAAGAAAGAATACAGTGAGGGTATGCATGGCTGAACACATGCTCTCTGTCCTAGTTGCGCTAGTCAAACTCCCATAATCCTTTGCCGCTCCTCTCCAAGACTACAGCACCTCTATTTGCAAGGTATTGATCACTTTAAACACAGGCAGTCAAGTGACATATCTCCTTTCAGTGTAACTCTATAACCAAAAGAATAGAAAAATCAAGGTCTATAGAGCTATATTGAAAAGTAATGGCGCCCAGAGGCAGCAGATAATTTCTGATTTTTAAGACTGGTATTTTGGGCCCTTTGTCTGCAAGTAGGTGTCAATGAAACATCTACACTGATGTCAGGACTCGAGATTTCCCTCAGTCAGCTTGTTTTTATACCATAGTGTACATCCTGGTGCCGTTTCCTCCTCAGGTAAACACAGTCAGTCTTCCTCATGATGCATCAGGTCAGACCACCTTCTTCCACTGCTCTATGGTCCAGTTCTGATGCTCAGGTGGCCATTGTAGACACTTTCAATAGTGGGAAAATGTCAGCATGAGTCAGAAATGACCAATCAGCAACCAACTACGCTGGCCCATACACAACAAACTACAATGTTCTGACAAATTTCTTTTATATTCTACAAAAACTGTGATGCATGCGTCTTCTCTGCTGGTTTGGGCAAGACAGGTGCATAAACAAAGCCTTTGGTGCTCATGACCCTGTCGCTGTTTCCTCAGTTGTCCTTCCATGGAGCACTTTCAGTAGATAAGAACCATTACATACCAGAAACGCCCCCCAGATATGATTTTTTGAAGATGCTTAGACCAAGTCATCTAGCCATCACAATTTTGAAAACCATTGTGTTTTCAAAAGAGTTGAAAAAGAGTGCTTGCCCACTCTTTCTGCTTTCAACACACCAACTTCAAAAACTGTTCAACTGCTGCCTAATATAGCTCACCCCATGACGGGTATCATTGTAAAGAGATGATCAATATTCTCTACTTCACCCATTTGGTTTTAATGCTACGGCTAATTAATGTAACGGATTATTAACCAAATATATATCTGAAATCACATTCTGTTTTTTTGTTTTGGTACATAACAGCACTTTCATAAGATTATATGTATAAATATGACCATATGGCATCATCAACATTTTGTCATTACATCATCCAGCTGTACTGGTCTGCTAGCTATCTGGGATAACAGAAGGGGCTGAGTGGTTTCGTATTGCATACATTTTTAGAGCCAAACATTTCTAATGGCAATAAATGTGTTAATATATTTCGAGGCCATTGTTAATAGCTTTGTGTGCATTTTAAATGATTGTTTATTCATCTTCTATAAATGTTTTTTGCGGTGGAGCCAGTGGGCAAGAAGTGGATATATATATACGCAAGTTCATCACAGGAGACAATGCACATCGGCATGTTTTTTGGAAGGCGAGAAGAAACCAGAGAACCTGAAGGAAACCCGCATGGGCAAAAGGAGAACATGTACTGTAATGGAGAACATGTAATGGAGAACTTAAATCCATTAGGGTGGATCAAGTCACTGGGTCAGTGTAGCAGATTTTCCCTGAAATGTTAACCACAGGAGCATGGCCCAGATCATCTCCAAAAGGTAAGTGGTGTAAGTCATAGTCGAACACATCACTGCAAGCACCTGACTCAGGTTTAGTCCACTTAACAGTCAAGACACAATACTAAAGTAAAGTGAGAGCACAAAATGTGCTAGTCATCAGGACTAGATTAGAAACCTTCATTGCAGAGAAGAGTGGCAGGTTTCCAGCGTGTATTCCCACCTCGCACCCAGCGTTCCCAGTATAAACAGGTTACAGAAGAGGAATGAACTATAAAAGGAAATGACTACAAAAGAAAAGGTTGATGATGCTACAAATAAGCTTATACTGTATGCATGTATGTCTCTGCAAGATCCAGTATCGATGAGAGTCTGCTCCAGCACATCCCAAAGATTCTCAGTGGGGTTAAGGTCTGGATGCGAAAATTATGTCTCATGCTCCCTGAACCACTCATGCACCGTGCCATCAAGGAAGAAACAATCTTTTGATGGAAAAACCAGGTCATTCAGTACATTCAGACATTGCTGAACCTAGACCTGACCAACAGAAGAAACAACAGGTCATGACACTGCCCTCACAGGCTTGGAGGTACAGTACAGTAGGACTAGACATGATGGACTTCCCTTACTTTCCACAATCCACCATTCAGTCTTCAATATGCTCCCAAGCAACCTGACGCCTTGCCTCCACGCCGCCCCCCCTCATTTAATCTCATTAACAAGTGGTTCTCTTAAATGCTCTTACATTTATTATTAAATATAACTGGGAGTTCTACTCTTGTTGATTTTGTGCTTCTTCTTTTTCACAATGTGATTGCACCAAGCATTTCAACAATCTCCTTAGTTGTTGTCTTTGCTTGATGCAGGACTATAATTAGACCCTACTGAAACAGGGTAACATCTTTGCCACGACCACACCTTCTGACATGTCTGCATGGGTCAGGGTTAAATAACTTGTCTGCGTCTAGCATAAATTAATTACTGCAGTAATTATCCAATAGAAGACTCTTAGTTAAATCCAGGTGGTGATTTCTTTTTTTTTTTTTGGCATACTCCATATATGCAGTTCATACTTTGTATTGTGTCTACAATAATTAAGCTTATTTTTAGCAAGATAGAAATAAAATATATATATTAAAATAATTAGAAATATATTTTTTAATTTTAATAAATAAAAACAGGTAAATCTGTTGAAACCTCCTCATATAAAGGCTATTAAATAAATATAGATTCATTTTTTAAAAGTTTTTTTTTACTAATTATATTGTCAAATTTAAATATTTAGCTTATATTTAGTACATGTCATTTTGTATAATTTATAATTTTGTTTTTTTTGTTTTTTTTTTTTAGAAAATGCTAGCTAGTTAACATCCATGTACACGATGACAAGCAAAACAGATGTTTCCGTTTGTTAGCATTCTAGCTAACGGTTCTAATGACGTAAACTCCTACATTATACCTTAAAATATATATTAATATAAATATATATGTTTTTTTTTATTTAGCATGTATTATAATTATTATTTTGTACAAGGCAGGAGGATGCAGGGGGAGAGCCGGGCAGCAGGCGAGCAGACATGGCAGCAGCAAATAAGGAAGACTCATTATTACTCACACCACCATCCTGGAAATGATCCACGACACCATGATGAGAACCGCTTCTAATGATGCTTCACTGATCCCCAAAAATCACCGCCATTTCCAACACCAGAAATAACGCTGGCTCAAATCACTCACGGATATACCTGTTCAGCTTCACACCAACATCTCGCATGTTCATTCACTCAAACCTGTTATACGGCATATACGGGCCGGTCGTGTCCTAAATCACCTTCTACGCACTATAGAGGTGCACTATATAGGGTTTGAAATAACGGCTGGCACGCGCTGCGTAGCGCACTAATACATCAATAAGGACGCGATTTGAGATCAAATCTTCTTTTTAAAGGGGCCGTGGCCGTTTAAATCAATTTGTCCTTAATTTGAAGGAACAGCTTGTTAATCTCAGCAACTATACAAGGATATATCAGTAGAATATATAAATACCCCTCAATATAGGGCATTGGTTTCTCGTCTGCAATGCGGAAGGCCCAGGTTTGATTCCCACTCAATGCCCCAACCCTAGCCACTGGATGCAGTACCCAGATCACAAGCCCGGATAAAATGGGAAGGCTGCATCAGGAAGGGTGTGAGTTGTGTGCGGCTTGGATGGTCCGCTGCGTCGACCCCTTGATGGGAGCACCTCCAGGGTTCGGGTTCGATTCTCGCCTCAGGTCTGTGTACATGAAGTTTGCATGTTCTCCTTGTGCTTGATGGGTTTCCTCACAAAAGGGGTGAGGATGCCCTGCGATGGATTGGCACCCTGTCCAGGGTGTACCCCGCCTTGTGCCCTAAGTCTCCTGGAATAGGCTTCAGGTCCTCCAGGTATACATGATAAGGCGGTATAGACAAAGAGTGAGTGAATGATCTGAATGAAGACTGAGATTCTTAGATTAAATTTTTTTATGTGGACCCCTGATCATTACATCCATATGTAGTCCTTCAGTGGCGGTACGGTGGCTTAGTCGTTAACACTGTCGCCTTCCACATCCAGGGTCGACGCTCGACTCTTAGTTTGCATGCTCTCCCCGTGCTTGGTCAAAATTGATTTTGAATTTGAATTTGATCCCAAAATGGATGCCCCACTTGTGATTTTGACAGGGCACACTCAAACACACTCAAACATGCACCTCGGGCAATTTTTGAGAACTAATTAGCCTATTCTGCATTTCTTTGCTGTAGAAGGAAACCAGAATACCTGGCGGAAGCCCACCAAGCAAGGGAAGAACATGCAAACTCCATGCACACAGACCCCAAGGCAGGAATCGAACCACCATGCTAAACACTATGCCACCGTGCCGCCATATTAACATTCATTAGCTCATTTATTCATTTTCAGTACGTGCTTTATCCTGGCCAAGGTTTATAATCAGGAACACAGTGCGTGAACTGGGAATCCACTGAGGTTCAGGTGTAAACAGGTGTGAGAACTATGAACCTGAAGCAGTGAGGTAGCAAGGCTACACTATAGAAGTAATAAAGATTAAATTATTTGTCACATGATTGTTTTTTTTTATTTTTATTTTTTGGTTAGGAAGCTGGGCTCAGAGTAGAGGGTCGGATAGGATACAGCACCCCGGGGCACATAAGGTTGAGAGTTTCTGCTTTGCATTCAAATTAAAGGTAGTCAGTACACAGTAAAAGAATAAACAACTTCAGTCTTGTCTCTACCACACCTGTAACACACGCCTGATTACCACAGACATGAATGTCAATATCCGCTCATGTTCTAAGGAATAACAAATGTTTTCAAAAGCTATAATTTGTCTAGTGGCGGCACGGTGGTGTAGTGGTTAGCCCTGTTGCCTTGCACCTCCAGGTTCTGGGTTCCATTCCTTCCATTCGTGGTCTGTGTGCATGTTTTTCTTGTGATTGGGTTTCCTCCAGCTGCTCCAGTTTCCTCCCACAGTCCAAAGACATGCAGATTAGGCTGATTGTTGTTCCAAATTGCCAGTAGTGTGTGAATGAGTCTGTGTGTGCCCTGTGATGGATTGGCACCCTGTCCAGGGTGTACCCCGCCTTGTGCCTGGCATAAGGTCCAAGCCCCTCGTGACCCTGTATACAGGATAAAGCGGTTCAGAAAATATGTGAGTGACAATTTGTCTGCAGACAGGAGCGCAGAGTCACTAAAAGAAATGATTTCCATAAAACCAGTCAAGAGGATAGCATGGATCTCCAGTTTAATCCTGAGTTCAGGTCACTGCCCTTGTGCATTTTCTCCAACATATCATGATGTGGATTGGTTATGTTGAACTGGACCTTGTTGTAAAGGTGTGCATGTCTGCATCCAGAATGTTTCTCCATATCCCTAATTAAGTGAAGTGCTTACTAATTGTGTATATGGTACCTTTGCCCTTATTCAGATTAATTCAGGATACGTTTGTGCCTGTTTAATAGACTGACGATGGATGATTAAGCTAAAATATTATCAAAGAGACATAAAGACTGGAAGATATGATAACATGGATTAAGGGATTTTATGAACAGCTGAATTAAGATGTTTTTTTTGGGGGGGAAAAGGGAGGTATTCGATCCAGCTGTTAAGATAGACAACTGCCTGGCTAAAATAAAAGTAGCGCACAAGTTTTCACCCAAGATTTCATTCAATCCCCTTTAGCACAGTATGGCTTTACACGCTGTGGTGTCCAGTTTATGTCTCAAAATTATAACTCATGCTCCCAGAATTCCACAATTTGAGTCCTGGAATATGCCCGTGCCATCAGGGAAGAAAAGCTCTGATGTGATAACCTGCTCATTCAGTTCATCAGCTGACTTTTTATTGCCACATAAAAAAAAAGTTGTTGAGTCCAGATCATAACACTGCCTCCAGACGATTGTCCAGTGGCCACTATGCATGATGAGTGCATCGCTTCACACGCTTCTCTCCTTACCCTGATGCACCCACATTTTTTTTCTACAAAGTTGATGGTTCAGCACTATCTTCCAGGTTTTGATAAAATATTAAAGGGTTCTTCAGACAGTTCCAGTAATTTCAAATGTCCTTAGTTGTTTTCTTTGCTTGAGGCAGCGCAATAAGTTAACTCTGCTGAAATGGCAAGGATGTACAGTATGTATAGTT
The DNA here is from genome assembly GCA_013621035.1 of Clarias magur. Classification (NCBI taxonomy): domain Eukaryota; kingdom Metazoa; phylum Chordata; class Actinopteri; order Siluriformes; family Clariidae; genus Clarias; species Clarias magur. The sequence goes on along the minus strand of QNUK01000050.1, from coordinate 1,364,686 downwards.
ATCAACGTATTTACTTGTTATTGTTTGAAATTTTTTTTTTTTTTTAGATCTCTCCCCAATTTCCTGTTAAATTTTCAGTGACATGTGGAATATAGAGCCACACCTGGAGTTACACAAAATCCACAAAAAAAAATTAAGAACCAAGCACAAATTCCTATAAATTAATAAATGTGCCTAATTTAAAAAAAAGAAAGAAAAATCCCAACTTTTTTTTTTGTAAACTTTATTTTGGAAAAATCATACACACAGCTAAGATCAATACATATTGATACATATTAATGACCAGCAATTCATAACTGGAATTCTTAATATTTCAACAAACATTTCTTAATGCCAGCCTAGCGTTCATCATCAGTGAATCAAAATTGCCTAAAGGCCTATAAAAAAAGGAAGTAAGACCAAGATGATTTTATTTTAGTTGAAATTATAAACTAAAAATACAAAACTTTGGTCTAGTTCCATTCAAAAACTCATGTCCACCTCAACCAGAGGTCTTTTTTCTGTTTTTTTAGACATCCTTTTACCTCTTTCAAACACAGAGCTGAAAAACAAAATTGGCTAAAAAGAAACCCAGTGCTCACATTTACTCAGAAGAAGCTGATCCGTTTTTTTTTTTTTCTTTTGGGGAATTTTTTATTTTTTAAAGATCCTTCGGCTTCTTAATAAACAGTCCGACAAATGTTCCACATTTAGAATAACAAACAGACACGTTTTAGATACAGAGAAAAATGAACAGAGTCGTAAAAAACGAAACAAAACAATAAAACCAACAAAAATGGTGTTTGTAACACTGATGAAGTGCGTCCTTCATCCTAGCCCGAAGCTGACAGACGACTCAAATTCAGGAGCGTGTTCTGTGAGCACACGGCACTCGACAAACTTATTTTAAGTGCCCATTAACACGCAGTCTCTCTGCAAGTGGAACTATGAACGGGCCAGCTTCATCTCGTGAGCTTTCAGTGTTCCCACTGCGTCCTTCACAGCGTGGTAGATGATGTTCTTCACCTGGGAGAATCAGACATAATTGTAAACGATGTTCAAGAAAGCTCGCTTTGCTGTTATGCTTTAGAAATCTCGAAAGCGCACAAACCTGTAGCTTGTCCTCATGGTTAGTGTGTGTGGTGGAAAGATGCCGGAACTCCTGCGTCAGTCGGAAGCAGTGCTTCACGTGCTCGGGCGAGACGAAATCCTCCGCTACCTTAATACAGCTGTATAGGTTGTGCACCTGGACGAACACGAACACACACACACACACACACACACACACACACACACACACACACACACACACACACACACACACACACAGCTTATTAATGACAATGTGATCGTGACAAATGGATATGAACGGATTTATCCGTAAAACATTTCTAAATTAATTCGCTAGAAAATATTTGAGCTTTTATATAACAGATTTATAACACGATAATTTTGTCTGTTTGTGCACACATCATGTAAAAACTACTAAACAGATTTTATTTCACGGGGTTTTCACAGGTGTATCTGGTCGAGCTTGAGGCAACATATACGTTTTGTTTCATCGCAATAAGCCCACGAGAAAAGAAGATATGCTACTTTGAAATTTAAACGGAAAACGCCCTGATATCAGATCATCTCCAAATTCAACAGATGGCGCTGTACATTTTTAAAAACGCCCTTATGAGTCTACAATTAAATTCCAGGCGGACACATGTAGTCTTAAATAGAATCTTTTAATTCATCGTTTCCACGCGGCAGTCCAGTAGGTGGCGGTGTTGCACCAACTACGCATTAACTGAAAATAAAACGCGACGCTCTAGTGAGAATCCGCAGAATACGGAAGTGCTTCCTGTTTTCTGTGGAATATTTTACACCATTTAATATAATACTCAAATGATTTCAAATCCATGTGTTACTCAATTCTCAAATAAAAAACTGATGCGATAAACAATAACCAACAAAGATCGATTAACTTGCGTAACCGAGTACATCACACAGCTCTATATTGGATTCACTGAAAACACCAGTTATTACACTTAAATGGTGAAATACTGGATGTGACCCATCACTAGACTCCTTACGTTTCTTTTTTCCCCCTCTTAAACATACTAGCCTTTGGACTAGCTTTTGTTTGCTTCCAATCATTAGATTTTTTTAAGTTCCCGAACTTATTTTAGTCTTTGAAAGCGCTTTGATCAAACACAAAGGTGCTCTTTCCTGCCACATTCGGACAGAGGAAATGCAGCGAAAATATCTATGAAATGTCGCTGTGCAATTCATCAGTATCAGTCATTTGTCCACTTCATCTTTAAGCGGATGTCAGGTGCTCACCTGATGAGGCGCTCCAGCAGGAATGAACACGGAGTCTCCCAGGAACTGGATGATGGACCAGCCCTGAACTCCGTACTCTTCGTACAGGCGCCGGCGCAACACCTGGTCCAGATACCAGCTCTGGTCATGGATGGGGTCGTGGTCTGGAGGGTTCTCCTGACCCTGCTCCTCTCCCACCTTAAACACAAACAGATTGGAACGGTTCATCAGTATGATGTAATGAATGATGCAATGAACTGGATGCAGCATTAATGAGCAAACAGCCTTGACCCCTTAAACACTGGAGATTTCACTACAGCAGTTATAGTGCTACAATGTTTTTTTTGGACTGCGCCACCCTTAAGTACTGTAGTGTTTTGTATTGTATTGTAATAATTCACCGTCCCAAGCCGTGTTGCTTTCAGTCATCAAAATGGTCCAAGGATTTTACTGTGTGCGTCATTTGCGGTGTAAATCAATAAGAAATCATTTTCAATTACGTCAATTTTGAAAGCTTGTTTTTTACGCTTCAAATCACTTTACAGTGGAGGCCAAAAGTATTAAGACGGCATTTGCCATGGACATTAGTTCTCCCTGTGCACAAATATGTGGCAGGACGTTTACTTTCTAAAGCCGGGGTGTCCATCTCTGTGCAAAAATGGCTAAAAGTAAAGAAACTATTCTGTTCAAATAAATTGAGAACTTTGTAATTTAGTAAGCAATGACTGAATAAATCCGTGTCAGTTCCATGTTTTTTTTTTTAACAATAAAGGACTTCATAATAATGAATAATATTTATTGTAGTATAGCAATGTCATTATGTAAAATTAATTATTCTTAATCGTCATCATTTCAAAATTTACAAATGTTCTACTTCAGTACAATGGGGCGCCAATGCATGGGCTTCAATCTTCAGTTTAATGCCGGTTGTCATAGTTACATAGCGGCACCAGGATACAAATAACAACATCCCTACCATCAAGCTACAGAACCTACGGAAAAAAAAAAAAAAGTCTCTAAGTCAGATCTCTTCCAATTAAAAGATGAAAAAGAAGCAAGAGATCTTAAGATTAAAACACAAGCCATGTTTTGCTCTTCATTCTTTCTATGTCGTAAGAAAAAACTCAAACGTTTGTAAATTTAACAAATGATTTCAGTTCTCGTTTTCATCTAGTTGCTCAAATTGACTCATTTTGTTCACGAAACATAGAGGTTTATTTTGCTCTTTCAAAATAAACCTCTCTTAGCCACAAAAATAAATAAAAACCACAATCCATTTGCATCCACTGGAGTTTTTCCTCCTCCCCTCGATCGAGCCCAGATTGTTAACACAAGATCCGTTTCCACCTCCGCCCCCAGCACTCGCACGTTACCTTGCGTAGGAGCTCGCGGATTTTCTCCGCGTCTTTTGCGGCGTAGATGTGCCAGAGCGCTCCCGGCTTCTCCTTGGCCTCGTACACCCTCCTCTTCGTCATCTCGTCCACGTCGCCCTCCTCGATGGTCATCGACACCTCTGCAGTCATAACAAAGTGGTCAGTGCGTCAACGCAAACCTAGACACAGAACTAACTGTACAGACGTCTGCTTTGTCTTGACTAACACTGAGCTGAGCTGATGTGATGTCTGACAGAATGCTGGAGTAACTGGGACTTTCTTCACCGGCACAAAGGGACCATTTCCCACGCAAACACGCAGGCTAAGTGCTTGACTGAATTACACTAATGGTGATTCACTCACGGGAACCTTATTATTAAGTCTGGGACGGGCTTAATCTGAGCCATGAGCTCGACGTTAAACATGATCGAAGACAAAAATGACTTTAGACCGAGGAGCTAATAATGAACCTTGTAGGAACGCATTGTGTGCACTGGCATCTCTTAAATGAAGGCTACAAACCTGCTGAAAATCTTTTCTAAAAACGACAGAGGAAAAAAATAAAAACTCTCTCAAAGATCCTTCCTAATATATTTAACAGACACTAAAATCCACATGAATGAATAAAGACGAAAGAAATGAGTAAAGCTGAGACTGCGATGTTAATTCACCCAAACTTATGATATATAATCCATGACTGCATTGCTGAATGCTTTTCTATCGCAGATCTGCACCACACTGACTCAAAGCTGAAAGGGAGTATGAGATCATCCACGCAGTACCAAACACAGCCATGTGTTGAAAAAAAAAAGTGATGTTTTTAAGGCGGTGCAGATCCGACCTACTTTGTTCGGTCACATGAAAGTGAGAGGAGGAAAAGGAAGAAGAAAAAGCAGCGGCAGCAAAAGATATGGAGCAAGAGGGAGTGTCCTTGACCTTATTTTCTTTTCCAGGAGCGTTAATTTACATCTAGGTGGCGTCTCCGAAATCTCACGAAACACATCCTCGTTAGCGAGGGACAAAAATAGTCAAGTGATGTCAGGTCTGATTGTTATTTATTTTGCTTTAACAACATGCTTAGTTGTTGAAGAGCTAAACTATTTAAATCAGCTTTAACTTTTAAACACTGCTGACTCCTTCTAAAAACTGGTGAAAAAAAAAAAAGAGATGGCAATGAATTTTATTACATAAATGTAGAATGAGCTTTGCATTAGAATGATCTTGTGAATCTTTATGATAAAACTGGGACGGGAAACTTTCCTTAGTATCAGGGTTAAAATTTTACTTCTGCAATTCGCTCTCCTTAAAACATTTTAACTTTTTAAATACCCGCACATGATGTGCTACCAAGCTATTTCACTGAACGTCATTTTAAAGGGAGTGTAACCGGATCTGGGTCTTTTTTTTTTTTAGGACACATTGCAAGTCATGTTAAAAATAAACAAATAAATAAATAAAACTTTTCACATACAACACCACAGTTGCCTTTCCCCTCCATCAAAGCGCGAAAGAATAAATGTTAACAAGAAAGTTAGTCTGAAGCATCATGCCTATGAGTGAAACAAATATTTGGGTACAAAAAAAAAAATAAAGGGGGGAAAAAAAAAAAAAAAAAAGATGCACAGACCTTTATATCCAGCGGGGTCTGCTTCTGTGAATGAGAAATGGTGCCACAATCAAAAGAAGCAAGACCCTGAGCACCTGAGCTAACAGCCACCAAGTGGCGACTTTCAGGATGCTCTTGATCTACACGTCAGTTACAATTCTTTTTTTTTTAATGAAAAATAAATAAATAAATAAATAATAATAAACGCAAAGACGCTTATCGGCTAAAAACCTGCTGTTAAAAGCTAAGCGATTTGATTTCTGCTGCTGATGAGGAGTGTATCAACAAGAGATTGGCTGAGTAATACTAACACTGAGCAATCAGTTCAGGAGAGCTTGACAAAACATGAGACCAGGGCCCTGTCCTTCACAGAATTGAAAAAATTAAAAAAAATTTAAAAAACGAATAAATAAATGCTTCTGCACGTTTTCATTAATATTTTAGAATTTTCCATGTCAGGTCCTCAATTTTAAACAATTACATACAAATAATTGTTTGCAACTTAACTTAAAGTAAGTAAGAAAATATATATTTTTTTAATAAAATAAAAAATTATTTACAAAACATTTTTTCAAAGACACATTGACAGAATTAATTTAGAAAAACAAACACTCATTATGAAGGTTACAGGAAAAAAAAATTGAAAAAATTAATTGAAAAATAAATAATGACAAAAAAAATTGAAAAAAAAAAAGTAATCAACCTTTGCTTTAGCACAATGAGCAAAATATTAAAAACATTTATCAATAATTTAAAAATATATAATAAGATATAATTATAATAATAATAATAATAATAATAATAATAATAATAATGATAATAAAATGTTTAAAATATTTAGATAATATTAACAACCATAATGGTGTTTTAAATGTTTTTTTTGTTTTTTTTTCTAAACACATCACGTTCTTACCCTTTTCGTGATTATCCTCTCCCTCGGGTATCCCCACGTAGACCATCACGTTAACAGCATCGGACACGTCCAGATGCAGGTTCGTGGTGCCGTACTTCCTGTCCTCTGTTGACAACAGACCTGAAATAAAAATGAAACATATATATAAATAAATAAGATTACTCCAAGGGGAAAAAAAATAATAAATAAAAAACCCCACTCATAATCATACAGCGGGACTGAAACAATATAAAAGTATTACCAGTTTTCTCCCATTTTACATTGCGAACAATAGTTATAACACAAAGTACAAATATAGTTTGTCCCCCGGGCGCACCGGAAGACAGCGGGCGCACGCATTTAAGTTACGCATTTAATGGGATCACAAAAAGTTATTAAACATTTTTGACCTCAATAAGCCCTGGATGCTTACACCACACTATGATGTCACACAGGAAGTTTTTAGCCACAAGCATCATCACGGCTGACCCATTTGAGATATCAAAAATCTCTCACTGTATTGATCACATAGACCCGGTTTGTTGTGCGTTTTGCAAACTGACTGCAGTGCATGTCATGGGCTCCACTCAACAGGAAAAGTTGTTCAGCTCAGTGAGATCCAGGAGTACGAGCTATGCAACAAATCTCAGCTGCTCAGAAAATCTAAAAAGTTACTCATCAAAAATCCTTAGAAGAACAAACCAGAAACTTCCTTTGACTTACCGTAGGCGTTGTACATCTTAGGGCCCAGATCTGGCCGCACAAAGAAGTTAGGAAGACGGGATGCCAGGTTCAGACGCCCATCTCTCTTTGTATACTCAGGTAGAGGAAGGTTATCCATAAGGTCATCAAACCTGCATTTAACACACACTGTCTCATTATTTAGAAGTACAACAAATAAAGAAAATCTCACTAGGTTGAATTTAGTGAAAGTGATGAACAGCTTACCGTGTAGGCATCATGTCTCGGAAATCTTCTCCGGGTGGCCAGTCTTTGAGTTTCAGTACCATCGTCTGCCCGTCAAGACCTCGCAACCGTTCTGCAGAATACGTCAATTACGCAGCACCAAAATCAACACGATACCAAAATCTATACTGTTTGTTCAGACAATCTCTAATCAACATTTTAATCCTATTTAACATCCAAGTGTCTGCCTGCACCGGCTACTTACTGGAGATGACCTGGAAGCCGTCCCAAAAGTCCCGGACCTTGACGTCAGAGATGATCGCGCAGTTCCTGCAGTTGACCAGGTCTACGTCCTGATCTCCGAACTCGCTACTGAAAGCATCCGGTATCCACAAAGAACTGTTAAGTTTCTTGTGGACGCCTGACACCAGCACCGGCTAAAGAAAAGAGACAAAACACCGGTTGGCATTCTTGAGTACTCCTCGAGTGAGTGTCACACTGCCTACTCAAGTGCTAAACCACTTGATCCATAACCGGACACCCTGTAGGTGCTGGAGTGCTGAGCACCTTTCTCAACCCTTTGAACCCACTGCTTTAATACTGAATACCTCTCACAATTAATGTACTCCATTCACAATTACTGACGCCCTGTGGTAGTACTGAACCCAATCCTCAAACGTTGAACTCCATCCGCAAGGAATGAAACTTGACATTGTCAAGTTCTGAATACTCTCCTCAAGAACTGAACCCCATCCTCAGGTAATGGACTCCATCAATTACTAAAACCCCTGCTGTAGCCCTAAACCCGGTCCTCAAGTGAATTCCCTGTTAAATACTTAACTCCATTCTAAATAATTAAAGCTCTGCTGTGCTCAGGTTGAAGTACTGAAACCCCCTGCAGCTAAGAACACTTCCTCATGTACTGGACCCCATGTCAAGGAATTAAAAACCTGTCCTCGTGTTCGAACACCCTCGGCACGCACCTTGCCTAGAAATGATGCTCACCTGGCCCTGTTTCCAGCACTCGCGGAAGATCTTCCAGTTGTTGCTGTTGCTGGGGTCCTGCAGGCAGAGGAGACGGCCATCGCACAGCCACGTGTGAGAGTTGTGGGGGTCGAGCACGCTCAAACCCATCACGCCTTCTCTACGCGCGCCGCTGCCCGAATCGCTGCCGTCCGTCGACCCCGAGACGCGCCGACCCTCTGCCTTCTTGTTCTCCACCACGGATGCGATGATGTGGTCGAGAATGGCAGGTAGACCTCCCTTTGCTTTATCAGCCTGACAAGAAGGAAGAAAGGAAACCAGTCAGTCTTTCACCAAACCAAAGTTTAGCCAAGTGAAATGCTACTCCTGCTACAAATCATCAACCTTTTTTTTTTTTTTTTTTTTTACTTTTTCAGCTAGGCTCCCATTGGTGGTATTAAAATATCACTGACCTAGTTAGGCGACATCAGTGACAACTACAAATGCTCACAGAAATAAGTGACGGGTAGGGGGGGGTGGGGGGACCACCCACACAGAACATCGACTCACCCCGGCTGAGGAGGAGAACACTGATGGGAAGGGAACTCCACCCTCAGGGGCCTGGGGAAGTTTGCCTGGGCCGGAGTTAAGCAGGTCCCGCAGGCTGGTGCCCTCGGCTTTGGGCTGGGTCAGCCCAGAACCCAGCAGAAGGCTGTTGAAGAGCTTGGGAGTGGTGCCTGCTGGTTTGGATAGAGTGTTGAAGGCGTCCAAACAGAAGGGAGAACGGGTATCTCGACTCATCATGGCCCGGAGGGAGCCGGAGTCTTGAAGAAAGAGAGATCCGGAGTGAAGGGGGGGGGGTTACATTAAGGGAATGTTCAGTTTGTTTAAAACACAATAAAACAGAGTCAAGTCTTTAAAGACATTTCTGCAGATTTTTTTTTTTCATTTTAGCTCACCTTTAGAGTCGTCTTTAGCTTTCTGTGTGGCTAGGTCAGCCAGCCAGTGCAGAGCAGAGGAGGAGGAGTTACCCTTGATATCTTTAGGACCAGGAGTAAGGGCATTGGCAGGCCCGGGTGTGCTGCTGTTAGCACTGCTGGTGCCAGACACATCAGCACTGTTTCCCTCTGTACCGGGTTCTACTTTTACTGCCACAGCCGTCACAGGATCCCCGTCTGGACGAGGTGTCGTTGAAGTAGATGCGGTCCCGTTTCCTGGGTTAGAGACTGTACCTGACTGCGGAATAGAAAAATAAATTTAAAAAAAAATTTTAAATAAAGAATCCTAAGCAGATCTGTCAAATTCAAATTCTCTTTAGAATTGGACATAATAAAAATTATGTTTACACTATATAGACATCACATACATAAAAAAAGAAAGAAATCGCGATAATAAGTTATCAGACACTGTACTGCACATAAAAAAAAACAGTAACACCTAAAACAATAATGTTGACAACACTGATATTTATCTGGATTTTTACACAATCCAATTATTATTTTTTACAGTCAGAACACATTTCCAAAAAAAATAACTAGGAATATAAAGAGCACAATTTTGACACTCTCTCTCTTCCTTACTGAAAATCTAAACATCATTCAAACAGTGAAATGTAATAATCGAACAAAACATTTTAAAAGCCGTACTTGTGCAAGGCCATTGGGCGCACTGGGCCGCGCCGCAGGTTTGCTGTGCCGGCTGGCGCAGGGACAGTTGGCTTTGATTCCCCACTTGCCTCGTGCCGCGTGTACCATGTCCCCAATATTGTACAGTGCTATAAGAAAGCAGGGGAAATATTAGCTTATCACCACGGAGCATAATACACAAGGTATGAACCGGAACATCACCGCCTTGTATACTGGAGAGCACCATCTCTACTAGGCATAACAACCAGATGTAGAAGAATACAGAGCACACTACAACAGCTACGTCTCAATCCAACTGCCTTGAAGCATGCTCATTTTATAATCCAAAAAAGCTAAGATAATTAGAAAGACAGCAGCATGCTACAGGCAATTAAACACAACACCTACGTGTAGTGTCATTAGATTTATTAACAGTAAGGACAAATTACACCTTACATTATAAATTCTGCTAACATTTACAATATATTGACATTACAGTGGTACCGACATCATCGACCGTGAATGCTGCATGGCTGACCTTTGATACAATTCTATCTTAAATCAAAATTAAGATGCATAAAAGTACATTATAATAGATCTGGAATTTCCATCAGGATAAATAAACTGTCTGTGTCCTTATAAATTTTCCTGAACACAAGGTTCGTCACCTGCACAATGTAATGAAACTGGGGCCAAATTCTACAACCAGAAATCCATTTGAAAATTCAGCTGAGACTCGCTCTGAGCCTCTGCAGTCCCACTGAGCTCAATCAAGCGGGTATCGTTCAACGTTATGGCGTATCTAGTACAAATTTACCTTTCTTTCCCCGGGACTAGCTGCATGAATTAACTAGCGGTCACTTACTTTCTCCGGAACCAGCCGTACTAACCTGAACTAGGGAATTTAGCCAAGTGGGACTGCAGAAACATGACACGAGTCTCAGCTGAAATTTGGATTGCATTTTTATACAACCATTGTACTTAGATACTCCTAGATTTTGATTGACGCAGACTTAAAATCGAAACTACCCCTTTAACAAACTGGAATTGTTATTGCTGAAACAGTGACGCCTACCTGTGCCAGGTATAATCTGGGTGGGCATGAGGTTCTGTGGGTCATGAGGCTGGCCTTTTGCACACTTCAGCCAGGCGAAGACTTCATCTTCTGAGCTGTCCTCCACAGCTGCATGAGCAGATAATTAATTTAAGACACAACTCCGTATCAAACGATGCACTCTCAACAGACTGACCGTCTCACTCACCGTCTGGTGGCTGGCTCTTCCGCAGGCGATAACAATCTAGGCACACGCCGAAGCCACATTTGCGACACACCCAGTGGATGTTAAAGAGTGTCGTCTCGCACACGTCACACATCTCCCTCACACCCCGGACTGCCCGCTTCCAGGCCACCTTCTCTGCTCGAACACGGACACAACGGATGCGTCAACCTGAGAGTCGAGAACTTTCCTTTATGAAACGTATCCGTGAATAAGGACGAACATTAACTTACGGTGAGGTTCCACCATCATCATGGCCTCTTTCTCAGACATGACAAGTTGGCAGAACTGGTCGCCTACGTTGGCCAGGATGTACTTGGAGGTGTCCAGGTCGAGGGCATCCTGCGCGTTTGGGGAAGGCAGCCATAATCCCATGGCCATGCTGTCACTCTGCTGCGGCGTCAGGAAACCTTCCACTCGTAGCACTCCCTTCTTCGTGAACGCTAGCCTGGGTGAAAAAAAATAAATAAAATAGTGGGTTAATGTGATTAATGAGGCTTTAGCAGGAGTATTGAAAAAGAAACACTATTATAAATCTCAGAAGCTATATAGTTTAATTCAAAGCATGGATATACACTTATGTATCCGGATCTCATCCATGTATACTGACCTACGGAAGTGGAAGAAGCGACAGGCCACGTTGGGGTCATCGTCCTCCAAATCCTGTTCACGGGACTTACGGTAACGCTCGAGACGACACTCTCGGCACTTGTGCAGGTGCGGAGCCACGTTTATGCAGGATCCATCCTGCAGGAAGGCTTCACCGGACTGCTTAAGACGTCGCACCTTACTCTGGTCCTTCAGTACTGACTGCCCGGCTGCAACACAGCACCAGACTTCTCTCACTACTACTCGCGATCTTGTTTCCAAAAGCGGCATGCAACACTTGGCAACATGAAATCCTTTTAATGAATCTACAAATACAGTTACGACAACATGTAACAAAAATACAAACGCATTGATGCACAAAAGCTACCTTTAAATGGTTTGCTCCTGGGTCTGCTCTTAGCCGCCTGGGCTTTGATCATCTGCATGTCGGCCGAGTCCGTAGATCCCGTGTGCATGCCAGGCTTTTGGGTTTGATCCGTGCCGTCTTCAGCCTCGCTCAGGTCAGACAGGTCGCTGTTCGAGCTGGAATCCGAGTCCCGTTTGCTCGACTGACCGCGCTCATCCAGAGAGAACTTCTGCGACACCTGGTCAAAGGGCACGGGGGATGCTTGACCCTCTGCAACCACGTCGTCAGAGTCGACTACGGCTCCGCCATTGGTGGCCTCTTTATTATTATTATTATTATGCTTGAGCACTTGGTTCTCTTTGAGCTGGGACATAAAAGATGTGGAAGAAGAGGAGGAGGAGGAAGAAGAAGAAGAAGAAGAAGCAGAGCTGGCAAACTGGGAAGATAGGATTCCTTTGGGAGGCTCGACCATGGTGAATAAATTCGATTGGCCATCGGGGGCAGGTGGATTTTGGTTAGGAATACCGGTGCTGCCTGCAGGCTGGGTAGCGGACGCTGATGAGGACGGGCTTGGAGTGGTCACCCCGCTAAATGGACTATTCGAGACTGCTCCGGTATAAGCGAGAAATGGATTAGCCTCTTTCGAGGCTGCCAGGAACAGGTTCTCATGAGATTCTGAACTTTTGCTACCTGAAAGCAGACCAAATCCACTAGCCGGGCTAGCACTTGTAGCATTTCTTATCCCAGCACCAGGGTTATTCATTGCAGAGGAGCCCATACCCAAGGGATTCCCGAGCCCTAAAGCAGGTTTCGAAATGTCCCCTGAACCTAAAACAGGGCTGCTGCTGCTGCTGCTAACAGCTGGTGGGAAACCAGGGGACAATTTACCCAGTGTGTCTCCTCCTACTCCGAAAGACTTGTTTATGAGAATTCCATTACCTGCTGGCTTGACATCAGGCACTTTGGGCTGCTCTTTCACAGATGCCAGGCCACCAGCTGGTGCAGATCCAAACAGTCCTGCAGACGCAGAGGCAACAACGGCCTTTTTTAGACCGTCGGAAGCAGCGGCAGGCTTGAAAAGGCTTGGTGGCTCCTTGATGACGTTTTTCGCCAAGGCTGTGAAGTAGTTAGTGTCCTTTGACTGGCCTTGAGTAATACCTGGGCTCGGAGACTGCCTTTGCGACATACACTGAAAGAATAAATTCTGTGACTGATTAGATGCCTGCTGTTGAGGTTCTTGCGGTTTATTAAAATAAAATCCAAACGGCTCCTTGTTCTCCTGGGAAGCTCCGTTTGTCTGAGCAGGCACATCACCAAACACCGCGCCGCTGGGCTGCTTAGGCTGGGAAGGACTGACTACTACAGCAGCAAGGGTGGTCGTCTTGGGTGTCTGAAATACAAAACAATCCTAAAATAGTCTGTTCAAAACAAATTTAAGAAACCTTAATTGATCTGCTGGACGAATACAGTCTTGGATATCGTTAAGAGACACCAGACAAACATGCACGAGCGTATATGCTTACCTGGCTTGCTTCTGGGAGCGATCCCCAAACTGGTACTTGCTGGTTGAGTTCTGGGTTTGCAGAAAGGACCACGCTGGGAGCGTTGTCCTGTGAGGGAGAAGAGATAGTGACAGGCCCTGGGGATATCAGAGGAGCAGACCTGGGAAAGGCTGAATGAACTCCATCGTCCCTTTCAGGTGCCAGGGTTGTAGGAGCGACCTTGGGTGCGGGAGCTCCGGGCACCAAACTAGGCATCTGACCCAAAGAGGGAAACGTGGTAGAGAAGGCAGACGGAGCAGGCTTCAAAGGCGGCGGAGTCAAGGTGGATGTGGTAATTGATGTCAAGGAAGCCGTTTTATCTTGGCTCAGGGCGACGTTTCCATTCTCCTTGATGACACCAGTAGATCTGGGGTTGGAATGGTCCTGCAGAGAAGAAGTGTGGTTAAGCAAGGCAGTTAGCTGAACCTTGACTACTATTGGTGTTCTACTGAACCCCGCCCCCCACACAACCGCTTCATTAAACGGTGCCCTATTACCGCTAACTCGAGATCCGCCGTGACCGGACCAGTGTCGCTCTGCCCGTTTGGTTCGACCTCCCCTGTTCCTTTGAAACGTTTCAAGGTCACGTCCTCGTCTCCTTCGGAAGCTGTCCGACGTCGGCGCCCACACTCGCCCTTCGCGCCGTCTGACTCCTTTCTTCGTCGATCCTGAGGACCACAGAAGCACACTTGTAACCATAGTCTTCCATTCGACAGTACCAATATCAACAAGTGCAGTAAGATGCAGTACCTCATCTTTTGGCTCCACAGCGAGCATCACATGAATGACCCGTGGATCAACTACCTCTGTCTCTTTTCTCTGAAAAGTAAAATCTGACTGGTTTAAAAAACAATTCTCACAATTTTGATAATCCCTCCTATTAATCCATCTTCTTAGTGTAACAATGTCAACGAGATGAAGAAGACAAACCTGGTCAATGGTTATCTCCATAATGTGCTTGACAGGATCGTGTTGAGACACAAGCCCCTGCGCCCATGGGTCTTCAAACTCCGGCTGGTACACCTGCACCCTTCGGCCCTGGATCGTGAACGTCCCTAGTGATGCAAGATTTTTTTTTTTTTTTTAAGTTTACGCGTTTTGTTAACTGTTTGAGATGAGCCATAATAAAGCATTTCAAAGTCAATGACCTCTGACCTTGTCTCAATATATCCTGTAGCTCGGCATCTCTGTGCCAGCTGCCGATGGCCGCCTGGAGTGCCGGATGCTCCTGCAGAAGCGGATGCCTCATATCTTTCTCAACCTGCACAGGAACAGATCACCAGTCTCAAGTTTACACACGCACAAATAGGACTAAAATAAATACCATTTCTGTTTTAGAGTCATAACGTAAAGCTGTGTATTTTATAGCCAACCTCAAATCTCTGCAGTGAATTTCCACCGGAGAGAAATTCCAGCTTTCTTGTTCCAAAAAACACAACAGGAACCATGGGTCCCAGTCCGACACGGTCCACGAGCGGTTGAAACATCTGGAAGAACAGCAGGAATCGGTCAGGAACATTTATAAAAAAATTTTTTTAAAAACCACACACACACACACGAATCGTAGAAGCTCTTATTCTCAATATTATATACAAAGGAATCCTGCGCCAACTTTGGAAAAAACTTTAAGCATGATGCCAACCAGCTCCATCGAACGAGCACACTTTACTACACTGAATATATCGGTCAACTCACCAGGGCGGGCCAGTGACTAGGAGATGTTCTCCCGGCCTCGGGAACAGACGAGTCGCTTATGGGAGCCCACACGATGGTTTTTTCCAACATAGCAGCTCGGACTTCTTCGCCGGACAGCTGCACCCAGGAACGCTGCCTCCATGGGTTGTCCTCAAACTCCAAGAACACCTACAGAGCAAGTGTGAATTTTATGTACGTCATGCATCAGTGCTAAACTGTAATCACAAATGGGCAAAACTGTTTTAGTAATGTTAATCCTTCTTTTCTGTCTATGTGTTTTAATAATTCTGAAGCAGTGATCACGTTCAATACACATCCAGTGATCAGAGATCTGAGGAAGGCTATTTGGGGCAGACACTGATATTATATTGGATCAGTACTAGACAGGGTTTAATATTTTTCCCCAATAAACACTACTTGTCATGAGGGACATGTCATGCTTGTGTGTGAACACCGAACATGGCTTATTTTTAATCCGCCATCACATCTTTGGCATAATTCGGTGACCAAGAGGATGTCCTTATCAGCCAATATGACAAGTGATTTATTCCTCTTACACCACAGCAATTTGTCAGAATTTTTATTCTTTTATTTTAAACTTAAATCAGCAATAATTCTAAACGTCCATTTTGACACTTTTAAAGTTAACGTATGCAAGTGCAATACAGCATGCAGGTTCCTGTAAACATACTACGTATTAAACGCATTAAAGCGAGCATGCTAACAGCAGCATGCGATTTAAATTACAAATGGTCGGCACTACTACACAAGGCGTACAGATCAGAGAATTGAACAGCGCTGTGGTATAAACACATACGTTTAGAAAGAGAAAAAGTGTTCTCAGCGACTTCTTACCTGATACTGACATCCTCTTAGCAGAAGCTTGTGGGGAACAGATTTGGTTAATACGTTATGCGGGGCGTCATTTTCGATTCTCTGGGTTGTGGCAATCAAAATCATAATCAGATTAAAACATAGCAACGAATCAGATGGGAAAATACACTACACGGGCAAAAGTTTGTGGACACCTGAGCAGCATCAGACATGACATTGTAGATTTATTCCCTGTTTATAATGTTCTTATAATAACCTCCACTCTTCTGGAAAAGCTTTACAGTACATTTTGGCGCATGACAGTGGGGATGGTTGTGTCTTTATTCAGTTATAATGGGAAACCTGAGATGCAACTGATGTTCCAGTTCATCCCAAATGTGTTCAGTGGGGTTGAGTGCCAGACACTCAAGTTCCTCCAGTGCAAACTCTCCTTCCCAAACCATGGAGATCACTTTTGTACGCCGAAACAGGTTCCGCCTGTCCCCTCAGTTTCTCTATATAAAAGACATCCTATACAATTGTGGTTTAGTGAAGACCCAGGTATGAACAAACGCCACAGACAGGTGGTCACAAATTTCTGCCTGTATTATGTGCACGTTCAAACCAATCAGTTACGGATCCAGCATTTCAGGCCTGTACCGACCGAACACCAACGCTCAGTACCAGATTGGTGCATTCAAAATAATAAATATTTCATCTTAATTTCTTTTACCTTTTTTATGGTTAAATTTCCAGTCATATATTCACGATTGTCAGATACCAAGGGATTTGAATCATAGTCACAAACTTATTATAATGATTTATAACATGGGTCCATTAAAAATAATAATACATCTGTAATACATTTTTTAAAAATAAATTTGTCACTCGTTTTACACACATTTCCACCTCAGGATATCTCAACACCCCCGCCCCATGTCTCCACTAACATATATAACTAGCTTCATTTTCACTCGCTATATAAGTAATAATAAAAGAAACTAAAAAAATAATAATACACATTATTAAATCATATAAAGACTGCTGCACATAATGAATGATGTACCCAAACTTTGCATCTATTTAAATGAATGATGTACCCAAACTTTACATCTATTTAAATGTTATTAGAGCGCGTTTTGGATTTCAAGACCATCATTTTGAGTAAATCAAGGCCTTCACATGGTTAAATTTCCAGCAAAAAATAAGGGGAAATAGTAATCATTAGAAAATCTAATTAAATAGTTGTGGGGTGCCAAGACTTTTGAAGCAGAAATATAAAGTATAACGATAGATTTAAGCACATAGGTACTTTTTTTTTCAAGAATTGCATACATTAATTAATTATTTTTTTAAATCAATTTTGTCAGTTTACATACTTTTTACCTCAGGATTTTTTTCTCTCTCCATTAACAGTAGCTAACCAGCTTCCTTTAACTAGCCATATATTTATACTGGAAAAAGTAAAAATAAAATACAAGTAAATAATGCACATAATGAACTATATACCCAAACTACACGTTTATTTAAAGATTATTAACGTGACTTCAGGAGTAATATTTCGAGTGAATCAGGGCCTGTGCTTTGGTGGTTATTCACACTGCTAGCCCAGTTAGCATGTCTGTGTTTTAGAGCTAGCTTAGAGCTAATGCTACACGTTCAGTTTTCATGACAATGGATATGAGCTATGGTTTAAAACTTGCACATGTTAAAGATGTATGCTTGACCAGATATATATATATATATATATATATATATATATATATATATATATATAGACTATTAAAAGAGCGCTTGCGTGTCATTTTAATAAGCGTGTGTTGTAGCCCGAGCCCTGTGTGCGTCTGTGTCAGTTGTTGTTTGCTCTTGCTGTTGTTAAAAGCCGCATCCCAATCCACTCTCTCCTCACTGTGTAGGTGCCCTACACCCGAGTCCTTTTAACACCATATACATCCTGTGTAGGGGACTAAGCTATAAACCAGAAGTCAATTTGATACTCAGTTGTTATTTCTTTCTGGTTTTGATATATTTTCATTGAACTTATGGCTATATTAAACATGTACTTTTACTTCAAATTGTTTGTTTGTTTTTACTCTGAATTAATCCTTCTTAGAAAGTGTATTGGGTGCTGTTTTCAGTCCTGTACCTCAACCCCGGGACTCGCCAGCCCGGTGACGCTGACTGCCCGGACAGTTCCCCGGAGCCATTCCGCCTGCACGGCGCTCTGATTAGCGACGCTAGCTGTAACAGCAGCAGCGGCACATCCTCCTCCTCCGCCGTCATTCAGAAGGAGAAGCAGTCTTTTCCCGATCAGACCCAGAGAGTCGCCCATATTCATAAAACCACCATGAAGAGAGTGAGCTTCTTTTTCCCGTGCTCCAAAAAAACACCCGTTGAAATTAGCTATTAGCAAGATCGCTGCAAAGCCTCTCTCACTCAAATCTGACAAATCCGAAACTCGTAACTAACGCTTAGCCTCATGTGCACGGCCTCAACTTCATCCAGAAGCGCTGTGTCACTAACGCAGATCCGCCTCGCACCGTTTTCACACAAGGAACTCAAATGTTATTGTTCCAGGTACGGCTTCTTCTCCACATCCGCCATTTAGACTCGCAGTTACCAAACGCACTCCTCGTACACTCGCTCAAAGTGAACCGCAATACCGCCGCCTGCTGGCCATCTCAGGAACTTATCCCCTGAGTAATTGCATTCACTTTAATCGTGGTTAAATAATAAACGTACAAACGAGTACTCCATTAATATTATTATTGTTATTATTATGATTACAAATAATTTCGACTTGATTGATTGTTACTTTGGAATGAAATGAGAGAATAACGCTGATAATAAGAATAGCGCTGATAATGAGAATATCGCTGACCACTAGATGTCGCCAGAGATCTCATTATTTTATATCGATTTCTGGACGCTGTCGTTGTTGCCAGATCCGTGGGTTATCCTCCCAGAAAATTTGGGAGAAACATTGGGATTTATTCATGCATTTCCAATTTGGTTGACTCACAGATTGCATTCTTAAGATTAAATAATTTCTGCAATATAAATAGGTATGGAAAATGGTTCTGGTTATGAGAAAGAAAGCAAGGTTGTTATAGAAATTCTGTTTATTTGCGCAGGTAGTTACGTCTTTCTTGCCGAATGTGACAATGGGCAGTGTTGAAATCGGCCTAAATATTATGATAATAATATAAGGTACTGTAACTGTAGGCAGCGCCTTCATCAGCTTTAATGTCATAATATGACATACCAGTAGACAGTGTCATCATTAGGTTAATGTCAAAATGGGCCATGTCACAGATGAGACTGGAGCAGCATGAGGAGCGGCAGCGAGTTGACCACGCACTCATTCGTGTAATGGTCTACAGTGATGGCGCATACGATAGGTTGGGTGGGTCAGACATCAGGATCTACACATTGGCAGGGGAACAGGGGTGCTCTATTAAACAGATAGAAATATGACATTGTAATGCTTTTAAACTGCTTTGGTATCAGAAAAAAAAATAATTTGTCCTATAACATCATGCCAAATTGTCTTTTTTCCTTACTGTATTAAACACAACTTCTTTACATATTGTGTTAATGCAAACATAGGATATGATTACATGTGGGTCAAGATGGTTGTTATTACCAAGTAGTGCTTTATCAGGTGAAATATTGTATATACTGTAAATCATTTTATAAGGTATAACAGAAGGTGTGTTACAATACACTTTCTGGCCACTTCATTACAGACGCCTGTCTGACTGTACTGTATCTAATGGGCCAGTCACAATACAATGCATATAGACGTGTGGACTAATAATTCTCATGACGATCTGCTGAAGTTCAAAACCGACCATCTGAATGTAAAAGAAATGTGATTTAAGTGATTCTGACTGTGGCGTGGTTGTTGGTACAGAACCAGACAGACTGAATATTCAGAATAGTCTGAATATTTCTGAAACTATTGGGATTTTCACACACAACAATGTCTAGGGTTTATAGAAAATAGTCTGAAAAAGAGAAAATATCAAGTGAGCATCAGTTCTCTGGGTGAAAATACCTTGCTGATTCCATAGATCAAAGGAGAATGGCCAGACTGGTTCGAACTGATAGAAAGGCAACAATAACTCAAATAACATCACATAACAACTGAGGTATCCTGATGAGCATCTCTGAATGAGCAACTCATTGAACTTTGAAGTAGATGGGCCTCAGCAGCAGAAGACCACACCGGGTGTCACTTCTGTCAGCTAAGAACAGGAAACTGATGCTACCGTTGACATGGGCTCACCAAAACTGCACAACAGAAGATTGCGAAAAAGTCTGATGAGTCTCATTTTCTGCTGTGCCATTCAGATGGTGAGGTCAGAATTTGACATAAACAACATGTAATCATGGATCCAACATTCATTGTATCAACACTTCAGGCTGGTGCCAGTGGTTGTGGTGTAATGGTGTGGTGGACTCAAAGGGCCTCCACAATCATCAGATCTCAATCATATACAGCACCTTTGGGATGTGGTAGAACGGCAGATTTGCACCATGGATGTGCAGCCGACAAATCTGCAGCAAATGTGTGATTCTGTCATGTCAATACGGACCAAAATCTCGAATGCTTTCATCCAGCACCTTTTTAATCTATTCAGGCAACCTGAAAGCAAAAGCGGTTACAACCCAGCACTAGCGTGGTGTGCTAATCTTTTGAGCTAAGATCAAACCTTTTTCATCATTCCAAAATTTCGAGGAAGTAATTCACGCCTTTATTTCATCTCGACTTGATTACTGTAATGCGTTACAGTACAGGAATCAATCAGTCGTCCCTCTCTCGTCTACAGCTTGTCCAAAATTCTGCTGCTCGACTTTTGAACATGCAAAAGTGATCACATCACATCAAAAGTGTATTACACCTGGCTGAGACATTTGATCCCTTTTATTCTTTTTAATTATTTATTTTACGTTTTAGTTAAGTTTAATTGATTATTTATTAAATTTAATTATTTATGCATGATTTCATTTGACTGTTGTTTTTAGTAACCGTCACTAACTGATTTTTATTTACTTTTTACAAGGTTAGATTTAATTTTATTTGCTTTCATTTTATGCTGTTTAATTCCAATCATTGTACAGCACTTTGGTCAACATCGGTTGTTTTTAAATGTGCTATAAATAAATTTGACTTAACTTGACTCGTACCTAATGAAGTGATGAGCGTCCTTCATAATTTCAGGTCATTTTACGCACATAGGTCTTTGTAAAAGAAAGAATTTGGGGGAAAAGTTTCCGGGAGGCAGATCTTTTTGTGTGTTTTTTTGTTGTTGTTTTTTAAAAGGTCCAGCTTTGCCTGATCATTGATGCAGATCTGGCGACCCTGCTACATCTTTTATTCTGAAGGGCTTTATACTGTAATGAGATGATTACATTTCTGACCCCCTGAAGAACCAATGAGTTCAGACGCAAATCCCTGATCGTCAATTACAACTACAATAGGTTTACACAAAGAAATATTTTTTAACACGAATAACTGGATAGCACCTGCAAGGCAGCATCTTCTATATGGTCAAACAATTATTTTTATTGTGATAATTCCGGACGAGTAGAATAGGAAACCATCTTAGTCTGTAGTAGAGTTTTTAAGCTCGAGGCTTTTAATTAAGCTTTAAAAGAGGAGATTGCTTAGTCTTGGAGTTAATGAATGGGTCTAGCGTCTCTGGAAATCAAAGGCCACAAGGGAGAGAGGTGTGTTTTGTTTAGACTAGTCCTGTAACTGTGCAGATGTTGACTGGGCGTCTCGCGGGGGCTTGGGTGAGGATTTCAGAGATGTGTCAGTTGTAGTTTGTAATCATATCGCACCAGGTGTGTGTGTGTAGTGAGGGTTTTGGAGGAGGGACTGGAGTGGTTAATGTATATATACAGTATATAGGTCCTGAGACCAAAATACAAAAAAATGTGTTGTGTATTTTTTTGACACTACACATACTAAAGAATGTTTGCCTGCGCTCAGAGATCTCAATGTCAGAAATTATGCAACCTCAAAAAGGCGCTTTGCACATGGTGTCATACTGGACATTTCCCTGAAAAAGCTTGTCCCCTGATATATAAAAATGTCAGATTATGATATACGAGGGGTGTTCAAGTTCATCCAGGACCTTTGATTGTGCAGAATAACAGAACACAGTTATGAGTAAAAATTCTCTTTATATTTCTCGATATAATCCCCAGCTACACCAATGCACTCATCCCATCGTTTCACTAGTGCTTGGACACCATCATGGTAGAAAGATTTTCTCAGCACACCAGAGACTGCCTGCTTCACGTCTAAAACCCCGGCCTCCCAGGAACTCCTTTAATGACCCAAACATGTGGGAATGGCTTGGCGCGAGGTCAGGACTGTACGGAGGACGTGGTAATAACTCCCAGCTGAGTTCCTGTAATGTACAAGTGGTGTTGGTGAATGATTGTGTGTACAGTTCCTACAGACAGATGATATCTGTTGTTTTTCATGTATTAGGCGTTCCACTCAGCCTGGACCACCTCAGCCAGGATAGTCATTCACGGACATCCAGCCTCTTATAAAACGATTTCACCATTCACATGTTTTACCGCAGCTAAGAGTCTTATTACCTTTCAACTGGTTTTATAACTATAACTATTCAGACGAAATTTTCATTACAAGTCCCAGTTTGACTTGAACACCCCTCGTACTGCTTAGAATCTGAGCAGATACACAGGAAATCACATTGTGACTTATGTGAATTTCTTTTTCCATATTCACAACCAAAATCCAGGAATGAAATTTGGAAACGTCCTGCAAAAGTGAGGATTAAGATTATAGAGAGGTTGAAGATTTTATACTAAAAAAGGCACCAGATAATATTTCCTTGACGATATTTTCAGTGTTTTCAGTATCAGTGTGTACATTTTAAACATATTTAATAAGGTGATTTTAATAAGATTAATAATGATCTCTATTATTTAAAATATATTTATATATAATCACCTATAATGATGATTTAAGACATTTTCATCCCTAAGTAAATATGGTGTGTCTGCCAGAAAGTGGTGATATCATACTTTCAACCCAATCCACTGTTATTCCTGCCAATCTAATTAATTTTCTCCACCCCCCCCCCCCCCCCCTTTTTTTTCTGAAAGAGGAAATGGTAATAAAGCACAGTGCAGCACCTGGAGCCTGAGTCATGCTTATTCGCTCAGCAGAGGACATTTCTGTCCAGTGTTACTCAAGTTTATATGGGTTTGATGACAAAAACACAACACTCACGGGAATGACGTTCACATATCCATCTGTGTTCAGGAATATCAATTTAAACAAATGAACATGTCATGAGCAATTCCTAGTTTTAGTTTCAGTTATACATGTAAAGGATTAAGTAATTAAGTAAAGTAAATGTGTTATTTCACTTGACACCACCAGTCAGACGTTTGAACACACAATGACATTATAACATCACTGAATACATTAAAGCTGATATAGCCTTACAGTGGGTACTAGGTTAATCAAACACAGTGGGGAAGGGTGTGTGTGTGTGTGTGTGTGTGTGTGTGTGTGTGTGTGTGTGTGTGTGTGGAGTGGGTGGGGGGTGCTTATTCAAAGTCACTGTTGGTGACTTAGTCAAAATTGAGGGCACACTTAACCAGCACGGCTATCTCTAACACCAGCATTTTGCAATACCATGCCATCCCATGTCATTTGTTTTACAAGATGATAGTTTAGATTATGTAAGTGTTATTTGTCCAAGAAAGAGAGTGATGGAGTGCTGCATCAGATAACCTGGCCTTCACAATCACCCCATCGAAATCCAGCCGAGATGGTTTGAGATGACTTTGACCAGAGAGTGAAGGAAAAGCAGTGGAGGCAACACGTATGCAACACCGCTGGGAGCGGCTCCAACCGCTGAAAACCATTCCAGGTGACTACTTCATGAGGCTGGCTGAGAGAATGCCTCACAAGAGTGTACAAAGCTGTCATCAAAGTTATTTAACAGGTTTTTGTTGAAGGTACACTGAGTTCAAGGACGGGATACACAGAAAATTGATGCCCTTAACATGGCCATAAAGACTACGTGGATTAGAAAGCATCATTATCCATTTATATCATGATTCCTTATTTGTTCTGTCATGATTTAAGTGTCTCCGGTGTTAATATACAATGTTGAAAATGATTTAAAAAAATTTTAAAAAACATTGAATAAGAAGCTGTGTCCAAACTTTTGACTGCTACTGTATGTATATAAATGTATATATATATATAGTTGAGAGGATACTTAAAGGTGCACTTTGTAAAGTTTAACCCTATAATTTCAAGCATACCTCAAAAACTGTCATTCACAATAGCACCTTGTAATAGATCTTCTGTAGCTAGGGGCTTCATTCCAGGCTTATGTGTACTTTTTTTTCTTGCCCAGGAATTATCCCCACGCCAGTCAGAACTCAATCACCTTTCCTTAAAAGGCAGCGCACAAGGCTGATATTGACTTTTCGCACGTGACATCATGACTTCTGTCCACCGTGCTCACACCCACTTCTCCCCGCCTCCTTATAACATTACGTCA
Source organism: Clarias magur (assembly GCA_013621035.1). Lineage (NCBI taxonomy): Eukaryota > Metazoa > Chordata > Actinopteri > Siluriformes > Clariidae > Clarias > Clarias magur. The sequence goes on along the minus strand of QNUK01000050.1, from coordinate 1,340,181 downwards.
CATTTCAACAACAATCTGTCTTCTTAGCATTTGCTTCTAAGTCGTTCCAAAATGAACTCTGAAACGTCCCCGAACATTGGCCCTACTTGGCGTTTGTAACAGGAGATTTACACCATGTATTGTGACCTATATTGTCTTTATTACCTTCTTCATCCATTTTCACACACTTGTCTCTCTTCTGAATAAGACCACCACGACATACTGATGTATGAAAATAATCGGCAGATCAATTGCTTGATTATTCTTTTATCGGTGTGTCAAAGTATCAGGTAATCAGCAGGCAATCTTTGTTTGTTTTTATTATTATTATTATTATTATTATTATTATTATAACAATTACCATTTGGAACTTAATTATCTATGATGATAATTTTTTGGTAATTTGGTATTGTCTGCACGTTTGCACAAGTGCACTTTATGTTGTTGTTTTTTTTTTTTATCTTTTGGTACAGTTCTTAGCTAGTTTTGCTAATTTATGGTGTTAATTTACAATATGTCGTATGCATCCTTTATATGGCTGAAATGACATTATAAGCCTACTTGGCTTGATTTGTCGGTACTCATGCTGTACCTGTTCTGATTGTGAAGTCATAGGTGGCACCAGGTTCTAATAATGACAAATGGATTTCAAAAGCAAGTGTTGATTAAATATAATTGCTGTAATTGCTCAGTCTTTTTCCCGAATTTGCGCTCTGCCTTTAAATTGTAAAGCACTCATCATCTATAGCACATTATCCTGTATTCGCGGGAGCCTTGTATCTTAGGAGACACAAGAGGCACCTTGGACAGGGTGCCAATCCATGGCAGGGCACACACACACACTACGGGCAATTTGGGGAACGCCAATTAAGCCTAATACAGTCTTTGGACTGTAGATGTATCCAGAGAAAACACACCAAGCAATGGGGAGAACATGAAAACAGAGGAGGGAATAAAACCTGGCCCGGATTCGAACCCGAGCCACTGTGATGTCTAATTGTAAAACAGCAAAATTCTGCATTCAATTGCTGTTGGTCTGTATGATCTGTAATGAATCCGGAGGCTCACACAGTCCTCAGTTAAAGGAAACAACTCCACATTTATTAAAAAGGAGAAAATGATTAAATACATCATATATACAACTTTTCAAAGCCTGTGAAGGGGACCAAAACAATAAAAAACAATAATAATTATAATAATAATAATATAAGTTTATGCTACGGGGACTGTCAGCCTAATAATGTTAAGGAACTCATTGGCCCTCATTGGCCCAGTGTAAGATTTCTGTCTTACTGGGCTCGATTAAAGTGGACTAGTGGAGGGCACTGTTGGTCAATTTCATTCCACAACTGAAGTACTTTTGTCTCAGTGCTGTTGTGAAATGTAGATTAATAATAATAATAACAATAATAAAAGGAAAAATCTAATCCCTAACATTTGACATTTTCAAAATTCAGCTCACGGTAATAATGTTGTTTGGAAATTATGCAAAAAAAAAAAAAAAGATTAAAAAAAAAAAACGTTTGTTTGTAAGCTGAATGCGGGAATCACGTTCTTCCAGGCGGAACTGGTGTGTTAGGTCACCAGTCAGCATGACCTCTGACCTTTGAGCTCTGTGGACATTACATAGCCCTGCCATGCATCTCAGAGCAGCTCTGGATCTGGACAGTGTCAGAGGGAGACAGAAAGAGAGGGAAATGGAGACAGAGAGTGTGTTTGTGTTCTACAGTATGTGTGTGTGTGTTTCTGTGTTTGCGTGCCAGCACTGAAACGGGCATCACTGCTGCACCAGGCAGTTATATGGCGTACACTCGGCCTGTTCCTCCAGCTCGGGACAGGGGGAGCCACTGTTAGCAGGTTTCAACAGGATGTACCGGGTACGATGGCGCACACCTCCTCTGGAGCACGGGCCCAAACACAGCCCCCAGGACGACCACATCGACACCTCGCAGTCCAGCGGCGTTTCTGTAACAACACCACACAGAGCGGATGCTGTCACGAGGCAGCTTTGCAGAAAATATAGATTCAAGGCAGACGCAAATGACAGCTTAAGCGACGTGATGGAGAAACGTTGAGAGGAATCAGACTCGACTTCATCTTTTGAGTGACATCAAGACAGTGAGATTATTACTCTTCTACAAGCCAAACTGTATCCCGTAAAGTCAACGAGGGCTGTTGCAATCATGATCCGTGTTCACATCATCGCCGGTTTGACTACACCAGCAGTTTTCAGGTACGAGTCCGCAGCATCCAGGTGAGATTATTTACTGAAGCAACGGTTTTAACCAGTAAACAAGCGGGGAATTAAAGACTCTGGCAACAAAATGACCAATTGGAAAATGCCATCTGGGCTGGATTACGGTAATTGTTAGCCTCATCAGCATATTTTTTGCTTAAACTAATTCAAATTAAAACTCCATGGATTAAAAAAAAATCTCATGAGCTAAACAACAGGGTTTTAAACAAGCCAAACAAGAGTCAACACAATTTCATTTGTGCTGACAGGGCGACTCGTCCAAACCCACGAAACAAATTCCAAATGTTTGCTGCTGATTCTCCACAGAACCCTAATTGGAGGGGCAATTTTACACAATTGTCCAATTACCATAAATGTACTTAGAGGCATTTTGTTGTATAAATATTGCGCGTTTTACACTGGCTTTATGAGATAAACGTTGCTAACGAGTAACAGCAACCCCAAATCCTTTCCGTGATCAATTGCCTAGCCTAACTCGTAGCTGTGTTATGATGTGGATGCCAGTAACTAGCATGGTTTATGTCAAATTGCTCCCCAGGAGGAAACGTTTCCCTCCTGACGATGCGAGTGGTGTCTTTGAGGACGACCCCGCCTCAATTCACAGGGCATGAGGGTCATGTGTGTGTGTGTGTGTGTGTGTGTGTGTGAGTGAGTTTATTCTGACCTGTAAATTGCGGGGCTTTGCCGAGTTGAGGCAGGATGTGATTAGACACGTGGTTGTGTTGACGCATGGCTGAGCGAGGTTGTCTCTTCAGCCAGATGGTGGCTAGCGGCGGGAGCTCAGGCACCCTCGGGTAATAGAACGAGTTTGCGGGATGATTCGGCTTCTGGGATGTGATCTGTACGTCATAAAGAAACAACAGGAACAAAAAAAAGATATAGTAATTGATTTATTCATTAATTAAATTACTAAATACTTTATCTTGTTCAGAGTTGACATGGATACTTGGCCTATCCTGGGAACACCCTGGATGTGAAGCTAAACTATCACAGGTCACCAAGCACACACACATATACCCAGTTCCCAGTTGACCTACTGACCTGATTTTGGGAGGAGGGCTGGATGTAAAGATGTGCAAAACTCTACCTACAAAGTACCGCTACCTTAGTGTGGTAAAGAGAATTTATTTGATAATAAAGACAACTTGAGGTGGTGGCGACAGACAAAACAAAAACATCACTGACAACAAGTAACTAAGTTTGTTTACTTTAGTGCGGTACTTAAGTGCATATGTACTTTACTTTTTTTTTTTTTTTTTTTTACCGGATACTTTTTACTTTAACTCTACTACATCCTACTACAAATATCTCTACTTTCTACTTCACTACATTGGTGCATGGCCTTGAGCTACATAACGAGAGTGGTGTGTAGCAATACTTTGAAGAAGTAAAATTGCCACCTGCTGACTATTATATGTAATTGTGTGATTCGCCTTCTCTTGGCCTAATAATGCAGCAGGTGATTGAAATCAGAAACAGAGATGGTGGCGGAAAGCTACGAAACAGCACGTTCACGGTCGGCAGGGGAGGATAGCGAGAGAGCGAGAGAGTTTTACTATGACTTAAAGGCTACTGTAGCTCAGTACTTTTAATACTCAAGTGAATTTATAGACTTTACTCAAGTACCAATGTAAAGTGAGAACTTTGACTTTAACTTGCTGTACATTTCTATTTTACCCAAGGTATCTCGTTTTACTCAAGTACAGAATTTGTGTACTTTTCCCACCACTGCACTGCAATGATTACTAATCAAAATATCCAATGTCACTCAGAAGTGAATGGCTTCCAGATGACTCTGTTTCCTGTCAAGGACGTGTTTCTTTCCCATGGTGGCATCTGGATTGCTCTTTAAGGAGTTATATCTACATCTCCACTTGTATAAAGCTGATTTATACAGTTACATCCATAAATTCTTGCAACAAACCAAGTTTTTTGGTACTTGGCCTCACCGCATTGAATTTCAATTGAACTCAAGACTTTCAACTTCAACTCAAGGGGTTTGACAAAACTGTGTCAAATGTTACTGCAATTTTCCTACAACTTTGGGGCGGCTCATAAACGAACATATTTACAAATATAAGGATTGCCGTTAGAACGTGGATGGAAATCTTTTGCAGTCAATGACTGCTTGAAGTTTGAAACCCAAGGACATGACCGAATACTGGGTTTCCTCCATCGAGCTGCTTTGCCAGGCCTTTACTGCAGCTGCCACCAGTTGCTGCTTGTTTGTGGGTCTTTCTGCCTCCAGTCTTGTCTTCAGTAAGTGAAAGCACTCCATTGGGTTGAGATCAAGTGACTGACTTGGAAAGTGAAGAATATTCCAGTTCTTTGCCTTTAGTTACTCTTGGGAAGCTTTCAATGCATGTTATGGATCATTATCCCTCTCCAATATGAAGTGGTGTCCTATAACTTTGGCATCCTGCTGCATTTATCAGCAGTCAGGTCATAAATAAACGACAGTGACCCGGTTCCATTGGCAGCCATAATGCCATAACACTGCCTCCACCATGTTTGGCAGATGATGTGGTATGCTTCGGATCATAAGCTGTTCTTTTGTTTCTCCATACTTTTTCCATTATTCTGGTACAAGGTAATTTTGATTTCATTGGTCCAAAGAATCTTGGCAAAGTCTAATCTGGTCCTTTTGAATTTGAGCGTTACCAGTGGTTTGCACCATGTCGTGAGGCGTCTGTATTCAGCCTCTCTTGACTCTAGACTTTGACAATGATACACCCACCTCCTTAAGAGCGTTTTTGGCTTGGCTAGATGTTGTGAAAGAATTCTGCTGTCATCCACTTTAATTGTCTTCTGTGGTCTTCCAGGCGTTTTGGATGTTCCTGAGCTTGCCAGTTAATTCTTTCTCCTTAAGAATGTTCCAAACAGTTGTATTGGCAACTCCCAATGTTTTTTGTAATCACTCTGATTTATTTATTTTTTTTAGCTTAATGACAGCCACTATCATTTGCATAAACAGCGTCTTTGGACCTCATATTGAAAGTTTAAGTGAACAGTTACCAAATGCAACTGTAAAACTCAGGACCACCTCCTGCTTGATTAGACAGAAATGTTTGTAATTCCTGAATGGGTAATGCCAAAGTTCTGTTGAACCCCTGGAATTAAATCATTTCAAATTCAATATGGAGGTGAACCGAGACCAATGCTGAAAAACTTTGTTCCAAAATGTATGGACCTTAATATCTTCTATACTGCTTTATCCTATATACAGGCTCGCAGGGGCCTATCCCAGGAGAATTAAGGACACACAATTTGGGAACGCCAGGTAGCCTAATCTGCAGGTTTTTGGACTGTGGGAGGAAACCGGAGTACCCAGGGGAAACCCACCAAGCACGGGGAGAACATGCAAACTCCATGCACACAGAGACAGGAATAGAACTTGGCCGGGAATGGAACCCAGACACTGGAGGTGCAAGCACAATGCTAACCACTACACCACCATGCCGCCGCCAGACCTGAATATATTTGAGCAAACTACTTTCTACATGGATGATAATTAACTAAACTGAATGAACTATAGCTAGTATAGTGGGAACATCTCCAGTTACAACAAATATATTGCAACCACTGATGATCATACATTTATCATCTATCGGATATACTGTAGGGTCTGTGTTGGAATAAAGAAATGCACATATGCTATAGTGCACTCTGGGCTGACCCCATATACTTAGCCTGCATTGGTAGTTCAGTTTGCTCAATAAAGTATCGACCCAGACTCATACCAATGACCTATTTAAGAATGAGGAATGGTTTTGTTATCACTTTGTGCACATAATTGTCAGTGCACATACCATTTATGGATTTTGCACACTGTATGCTTCTTGAAACCAAAATGCACCATAATTTCCTATGTTCTAGCTACAGGTTTTGTAGGACTATTGTTATATTCTGTATAAGATGAATAACTGTCTCACCATTGTAATGTTCTCAGGGGGCATCGTGGGAAAATTGGGCGAAGAAAAAGTGAAACCGCTGTCCGTCCCAGCATCAAACGGGTGCAGGTCGAAAGTCACTTCCTCTTTCCATTGCCCCTCTTCACATAGGTTTAAGCTGTCCACCCCGACAAACCAATCAGGACTGGGAATCACTTTCACCATCAAGGAGAGCTGTGTGAGAGAGTGCAACATGATCAGAGACACAAGCATACACATCGATGCAGCTTTTCATTCTGGCAATGTACTTTCTGACTTGAATATGCCCTGCGATGTTCGAGCAATTGACTTCGTAATTCACATCTGAAACATCTCTTAAAGACCATTCCCAATAGTTTCCAGTCATTCCTGTGTTTGTTATTCTGCTGTTTTTTTTTTTCTTTCTTAATGTGGTGATGAATGTTTCCTGTTGGGTTATTATGACCTAATGTAGGAAAAGCCCTCGGTCGGAACACATGCATGCGCTCATTATATATCGCTTACTCACACAAAATCCTGAGGGACAGGTTTATTTGAAGATTAGAACAGAAGTTGCTATATAGCCAAAGTTCTTGAGCGGATCTTGGTGCATAATTGCAACAAAATGAACAGACTTTGCTGCTTAATAATGGCACCGGTACCGAAATCAAATGGTTATTAATTCATGAGGTAGCCGGGGTTACTCCGAGTCCATGACGAGGCATCCAGTCAAAAACCCACAGGCTCTGTTATTATTCAAATTCAGTCTTAAATACCTATTAGATTACTGGCGACATTAGGAAAGCCATTAGTATGAAACCGATCTTTCATTTGGCGGTTGTTAATGACGCACACACCAGAGCACAGTTTCAACTTTTTTTCTTTTTTTGATCACTGAATCTCAGCTGAGTAGCAGTCCTTCTGGAGTCAGACTTGTCTTACACTTCCTTCTTCTCCTCCATGTCTTCTCTTTCCTGTCCTCCTCTTTTTCGAGCACTGTGGCTTTTCCAGGAATGCATCCTGTTATAACAGTTTGGCTGGCACACAAAGCCAGTGTGGTTACATCTGTCTGCAGCACAGTTCAGCTGATGGACATCGGTCTGAGGCCTCACACAACTTGCACGCACACAATCAGAAACCCATGACGTGCACTTGATATTTTTCTTCCATTTCCTCAACAACCTTAAAGTGTCAGAAATGTTGAACAAACACCCTAGCCACCAAAACAACCCTAAATTTACATCAACTCTGCAATAATCTCACCATTTACTTTGGCATCACACACAGTTCCTGCATATAAATATTTACTAGCTGAGATTTTTTTTATGTCCCCATTCATCTTAAGTGTTTGTGTAATTGTGGCTCATGGGGCTCTCTAAACTAAATCCATCTATTGATATTCCAGCCCTCACCCTGCCGTTATGTGGTTGGCTGAGTGAAAGCCAGTCCAGTCACAGATGATGATCTAATATGAGCTTTGCAAGAGTACGTAGGGTAGGTAAGACAGTAGGGTTGACTGATATAAACGAGCAGGCAGGGTTAATTCTTTCAAAGATGAAAAGATATCAGTGTTTGGTTTCATAACAAAGCAAGATTAGCGCTGATTTCTTTCAAGCCCAGACTGTAGATTAATGTAGACTATCAGTGACAGTCATGTCAGGTAATTACACAGGTTGAAACCCTGGATAGATTTGATCTGCATTTGGCCTGGAGCTGATCCCAGGAGACGTAAGGCGGAGTATACCCTGGACAGAATGCCAATCCATTACAGAGCACACGCATTACAGGAAATCTGGGAATGCCAATCAGCACGTCTTTGGAGTGGAGGGAACAGAAGTACCCGAGGAACCCACCGAGCATGGGGGAGAACTTGCAAACTCCATGAGCACAGATCAAAGGCGGGAATCAAACCCTTCAGTCTGGACGTGCAAGGACACAGTTCTAACCACCATGCCACCTTGGGGTATATCATTTAAGACAAAAATATAGGAAAGTGAAAAAGGTATGGGTGCAGGGGGCTTGAAAGATCTAAAATAAGAATAATCAGGGCTCATATCACCAACAGACTCATAACAAGTATGTGCAAATCAGTAAAGGTAGGTTGCAAAATAATGTCTTCATTTGCCTGATTTGGTGTCTGAACCAGTAGCTTTTTTGGAGTTAAAGTGATGGTTCAGGTTTTTTTCAAGTCTGCCTTAATTCAAAATTAATGTGCATATGCGTATATTACAATAGATGTTGATTGTTACAAATTTTCCTGCTCTACACACTGGCCATGAAGTTCGAAATTATGGACAAATTCCACAACTCTCGTTCCATGCAAAAATGCATTCCAAGTCCAGCTCAGACTCATAACAAGCTTCTGAAGTCTCGCTGAGTAAAATCGAGTTAGTGTCTTTCAATGTTTGGAAGTCCACAATAAGGACCCTTGCACAGGTCCCTGTATGGTCAAGGTATTGGAGGATATAATACAGTCCCTGGTGAGTCACGTAGCAGCTACATGGTCAGCCAACTGCTCCTACCATTTCTCATACATGTTCAGTCTGAGAAAATGGACCAATGTTGATTTTTACCAGGTGTCTTTGAGGTTCTTAGCCCACTGACATGCTCAGGAATAACCTTGGACAACATAAACCTCAGCTTTGCCTTTTCTTGGGCTTTGGGTGTGCCAAATACCAAATAAAATTGGTTTATACTGCAAGAACCTACCAGGAGAGAACTCAGTGCCCTCGTAGTGGTCCTGATTGTCTGTTATTATAGATTTGTGGAAGTGGATCAGATGGAATACAGGTATGGTGATCCTGGAGCTACACCCCCCCCCCCCCCCCCACCTTTTTCCTGCTGTGTCCATCTGTTGACTACGTATTCAGTCATAGATTCAGATGACGGAGCAGGTCTAGGGTAACAAAGGTTCTTAAAGTTCAGAATCATGGACAGGAAGTAGGTCAGGTGATCAACGAACTGCAGTAACATGCAAAAACAGGATCAAAACCACATAAATGAAACAGGACTCAAGGTTTGGTACTGGCCGGTAGAATAAACAAAGGGCATATGCTTCATGCCCAGAACAAAGACTCATGAGGATCTAAATACAAAAACTAATCAGGGGACAAACTGAGAACAGGTGAAAGTAATCCTGACACATTAAAGAGACAACCAGGAACAAGACATGGGAGAAGACAAGACATGAACTACAACAAAAGTGCATGGCAACGTAAACAAGCACCAGACAACGCAGAAGTCGATGCGGTAGCGCTGGAAGCTGCTGTGCATTCTGAGAGCCGCCACATGCGGTGCTCAAAGTGAGGGAGAAATGTGTTACAGCGTGATTTACAGTACAGACCAAAAGTTTGGACACACCTTCTCATTCAGCGAGTTTTCTTTATCGTGTTCTTTATTGTGTTCTTTAGCCCAAACGCATCTCTTCTGCTTGTTGCCTGTCCTTAGCAGTGGTTTCCTAGCAGATCTTCTAGCATGAAGGCCTGATTCACACAGTCTCCTCTTAACAGTTGTTCTAGAGACGTGTCTGCTGCTAGAACTCTGTGTGGCATTGACCTGCTCTCTGATCTGAGCTGCTGTTAACCTGCCATTTCTGAGGCTGGTGACTCGGATGAACTTATCCTCCGCAGCAGAGGTGACTCTCGGTCTTCCTTTCCTGGGGCGGTGCGCATGTGAGCCAGTTTCTTTGTAGCGCTTGATGGTTTTTGGGACTGCACTTGGGAAACCTTTTTCCCAATTTTTCGGACTGACTGACATTCATTTCTTAAAGTAATGATGGCCACTCGTTTTTCTTTACTTAGCTGCTTTTTTCTTGCCATAATACAAATTCAAACTCTTTGAATGGTCTGTACTGTATATTACAATATGTTACAGTGAAGGATGGTAACTGGAGTTTAAAAAAAAAAAAAAACTTAGTCAAAGTAGACCTGCAATTCCAAATTCATAGTAGTAGTTTAAAAGAAGCATATAATTGTCATTAAGTCATTCATCTTCTGAGATTATGCATGTCTTTGGACTGTGGGTCCAGTCACAGATCCGAGGTGGGAGTCGAACCCTTAACCCTGGAGGTGCGAGGCCACAGGCGCTAACCACTATGCCACAGTGTATATAAAATATAGTCATAAATTTAACAAACATAATGGATTATGTATTCCATTATGATTTTTTTTTTCTTCTGAAATGCCTTTACAGGAGAAACTAAAAAAAGATTAAGCACTCGCTGTCCAAATCGCACAAAAGGTCAGGGGAAAGATCCTTAAGTTTAGTAGGGTTTTTTTTTTTTGTTTGTTTGTTTGAACAAAATGATTGCAGCTTGCAGAGGAAACACAGCATGAAACCAGTAGAGCATTACAGGCTTGGAACACTTAAAACAATTGAAATCAGCTGTACGTTTTAGGTGTGTGTGTGTGTGTGTGTGTGTGTGTGTGTGTGTGTGTGTGTGTGTGTGTGTGTGTGTGTGTGTGTGTGTGATGCTTCTCCACGTCACTCTTATGCTTTTCATTGTCAAGCTGTTGATAGATTTGATTTTAGCCTCCCTTCTAATATTAGAACCAGCAATCACATTGTTCAAACTTATGCAGCAGCCAAGTCTTCAGAGTAACACTGCGCTGAGCTGACTGTTATGTCCTCAATGACCTGCTCTTTTCATTTCCTGGAAGTATAAAGTAAAACAGAGTTCCAATCTGTGCTCTTGATATGCGGCCATGAAGTGCCAACTGCCAAGTGTGTCGAATGACATGGTCCTGCATGCAGCGCGGACGATACTGCTGAGTTGAGAGCTCGGGAGACAAACACCAGCTCGAGCACACTCAACAGGTGTTTGTGGCCCAGGCCTTGTTCATTTCTACTCATATGTCTCGACAATAGCTTCCCAACATACACACATCCCCCCCTCGTCGTCCCTGCACACACAAGTTGATGGGTATTCCACCTCCACTGCCACCCTAACCTTCCCAGAAGGTCTAAAAGTAGCGGCTGTCCTGCCGATAGGTCACGTGACCAGTCGCTGTCACTTAAAACCCTCTAGCAATGCCAGGCATGTGCCTGAGAGAAACAGTGTCCCTTTTTGGTGTTCCTCTGTGCTGACTGAAAATCATGCCCGAGTAATAAAGATATGTAGGTCACCAATTCCCATCATGCTTGCTTTAGCCCCTGCGTCTAAGCATCCCTTCGAGTAATAACCCATCTGTAGCCAAGAGTCACTGGAAAGCCAGAATGGAAGGCAAGTACACCACAGAGAACAGATCCGAGGAAGAAATTCATCTCATTCTTCAGTTTTAAGACAGGCCGAAGAGGCTGCTCCGGAATGACTAATGCAAAGAAAAGGTTGTGATTTGGAGGTTCTATAAACCAGTAGTTATTTCTGACTGTGGAGTCATTCTCTGGGATTTGACCTTGGTAGGGGCAAGTTTGTGCATTCTTGAGTTTAGCTGATGGTCCGAACACTAATCTGTTGTTTTAACTTACTCTTAAGTAAAAAGAATTCCTCCACAATCCGATGAGCTACTTTGAACCTTTTCTGAACCTTCTCTCGGTTGTTAGTTTCCAAACGGAAACCTCCCCGCAACTTTAAATTGCCACTTTGGTCCTGAGGCAGGCGACTAAACACAGCTGACCTACCTTGCAGTATGAATTCCATTAAACAGGATCAAACCCAAACCATGACTAAATCCACGGAATACAGAAGGATTTGCTTTATTTGTATAACTTTACACTTAATTATGAACTGCGACCAAAACATGTTAAACAAATCAACCTTAAATGTGTTAGATTGTTCAAAGTGTTCTTGATGACAGCTCTTAGCCGTTTAAAGATGTAGCCACCTGGACAGCTCTTCCACCATGGGTTGAAGAAGTTAGCAATGTGCCAACTATCCAAAACGGCAATGTAGTCTCCCCGGACACTCCATTAGGAACACCTTGCTAGTATTGGGTTGGGCCACCATTTTGCCTTCAGAACTGCACTAAATGCTTGCTGAATCACCCCTTAAAAATTTTGGGCCATGTTGACATGATGGCATTACGCTGCCGCTGCAGATTTGTCAGCTGCACATCCATGATCGAATCCCCCGTTCCAAAGGCGGTCGAGATCTAGTGACTGTGGAGGCCATTTGAGTAGGGTGAACTCATTGTCATGTCCAAGAATTCCAGTTATAGATAATGTTAGCTTTGTGACATGATGTGTAATAAAGGACTGGACATGGTCAGCAACAATACTCTGGTGGTTGTTGTGTTTCGGCTGCTCCCATCAAGGAGTCGCCACTGCGGACCATCTGATCCACACACACAACTTGACACAGGTTTTACACTGGATACACTTCTTGACACAACCCTCCCAATTTATCCAGGCTTGGGACCAGTACTGCATCTAGCGGCTGAGGATTGGGCATTGGCTGGGAATCAAACCCAACGCTTCTGCATGACCATCTAGAGATGTACCACTGAGCCACCAATACTCACTTAGGCTGTGACTTTTAAACAACACTCATTTGGTACTTAGTGGTCCTGAGTGTGCCAATAAAATATCTCCCAAACTATCACACCACCAGCAGTCTGAACTGTTAATACAAGTCAGGCTGGATCCATGCTTTCATGTTGTTTAGCCCAAATTCTGACCTGACCATCTGAATGTTGCAGCAAAAATTGAGACTCATCAGACCAGGCAATCTTCTGTTGTCCAATTTTGGTGAGTCCATGCAAATTGTACCATCAGTTACCAGTTCTTAGCTGGGGTCTTCAGCTGCTTTAGCCCATGAACTGCTTCAAAGTTAAAATTCCTTTTCAAAGTGCTGTGCATGCGGAGATGTTTTTCAGCATACCTCGGTTGTAATGAAATGTTATTTGGCCCAAAGAACTGCCACATATTCTCCCTCTTCCCCATAAACCCTGGAAATGGCTGTGTGTGTAAATCCCAGTAGATTAGCAGTTTCAGAAATACACAGACCAGTCCGCCTGGCACAACAACCATGCCACGATCAAAGTCACTTAAAATTTCTTTTCTTCCCAATTCTCATGGTCGGTTTGAATGTAAGCAGATCTTCTTGATCACTTGCGTAAATGCACTGAGTTGCTGCCACATGATTGACCAATTAGATATTTACGTTAATGAGCAGTTGAATCGGTGTGTGTAATGAAGTCGCTAGTGAATGTAAATGCTAATTCTTGCTTTTTCAGTAAGTATTCCCATCTCTAAGCAAGTAAATTATACCGATTTAGACCTCGTGTTTGAATGAGCATTCTACAAAAAGTAACTCACAGATTTCAACAATCACCCCCGGACTTTCTTTATAGGTGAATTTCCTGTAAATGAAAGTAAAGGTTAAAGTACCAGTGGGTTCCTGGGCTGCAGTACGAGCTCAGTGGAGCTGTGGCCGACTCCAGTTGGGATCCCTGCTGTGCGATACATGGCGCCCACCATCCTCCTCTTCCTTGATTCTCTTGCCTCCTTTACCAGCTCAACCGTGACACCAAGCTCAGCAAAACTCTTTACACCGGAGCTCGCCATCTTGCCTTCCTGCCACAACTGGTACTGCTCGTTGTGAGTGACAGCTGCATTGAGAAAGAGCGGAGGGAACAAATGGGAGAACATCACGTCCTGCGAGACGTTACAAAATTTTTACAAAAGATGGTGAATCAGGTATCCCAGCTAATTATTAAAAGTTTACAAGCTGCACGTGTGGCAGGAGGATTTTACCACACATCAGCATCTACCTGTGGACCAGATTAGACTCTTCTACCCGCATGCTTGCTGACGTATATCTATATGTAAAAAAAAAAAGTGGGCTGCCAAAAATTATAAAGTGTAGCGTACGAGTAAAAGCAGAGGACTTCAAAATATGTTCCTTGCGACCACAAAAGCACGTAAAAGCTCAGCGTTGATTAGGATGTATATTTAAGAAAGAAGTAAAAACATACGGCGAAAAACGTGAACATAAACAGATGGCCCATTACACGTGGACTGTTCCTGTACTTCAATCTAAACTCTCACCTTTAGAGAGTCCATGACCAACGTTAGAAGACATCCAAAAATAATTTTCCAGAAGCCTGTATGATTTTTGGAAAAAAAAATTATTATTATTATTATTATTATTATTATTATTATTATTATACACTGGCAAAAACCTTTTGGTAGGTCTGAGGTCTCCAGGAAGCAGATAAAATCTATCCTGTTTAATAAACCGCAAAATTGCCCTAACAAAACAGACCTGCAGTATAAAGCTACTCGGCTTTTCATTACGCTATTTGGAGGAAGTGAAGCGCAGGGCTTAGGGTGGCTTTAAAAGTCATTAGGCATATCCTTTATGTCCCACTGCGCGTTATGTAGTAACAAGCAATCATGGAGGATTTTTAAAGTGGGGTGAAGATAGGGCAAAAAGAGAGAGAAAGTGAGAGCGCGTGTCAGCAGTGATGACATGGTTCATCCATCCACATGCAGCGTCTGACAGCTTTGGCATGAACGAGACCAGTCAGAGCCAGGCGTCCTGACCTCAGACAACTCAACCACCAACCCACAGCAATCTTCTCTCTCTTTCTAGCTTGTTACCATCTCTGTCTTCATCTTAAAACCCTCATGCACCTCTATTTCACTTTAATATGACTAGAACTGAAGAATTATATCATGCAATATAGTGGGCCAGACTGTCAGAGCAGAAACTCTAGGAACTTGGTGTTGGTTTTGCAGACAGACACCCTCCGTCCTTTGGGCTGTAAATGTTTTAAATGTCTTGGCAGGATGTGTCCAGCTCTGCGTCCTCTCCTGGCCTGGGAGCTGCCAAAGCGCAGACGCCCAGCGTACAGTTTCTCACCAGGGAGCTGCTTGTCATTAAAGTGTGAATGACCACTGCAGAACTCTGAGCTAAGGATGTCCCACGTGCAATATGTTTATCTAAAAGGGTGTAAAAAAGTCAGCATCGGCAACTTTTCTTTCCTCTTTATTTTCTACCTCTGGATGTCTTTCCTAACCCTCCACTTTGGATACAGGGAACCTGTGGGGTAACTGGCGTCATCTGTTAGCACTTACTCCCCCTCCTCCTCCTGCCCCTCCCCCCCCTCTCTGCTTTTCTCATTAGGCTGTCTTACTCCCATATGGAGGAGGTGCTGGAGGGTGGGGGGGGGGATGGGAGGGGGTGCCATTGGGGTGGGTTTACAGGCCAGCTGTGAGGCTTCAGCATCCTGACTCATCATACCATGAGGCAGCTCCAATCCTAAACCAAACACTCCATTGTCTACCTTCCTGCCACCACTTAAAGGCTCACAAAATGCTTTGCTTCACAGTAAATTTCTTACCTACAAGTTTGGACCACTGCGCAGGGGGTCGGAATAAAGGGTACTGTTTCGGGAACATCTGCGGGCTCCACTGGCCAGTAAATACTAGGATATAAGAGGCGGGGCCTCGAGCCGTACATGCTGTCACGTTGGTAGCGTTTAGAGGTGAGGCGAAGGAGAGGCTCAGCTTCAGGAGCACGATGAGCAGGTGCTGCAGCCAGCTGGGGATGAGGAGCTCAGAGGGCATCATAGTCTGCAGGAGAGAGAAAATAAGGAAACAGTTCACTCTTGTATGGCAAAACCATTAAACTTGTCTTTTCCCTGATTTGTTTTACCTTATGAATTCTGAATTTTGAATGCACAGAACAGCAGCCTCCCTGTATTTCTGTATATGATCCCCTGCTACACTAATACACTCATCCCAGCGCTTCACTAGTGCTTGGATACCATGGCCATGGTCAGCCTGCTTCAACAGGTTGTCTTTTACTAAATCATATTTAGGAAGAAAGAGGAAATTAATTTTATGTGAATTGAGAGTAAGAATGTTATTTTAGCTCCATTTAAAAAAAAATTAAAGTTAGCTTAATGTAACTTCCGAAAAATCATGCCTGCTGATTTACCCGATATACAGCCTGCCATTAGCTAGTTGGCAGCACAGCGGCGTAGTTCAGCGTTCAGATCAACCATCCGAATGCAATTAGCCTCCAAATGAGCAGCTCTCTAATTCTGAACAACAATTCCATAATAAATGGTTATAGCCCTGCCTATACTGGATAGCCTTGCTATAGCCTGTCGTCTTGCACCTCCAGGGCCCGGGTTTGGTTCCTGGCTTGGGGTCGTTATGCAATGAGTTTGCATGTTCTTCCCGTGCTTGTTGGGTTTCCTCCGTGCACTTCGGTTTCCTCCCACAGTCCAAAGACATGCAGATTAGGTTAACTTGTAATATTTTCATTAATGTAACCATAGCCACGATTTGTATATGTAGACGTGTTGGGGGTCTGTTCATTGAAAATGTAACATTTTCTTTTATTTCTGATCAAAAGAACGAAATGAACTATATGACTCAAAAAAGATTTGTTCGTGGCCTCCGAGTGGTGCAGTAGTAAAGTGCTCGCCCTAGCATCCGGAGATCGCGGGAAGATTTGTTCATTTTGATGAACAAGATCCAAAGAACCGAGTCACTAAAATGGTTGAAACTTCACATCACTACTAGTTAGTGTGATGTTCAATTGCCTTATAAATACTTTCTTTGATAGAGACGTTACGTTAGCCTGGCTAACAACGTAGCTAGTGACTTAAGACCAGTTCTGTCAGTGGTGTTTTTATAGAGCTTGGCCAAGTATATATTCAGATTGTTTGAGCACTGTTCTATGTTTTCGGCTTAAAAAATTGTTAATAGTTATTTTTAATGATGGTGTAAGGCAGGCCTCCGAGTGGCGCAGTGGGTAAAGCGCTCGCTAGCGGAGATCGCTAGTTCGAATCCCGGGTGGTGCTGTAACCTCTCGCAGCCGGAGGTCTAGAGAGAGCTGATTGGCCGAGCTCTCTCACAGGGGAGGGATGAGAGGTACATAGTGCTCCGACATTAATCATGGCTCTACAGCCAGTCAGGGGCGTCTGTGAGCTCGCGCAGCGGAGGGAGCGGATAGCGAGTGTGTTACGCCGCCCCCAACGGTGCGCGAGCAGTTCGAAAAGATGCGGTCGGCTGGCGTCACGTGGTTCGGAGGAAACACGTGATAGTCTTCGGCCTTCCCGGCTGAGTGGTAGTAGTAGCCTTAATGTGGGAGCCCCCTAGTGACGAGGAGGAATTGGACACGACTAAATTAGGGAGAAAATCGGGGGGAAATCCCCCCCCCCAAAAAAATAAAATAAATGATGGTGTTATCGTTAATCGTTTGATTGAGAATTTTCCCCTTCATTCAATAACATGGATTTACGTTGGCTCAAGGAGGCTTCTCGAACTCGGCGAGATTTTTCTGTGTGCAGATCAACCCTCCGAATTCAATTAGCCTCCAAATGAGCCGCTCTTTAACTCTGAACTGCGATTCTATAATAAACTCGGGAGCATCAGCTACACATCTTCACGACAAGTATCCGACTTGCAAGAACGCCTTTCAAATCCTGTGTGATTAAAAGCTGGCGGTTTTATTTTG
Source organism: Clarias magur (assembly GCA_013621035.1). NCBI lineage: Eukaryota > Metazoa > Chordata > Actinopteri > Siluriformes > Clariidae > Clarias > Clarias magur. Next base: position 1,322,624 of record QNUK01000050.1, on the reverse strand, counting down.
GCCACTTGCTAAGTACTCTAACACGAGTCGCCCGACTGGATTTATTTACGTCGTTTGTTATCTTGAGCCTTAAATGACCGTAAACAGCCGAGGCACGCGGAGGATTCTGTTATGTCGCGTTTAATCACGCGCCCATTTTAGAAAGCTACTGAAATATTAATGTTGTGAAGATTAGCCTAGCCGAGTCGGAGTGCGCCAAGTTCTCGGCTGCAGTTTTCACTTAAGACGACTTAATTCCATTCAATTATGCCTGATCCCCTTTTTTTTTCTATAAAGAATGAGTTCTGGTTCATGATCCAGCCTTTAAGAAAAGAAAGAAGAAAAAAAAGTATGTGTGTGAGCTGCAGAAGGTCAGAGAAGGGACTCTGTGACTAAGCAGGACAGTTGTAGACAGTAGTAGATAGCAGAAAGGGTTTCGCTGTCTGTAGCGACTCATAAATCAGACAGGTTGCCACCCTGGCAATCCCGCTGTCATCTCTTGCGCAGACAAACACTCTCACATGTGCACACATTTCCTGATTTACTGCGTGACCGAATTTAAATAGCAGAACAAGAGTGAATCCGGCATGACCGAGCTATTTCCATACTACATATAAGCATCTATGTGTGTCTTCTGGTGTGCGTGAATTAAAAGCACAGCGCGCTCTGGAGGGGTTCAGGACACGTGTCCTGTCTGTCAGAGCCACTTTATAAAAAGGTGAATGTCTCATAAAAGCCCGGGTCACCGGCACGGACCCAGACACCTTACCACGCCTGACGTCAACCGTCTGATTCCTCGCACTACCTAAACAACAGGAAAGACAGTCCCTTCCCCTCATTCACCTTTTCAGATTTTCCATTTTTATGTTCCACTTTGAAGTCTTGAGATCATATAAGTTTAACGGCTGGAGCATAGCTGGCATTTTCGCTAACATTTATAGCCTAGAGGGACTGGGACAGTAATCCAGCTTGATTTAGGAAACAGCCTGATGAAGCGCCCGGGGTGCTGAAGGGTACAAGTGACCAGAATAGAAATAAGACACATTAAACTCAGGGGCGATATTGAGTCATCTGGAATGACTAAAACATCCTAGTTTTTAGGGTACGTCTGGCTTTCTTCGTCTTTAAAAGAGAAAATTTAACCACAAGCATGACTTCTGAGAAGTGCCCTTCCATAAATACCACGGACACTGCACTTACACGTGGAACACGTGTGAAGAATCTGCTCCAGATACTTGCGGAAATTTTTGCATCCAACAATTAGGAATTTTCAGGAAATAAACAGTGATGTTTACACGGGACCACCTTCCCCAACTCTCATCGTTTTCTCCACGCTGGGTGTTTTCCCAGATTCTTCTTCATATCCCAGCATGCTGCACTGAGCCATGCAGCTCTCCACGATTGAAATAATGCAGACAATACGCACATCAGTACCAGGATCAGTATCGCTATGTTCAAAATCAGAGCCCAGATAGTGCTTCGTTAAGCTCTGGGGATCTACACCGTGTTGCGGAGCCACGCTGAATCGAGGAAGTCCAGTCCATCCAACCACCTGGGGCCATAGTGTATTGAAGGCCGGTGTGTAAAGCAGTGATTCTGTGTGTGTCTGTACCTGTTCGCAGCACCGTCAGCATAAAGTGGGAGCTCTGACCTTGATAATTGGTCTCAAGTAAAGATTTCGCACCGCTACATGTGCAGTGTATATATCCTGGAAAGATAGTGCTGAGCCGTCAACTTTGTGGAAGAAATGTGGCCGGAAAAACAAAAATAATCATGAATGGAGATCATTTAAACACTTAAAGTAAAAACAGGACAAACCAGAGCTCTGTTTAATATTGAAAATAAGAGCTTGTATAAGAGCTCTTCATATGCACACAAGGTTAGTGAGGCTAATCAGAAAAAAAGGCTTCAACTTGCTTGGGAGCTTCTCATAAGAAGCATTGGGGTAAGAACGGAACCACATGAAGTGATCATAGGTGGTGTCCACTGTACAAGCCTCTGGAGGCAGTGTTATGATCTGGGGTTGCTTCTGTTGCTCAGGTCCGGGTTCAGCAACGTTATGTGGCAATAAAATGAAGTCAGCTGACGACCTGAATGTACTGAATGACCAGGTTCCCACCCTGGTGGCACTGGGCATATTTCAGGACTGTTTTGTGAAAAGATTATTGGCGTTCCCAAATTGCCCGTAGTGTGTGAATGAGTGAGTGTATGTGTGTGTATATGTATGTATGTATGTGTGTGTGTGTGTGTGTGTGTGTGTGTGTGTGTGTGTGTGTGTGTGTGTGTGTGTGTGTGTGTGTGTGTGTGTGTGTGTGTGTGCCCTGCGATTGGCACCCTGTCCAGGGTGTACCCTGCCATGTGCCCCATGTCTCCTGGGATAGGCTCCAGGCCCCCTGTGACCCCGTGACCCTGAATACAGAGTCATAAGCTAAAGCAATAGATTCAAAAAATGAATTCTAAAAAATCTTCTAGCTTGCTTGCAAAGTTAAATTGGAGAAGAATCATATTTGTCATAAATGCATTAAGTTCGTAGGTGCTATTGTGTTGGGCAGATAAATACCAATCACAGGAATTCATTTTACATCTTACATACATTTTTTATGGCATTGGTTTGGAAAAGCACTTTTTTCGTGCACTGACCAGCTCATCATTATGGCATGTAGAGCAATATGATAATGAAAGATCTAAACCTATATCATGCAAAAATCTCTACTGCACCCTTTCCTGCATAAAAGCCGTGACAAAAATAGTGGCTTAATACACCTGACCATAGAGACAAGTGACTGCTTGTAGAAGGGATCAGGTGTGTTTAGAGCAGGATCTGGAACCGACACGGTGCAATTAACAGGGTTTTTTATTTACCACTTTAAAATTAGATTTATAGGCAGGCGTTTGAAAATGGTGTTAATGGCAGCGGCGCAGAACAACTTGCACCTTTAACACAATAAAAGATTGGCAAATGCATTTTATTTCATTCTGTGTAAATTTGGAACTTGGCAACACAGCTGGGTGAAACAATGTCAGCCTTTTGCAATAATCTGGTTATTGTTACCTGATTATTATCAGTCACACATTAGTTTAAACAATCATGGCCTTCCATGGATACCATGGATAAAGTATACAGACATCTAGAACAAGCCTTCTTTTTTCTTCAAAAAAAAAAAAAAGACAGAAGGCTAATTCGAGTCAGATGTTCTGCGGTTCAGGTGTCTGGACCCTCCCTGGTATATAGGAGAACACCAGCAGCTTTGGTTACCTGACCGTCGAAAGAGAATTCTCTGACAGTGCAAATCTCAACGTAGGAAGAAACGGATCGAAGAAAGGAGTCACTGGAGTTTATAAGGCTACAAAGGGATTTCTGCAGGTGTGGGCTTCACATTAGCACATCGAGTTTACAATCCAGCACTGTTGTAACTCTCCCCATGCCGTGGACGTCCCAGGCAATAAAGTCCACCAACAAGGGAACACCAGGGAGACGACAAGTGACCGATAGGCAAATCCTGACCTCTATAACCTCAGTTTGGAGAAAGAAAAAAAAAGAAGAAAAGAAAAAAAACACCACTAAAGCGGAGTCATTTTCATGAGGGGTTTCCACAAAGGAAATTACCGGCCTTTAAAGACAACACTGACGCCTGTGTCAAATTGTTGTGTATAGATGATACGCAGAATGCCAAGACATCTGTCTGTGATCGGAAAACACAAAAGATGCCAAGTTAGGCAACATGATCCAGACAGGATCCAAAATAGGAAAATATCAATCATAAACTAGGTCAGACAGATAAAAAAAAATAATAATAATCATATCGTAGAATATAAAATCTTGGCCAAACATGAGGCTTGACCTGAAGTGAACTGAAATTCTGATCTGGCGCGGGCCGACGCAAGCGATGAAACGTCCTATGAAATTTGAATCTCAATACCTGGTTTTATTAACCTCATAAGACAAATGCACGTCTTAAGGTTAATGCCCATAAAAAGGGCTTCTGCTAAATAAATCTAAGTAGGTAAGTGTTGTGTGCTTCCACTAAATAAATATAAGACTTCACCAGCCTTTCCCAGCGGTTACCATGATTGTTTAAACCGTTTTAGGAAGAATTCCAGCAAAATATGTAGACAATTCCAAAGGGCTCACGAAGGTTTTTTTCACACTGACCTAAAGCAAACTAACCATTATTTGCCCTCCTGAGAAGACACACACAGCCTGAAACAACATCTCTGTCTTTCAGACAGCGTCTCTCTCTCTCTCTGTCTCTTCACCGAGGCACGAACCAGATGCAATAAAAGCAGGAGACGAGGAGAAGAAAAGGCAAGCGTGCAGTTAGAGAACCGCATGATGCAGGCTCGCACGTGAACCTCAGCTACTGGTAAAGAAACTGCTATTTAAGTCTCAAAGCTGTGTCCAAACTCAGACAGTGATGTGATGAAGGGGAGGAGAGGACGAGAAGAAGAAGAAAGTGGATTGAAAAGGAAAAGAGACAGACAGAGAGGAAATGAGGAAGGAAACAGAGTGAGTAAGCGGTCAAGGCGAAAGCATGTGTTAAATCACTCAGGAAGAGGGCACTGGACTTCTGTAGAAGAGACAGAGAGACAGAGAGAGAGAGAGAGAGACAGAGAGAAAGAGAGAGAGAGAGAGAGAGAAGCAGAGAAGAAAAGCCGGCTTTCACCATGGTTACTGCAGACAGCATGAGTGCAAGAGCCACACACACACATGCACATACTGTACACACACACACACACACACACACACACTGAGATGTGCATCTAGAGATGCCTGTGCGCGCCACGCCGGATCTCATTCTCACCTGGTCCAGAAGAGGATACAGCAGCACCGAGTTGAAGATGTGCAGCACGGAGCAGGAGCAGGACTCTCACTCTTCTCTACTCTGTCTCTCTTTGCCTAACTCTCCCCTCCTCTCTCTCTCTCTCATTTCCCTCCCCTTCTACACCCCCCTTACCTCTCCTTGTATGGATGCACACAGCACACACACACACACAAACACCCTCCCATAACGGTGTGTCCCTCACCATCTTTTTTTTTCTTTTTCTTTTTTTTAAAGCCTCTCCTCTTTTTCTCTCTGTTGATCTCCAGCCTTACACAAACTTCCATCTCCTTACTATTAAATGTAAGCTCACCACGAGCACATTTAATTACTCATTAGGTTTATTCCTCGTTATCAGGCTGAAAAGATTATTGTGTGTAATTAAGGTTTGTGGGAAAAAAAAAAACGTGCCGGAACAATTATCCTTAAAAAGCACAGACGAGGCTAATGAGGGCGGCGCGGTGGTGTAGTGGTTAGCACTGTCGCCTTGCACCGCCAGGGTCTGGGTTCGATCCAGGCTCGATTCCCGTCTCTGTGTGCATGGAGTTTGCATGTTCTCCCCGGGTGCTCCGGTTTCCTCCCACAGTTGAAAGACATGTAGGTTAGGCTAATTGGCGTTCCCAAATTGGCCGTAGTGTGTGAATGAGTGAGTGTGTGTGTGTGTGTGTCTGTGCCCTGCGATGGATTGGCACCCTGTCCAGGGTGTCCCCCACCAGATGCCTTAAGTCTCCAGGCCCCCCGTGACCCTGAATACAGGATTAAGTGGTATAGATGATGAGTGAGTGATTAAGCTAATGAGAAACTGGGATAAACGGGTTCAAATACTCAAATATTTACCCTCACAGGCAGATTAATTAACCATTTATAAAACCATCAAGGTTTTATAAATATTGTTCGGATTGTTCCCAGATTTCAAGTTCCATCAATAAATTTGAAAGATATGCAAAGAAAAAAAAAAGATTTCAAAGAATAATTATCTTAGAATGAGGCAGAACATCTGATGAAAGTTGTTCTTATTTCTAATTTAATGCAGCTTTCCATAACTCACTCATTTTTGTACCATACAGTCACTGGAAGACTAGAGCCTAACCCAGGGTACTTGGGGGACTAGGCATGATACACCCTACATAGGGTGCCAGGTCATCACAGGACACACAAGCATCAGTTACCCTGATCTCCATGTCTTTGGACAGCTGGAGGAAACTGGAGGAAACCCACCAAGTTCTACGCACACAGATCCAAAGGCGGGATTCGAACCCTCGACCCTGGAGTTGCGAGACCACAGTGCTTGGAGCAAAACAATAATTATGAATGACTAGAAAGCTTCCCCAAAACTGTATTTCCTCTGGACTCAGTTGTCCAACAAGGGACCGTGGTGTCGCCAGTGGTGTTTACCATCGTATTTATTTCCATTTTACAACCATGGTGGGACAACATTTACACATTACAGGCAATTTGTGAACGCCAATTATCCTAATCTGCATGTGGGTGGAAACCAGAGTACCCAGAGGAAACCCACCAAACACAGGAAGAACATGCAAATTCCACACACAGACCCCAAGTTGGGAATCAAAACAGGACCCTGAAGATACGAGGCAACAGTAGTAGCTAACCACTACACCACATGCCGCCAAAACTGTATCTTCCAACACTGATGCTAGTTTGAGTAAAGAATTAGTAAAAACACAAACTGATTACTAACATGCTAATCTAAAGTCATTCTAATCACTTACCTTAAACATATTATTTTAAATGTAGTGTATACTTTGGGACAGCACGGTGGTGTAGTGGTTAGCACTGTCGTCTTGCACCTTCAGGGGCTGGGTTCGATTCCCGGCCAGGTTCGATTCCTGTCTCTGTGTGCATGGAGTTTGCATGTTCTCCCCGTGCTTGGTGGGTTTCCTCCCACAGTCCAAAGACATGCAAGTTAGGTTAATTGGCGTTCCCAAATTGGCCATAGTATGTGAATACGTGTGTGTATACGTGTGTGTGCCCTGCAATGGATTGGCACCCTGTCCAGGGTGTACCGCGCCTTGTGCCCCAAGTCTCCTGTGATGAACTCCAGGCCCCCCGCGACCCTGAATACAGGATTAAGCGGTATAGGTGATGAGTGAGTGAGTGTATACTTTGGGTAAGATGGTAGCAGTTTTGATGTGATGTTGTCAACCGGCTTCAGTTTCAATGAAAAACTTGAAGAAATGAACTTGGAACTTGTGATCACATGACCTGGAGTATTTAGGGATGACGGATTTCAGGTAACAAAGGCTGTTTTTTCTGTGTACATTGAAACATGTCAAAAGTCTTGTACAATAATTCAGTTTGTACACTGGTACATATACTTTTAAGGACTTCCTAATGAGTTCCCTCTGAGGGTGTATGTATGGGATGTCAACTACCACATTCAATATCGCTATAAAGGGCCTGTGAGACATCATAAAAAAAAAAAAAAAGATGAGATTTTCCATTTGTTTTCAGATTTACTTTATTTTGCAGGACTTGGGTTGTTGGAAATACATACTGGTCCGGTTCCAGCCCTTTTTATAAATAAAATGCATGCGGACAATGTCCGAGCAAATCGCAAAATACCGTCATGGACAAATTCGAAGTAGAGTTAATATGTGTCATCAAACAGTCATTATAAAACACAAATTTTCTGACTGGGTGGCACGGTGGAGTAGGGATTTCCCACCTTTGAGTGTGTGTGTGAAGTTTGCATGTTCTCCCTGTGCTTGGTGGCTTTCCTCTGGGTACTCTGGTTTCCTCCCACAGTCCAAAGACATGCAGATTAGGTTCATTCGTATTCCCATTGTGTATGTGTTCCCTGCCGTGTGCCTAAAAGCTCCTGAGATAGGCACAACCCCCATGTGACTCCGCCCCCTGTGACCCTGTACAGAATAGGCGATGTAGAAGATGAATGAATGACTAGACCTTTTCAGAAAGACATATTGTCCCCTTCTCTACAATATATTTTAGTCAATGGGAAACGTCTGTTGATAATAATAAAATCAGTCCAAAATGTGCCAAAAAACAACTATGTGCACATGTCCAGCCTATGATAGAAGGATTGATGACAGGGTGGACATTTTTTTTTTGCCAAAAGTTAGCATTTATTGAGCACACGGCGGACCTTCAGTCTGCAAAGTGATTCACTGTTGAAGGTGACTGTGTACTGTTAATCACATATGTTTTGAGTTTCTGTAAAGTTTCATCACCATGACACGGTGAACATTTTAAGCTTGGCACCAAAGTGCAAAACACAATATGATGACAATGAGGAAATATAAGTATAAATATTTAATTATACTTACAGCAGTTGTTTCAACCTCTATTGAAGAAAGACAAAATGATGGCTGCGACGTCACTGATCACATCGGCCAGCTTCTCAATTTTGGTGCAGTTAGCCCAAAATGACAGGGACCCCTGCTTCACTTTTAGGGAAACGTGAACATGTTTATTATTATTATTATTATTATTATTATTATTATTATGAAAAAAAGGAATATTTAAAAAAAAAAAAGATTTGCTTCATTTTCTACAATGTATTAAGGAAAAAAATATGTTCATTCTTATAGCACTCACTGAAGTTAGCAGAGCATCACGCAGGACATGACAAAATAAACAAACACACTCAAATCAAAGAAAATGTTATATAATGAGGGAAACACATGTTAAGAGGCTTATAATCGTACAGATGTGTATCTAAATGTTTGGTCATTTAAAGGCAGCATGGAGGCTTTGCAACTCCAAGGTCAGAGTTCGATTCCCACCTTGGTGGGTTTCCTCCCACTGTCCAAAAACATGCACATGAGTCTAATTGGTTTTCCCAATTTGCCCACAGTGTTTGAATGCGAGTGCAGTGTGCCTTACTCTGGATGTGATAAGGCGGTATAGACGATGAGTGAGTGAGTTTGGTCATTTAAAAGAAAATCTCAGAATTTCACTACTGGATGTTTATGATAGCTCTGTGATTCTAATCGACACCAAAGGCACTTTAGAGTGATATTAACCTACGCGATAAACTTCAAGTCTCGAAAAGATGCCGAAGATCTGAGACACGAGTCTTTATCCACGTGATGAAGAAAGGATACTAAGAACCCAGTAAACGTCTACAATCATCCACATTGGTGAACCATCCAGAATTTATTTTTGAGTGAGTGATGCAGTCTCGAGTTTTTAGGCGTAAGCCTTGGCCTCATCCCATGGAAAATGACTTTTACAAGATGCCCTAATTGGAACCTGAGAGTTCCATATGAAAAATGTCTAGTCACAACCTGTATTTCCTCATGCATTTGGAATTTTTTTTAAAAACATGACAGAATTTGGGAATAAACCGGCATTATCCCCTGGGAGAGGCTCCAGCCCGCATCCCCCCCCCCACCTCTCCTCGTGACCCTGTACAGGATAAACGGTATGAAGAGAGAGTCCATCAGTGAGTGAGTGAGTGGAAGTGGACGTAGATCTAAAAACCATGAATCGCAATCCAAGACTTGATTACGAATTAAGAAAAGAAAGCTGTTAAAACATTTTATAAGCCTTTTTAATCAGTACTATAAATCAGTGCCGGGGGAAAAAAAAAGCCTACTGACGCACGGCTGTGAAATTGTAACCAGGCCTGTAAATTGTACTTCATGTTTAACCGCATTCAGACGTAGATTGGTTTGCTTTCACGCAAATAACAAATAATGTGCACCGAGCGGGTATAAGGCAAGCAATGCAAACTCAAGAGTTGGTCTATGGCCGCTCTGACCTCAGCCTGAACTTTACCGGACAAAAGCTCTCACCTACGAGGTCACGTCTGCTACTAAGCAGTTAAAGTTACGACACCTGGGACAGAGACGGCTATTGTGAAACAGGCATTTTTACGCATTAGGCGTTATGAGTTATTTTTCTTATTAATATTTTTATTAGGTATACCAATGCACTAACATATAAACTGGAAACTCGAGTATTATTCACCTGAGGAAAAGAAATTATTACACAACACTGCAGTCGTGACCAATTGGTTGATTTATTTGAAAAACCTTGGTGCGTGCTAACCCCACATAAAGCAGTGAAACTCTCAGCACTCGACTGCTAAACAACATCATCGATCTTATCTCCAAAAAATGAGATCATTTATGTGTCTCGGTCTTTTATGTCCAAGTCGTAATTCCATCTCAGCTGGTTTCCTTGTTTGCGCCAGAGCGTCCCTTACGCTAGCACTTCAAAACCAATGTCCGTTCAGCTCCCTTACGAAACTAAATCATAGATGGAAAAAATGACATCATCGTCTGGGATTAAGTGCAGATGCACAGAAGTGAAGAGAAACAACAGAACCGAGCTGCCCATCTTCTTCAAAACATTTATACGGGGATCATGCAGCACATTCGCTCTTTGTTGACCGAGCTGCACAAATAGTGGCGTTCGGTTTTACAGCTACGTCTCAGTGAGCACCTTTTAGACATAATATATGGTCACTTTTTCTTTTTTTTTGCCATTTCATTACACGTGGCCCACACCTGTTCACTGCTAAGTACCATCCAAAGTGTGCGTTTAACAGGTTTTAAGGTGTGTTGAAACTGTGTTTCTGTAGCATTTGGCAAAACAGAAATGCTGTTAAAAGTTGCATGCAAAAATATGAGCAAAACAAAGCTATTTATAGCTACTGTATATTTTCCCCCCCACACACACAAGCAAATATCTTGCACTAAATATATGGCTAATCTATTAGAAAAAGATTTTGAATGACGGCTGTCAATCTCGTCTGATCTAATGCAACATGATGCATGAACATTTAGCTCGGCAAGACAACCACGATGTTGAAAGCATCAGCATAAACGGAGTAAGCAGCCTGGCCGTTTCCGTGTTGCACAATCCCATCCAGGGAAATGAAGCTGGTCATCGTAACCCCGTTTCTGTAAAACGCGTTTCTACGAGGTATGTTAGAAAACAACCATCCGTTTGGGGAAATCCAGAACACAAGATCTAAATGAGCATACCGTATTTCATATCTCCATGACCAGATATAATGGAAAAATAAAAACATCATCTTCATATTTCTCTAGAAGACATTACAGGAAACCAGTTGGTCATAATTTCGGCCAGATATAAACTTGGCCAGGAACTCAATTATTAAATCAAATCCAAGGCATGAGCAATATGGTCAGCAATTCCATGATCAGATGTTAAAGTTGGTAGAACCACAATGACGGCACGACAGCCCAAACAATCCCAAACAAAAAGTAGGCCATCCATGAGTCCGCAGATGACATGCACCGGTGCTGCGGTTGATGACCCGGATCAGTGCGTGGTGATGACAGCACTGGATCAGAACCAAAGCTACCAGAATTCTCCACCGTCTCGTCACAAAGGGGTCAGTCGGATGCCAGATGGTCTTGGTGCAGCCCTACAGCCTTTCACTTTCCAACTTTGTGGGAAACCATGTCTAAAAGCTGTTCCAGCATTTTGCACTTCCCCACCCAGTGGTTACAAGTCTTTCTTATAGGTAGTCCAGTACACCCACACATGGTCCCACAGTCCGAAGACTTGGCAACTCCAATGGGTTTCACAGGACAGAACCACAAACTCAGGCACTTATGAGCTCACAAGTGGCAAAGTTACTTTAAACCAGACTTCTGACATTTCTGCCTCCAACTCCAGTTTTTGCTGGTGTACTCAGTTAGCATGCCAAACATCAGAACAGCTGGCATGCATTGTTGGACTGCCATCTCTTATGCCCAAAGTTCCCGGGCTGTGGAGTGGTTGCAATCTCACTGGGCTTGGTTCAGTAGAAAGAATTCATAGAATGTTCTAGGAGGTTGCAACTTACCAAAGCCACATGAGTCACATGAGGGAGGCGCAAGACCTCCATAGGAGGATACATTTGCCATGCAGGTCGGCACATAAGAAGTGCAATGTCTGTACAAATTAATAATATGTGACGCAGTCATCACATGCACTCAACAATGTGATGATTCACTCTCCGACCATAGAACATTGCAATAGCTCCGTACCAATCCTCACACTTCTAGTGTCAAAATCAAGAGTGGAATTCTGCTCGACACTGGGGTGAGCCAGGATGATGGTCCTTGCCTGTCAGGTCATGCAAGGGGTTGGCAACCTGCCCTTATAGCATGGTATGATTCGGATTCCCCAAAACTTTTTCGGGGAAACTGCTTTAGTAGCCACGTTGTTCTTGCTGATCGCATGGCTCCAAGAAACCAGGCTGAAGTTATTTGGATTAACATGAAGTCTGACCTGACAGTAGCTGGTGCCCCTGAAACAGCTCTGACCAAATGAGGCATGGACTCCACAAGGTTTCTCTACGTGTGCTTTGGTTTCTGCCACCTCAAAACCTTAGCAGCAGATCTTTTATGCCCTCCAAGTTGTAAGGTGGGGCATCAATTTGAAGCTCATTAAGTTTGGCCTCTGAAGTAGGTTATAGTTTTATATTTAACCATCATCCACATAATGTGTGATAATATCTGGTGATGGAGAGCTAATGGATTGTACATGTCTATAGAAAAGTGATGAAAAGTGACCAAGGCCAATCATTTTAACCTTAATCTTCTACATATTTTGATCTTAAACACACCATCCAGCCATAACTTTAATTAAAAACTCCCTGCCTAATACTGTTGTTCCACAGAAACAGCTCTGACCACATGAGGAATGGATTCCACAAGATTTCGGAAGGTAAGCTTTGGTTTCTGCTACCTCAAAATGTCAAAACCGCATCAGAGCTTTAAAGTCCTGTAAGTTGTAAGGTGGGGCCTGCAGATATTGGGTACATTTGTCGAGTCCATCCTTAAAAAAGCTCATTTGGACTGGGAACTGGGAAGTTGGTTAGGTTGGGCAAGTCAACTCCCTGAGCTTAGTTGTGTTTCCCAAACCAACATTCTTTTTTTTTTTTGCAATGCAGCAGGACTTGTATGGTTGGGATATATATATGGTTGAAAGAGTCCATTGCCATTAGGGAACACCGATCCCATGAAATGGCGTACTTGGACTGTAACAGTATTTAGTCTGAATGCCAGAACCCAAGGTTTCCCAGGGGATCACACTGCTCCCACCATGCATGCCTTATTCCCATAGTGCATCCTGGTGCCATCTTTTCCTTAGATAATGTGAACCAGATGCACCGGACCAGGCACATGATGTAAAGGAAAATGTGATTAGTCTTTGCTTGATGCTGCAGTTTCAATGCTCACTTTTGGGCCAACTGTGGGCAAAACTGGCGATGGACCAGCAAGCTGCGATGCATTGTGCCTCCTCACAAATTTCTCACAGCCAGGATTTGAAATGAACCTTTTTATCCATTTGCGCTACAGTAACTCTTTATTAGGATCGGACCAGATGATCCTTTTGTCAACTTTTACCCACTTTCGGTACTAACCACTGCATACCAAGGACTCCCCAGAAGACCTGCCATTATGAAAGTACTTTGATGTATACACTCATGTCATAGCTAATAAATATTATTCAAATTCAATGCTCACATGATACAAAAATAATGCAAATAACCTTCATGTTAGGCATTGTCAACCAACCAAATCTCACACTGACCGTTCATACAAACAAATGCCCTCCTCACACTGCCCATGAACTATTCCTGGTTAGAACAACAACGTTCAGGAATCCAGCACTGAACGTCTGTCAGAAATCTAGGGCACAGGAGAGATGCCTCATAAAAGGTCCATTTGGGAACCATTTGAGTTGGCAGGCGAGGAAGGGTGTGCAAATCCCTAAAGGTCTCGTAAAGCTGATTTTACCGCATCAACCCTCCATGCCGGGGGTGGGGGCACAAGCAGATACTCGGGCATCGTAAACATGAGTGGTGGGGGCTCCCTGAAAAACAGAAATAAATCACTGAACTGCACATCATCGCTTAAGTCCCAAACAGATCGGTGGCGTCTTCACGGTTTCGCTTACTGCTCTTGCTTTTTTTTTTTTTTTAAAAGAAATAAAAAACTCTAATACAAAAATCATTAAAGGCAAAAAAAAAAAAAAAAAAAAACATTAAGCAAAGCGACAAAGGGGTTAATCTTTAGGATTTTATTAAAATACCTTGTGGAATTTACCATCAGAGGTTACCATCACAAACATGATTGTTTTCTAATATAAAAAAGAAAACAAAAGCAAAAGTAAAGCTTAAGAGCCTAGTTACAAGAGGTCTTTTTTTTTCTTCTTTTTTTCGTAGTTTTTGCAGTCTGGTGACGGGAGAGGGGACAATTTACAAAGAAAAGAAAAAAAGGTGGTGAAAGAAAGGAATAAAAAGTTCACATGTTGTAAAAATACATTTCCCAAGTTTAACATTACACACAGTTCAATTCAAACATTCATTCTTTCATTGTTAGATGTCAGTGCGAGAAATATGAAGAGAGGGAAAGAAAGAAGAAGAAAAAAACAGGGAAAGAAAAAGAAGACACTGTTTATAGCTTGAAGGGACTGTAAGGAGTACGTTCTGAATGATCTTCATGCTTCAGAGAGTTTCAGAGAGGACTGACCTACAGAATCCTGAACAGGGTGTGTAGATGAGTGTGTGTGTGTGTGCATTTTGAACCCTGAGAGAGAAAGTGACTACTATCTATTCGTGGTCTGGCTTTAGCAGTGACTCCAGAGAGGGGCTTTGGGAGAGCAGAGCAGATTTCACACCTTGAAACCAAAACCAGTCGAGGTTCTCTATAAAACGCGTCCAGCACAACGGGCCGTGAACGACAGACACGATGGCTTGTAAAGTATCGTCTCCTGTCTCCATACAGAACACAGTTGGGGAAATGGGGGGGGGGGGTGATAATGAGGATAGTGGGATAATTTAAGGCTACTACAGGCGAATGAAAGAAAACCTGGAACCTAACAGCCCTGTAGACATGCTGCCGGACAGGAGCGTTAAAAGTGAACGAGGGGAGAAAGAGAAAAAAATGTTTTTTGAAATGTTTTCATACAACATGTAGAACACTGAATAATACACACAAATACACACTGCTGATGTTCAAGAATGAAGAAAATCATAGGGGTGAAAAATTACATACATCATAATGGAACAAATAAAAAGAAAACATTAAAGAGCCAAGTTAAAGGACAGAAGAGGAGACGACAGAGTCAGACGACACCAAATGACCAAAACAAGCATGACGGAATCTTGGTTCAAGGTCACGAGTGACACACTATTCAATAATGATGATAAAAATCATCAATCGATCGAGGGCCAACTAGACAGGAAAAAAAAAGAAAAAAAAGGATGCACAGTAACAGACTTTTCATGCATAAAAAAAAAAAAAAAAAAAAAAAAAAAAACCAATCCGGATCTTTGTTAAATTCTTTTAAAGAGTAAAAAAAAATTAAATGCAAAGCAATATAACTCAGGATCAGGTATAATCACCACCACCGTTCTTAAACCATTCCATTAGAGTTTATTTCCGAATGTTCCATCACCTAGCTTATTTGAGACCAGACCCCGAAATCCATCTTTCCAATCAACTCATCACTGATACATAAACGCTTTCTACAGTAAATTAATAGGTGACCGAGGTTTGCGCTCGCTCACAACTCAAAGACACAGAAAGCTCTAAAAATTAAAGCCTACGGATTTAAACTATCAGATGCTAGCCTATGCTGGGGGGGGAAAAAAAAAAAAAAAAAAAAGATTCTAAGTAGGGAAATGCAACTTCGTTAGATGTGTTTTAGATAAGCTCACAGAGGATCGACGATGGTTTTCAGAAATAGCGACGGTACATCTAAAAAGAAGCTGTACATAAGCGAAGAACAAGTCGATCATACATTCAATATCTGTTACTGAGGTACTAGAAACGGTTACCCTTGACGCAAAACACTTTTCATACAAGAGACTCGTCTCAGGGGATGATTGTAAAACCCCCTTAAGAAAAAAAAAAGAAAAAAAATAATGTTACAGCTGGTTTGTTTTTGCGAACTAGCTCCATCCAAACCGCAGTGGGTAGAGCAGTCAGGTTCAACAAAGCAGGAAGAGAGGGGCAAAAAAAAAAAAAAAGTGAAGAAAAAAAGGAAAATGGCTAACACTGATGAGATCTGGATTGTTGTCTTGAGCACTTCTGACTGATAAAGGGACAGATTGCGTGCCTCCCACAGCTCCGCTCTGAATTTTTGGAAGTCAGCCACGCGGTCTGCTGATGGATGGAGTGATGCAGTCTGGTTCTGCCTGCCTTCCTCTCTAAAAGCGTGAAGACTCATTTAACAAAAGAAATGATCGTTTCTGAGCAAGGATGAGTGCAGCAGGTACAATGAAATGCTGAGACACAACTGGACTCAGGAGTACATTTTCACTGACCCCTAATGGCCATATCATGTTACTACAGAAATCCACATTCAAAAGATAAAAAAAAACGCTGCAAACCCCTTTGCTTTAGTTGTGTGCACGTGTGTGTGGTGGGTATTGGGGGGGGGGGGGGGGGGGGGGGGGCATGTGCGTATAAGAGATCTCATCTTCACTTAAGCACCTGGCAGGGTGAGAGCAGCCTGACTCCTTACACAGTGATGTCATGGGAAGAGCAAGAGCTGAAGGAAGGACTATCGGAGATAAAGAATAAAGAACAAAGGTCAGTGCGAAAAAGCTGAACCACCCAGGGAGACACGTCCAGGAAGTATAGAAAGATAAGAAAAACAAAGGAGCCATGCATATCAAGGTGGAGGATATGTGTTTTATAAAAAAAAAAAATCCAAAAAGAGGAAAACAAACAAAAAAAATCCCACCCGGAAAAAAAAAAAAAAGTAATCATGACACTTTTAACATAACATGAAAATCTGTAAGTGAAACACCGGCCTTTTAAGACACTTGAAAATGTGCTTGTTATTTTTCCCCTCCAGTTTTCATAAAGCTGACTGTAGAAATAACGACAGATTAGGTGTAAAGACAACGCTTACTGAATATTCCCAAATCAGACGGTCTTTATAAGAGAATCATAAATCATAGTGATGAGATGCACACACATAAAATAGACATCGTATACATCTACACTGTTAAAGTCGACGAGAGTTCTGAAAAAAAAAAAAGTCTTCAGGAGTTGATAAAAAGCTGGACTTGAACGTCATATTTATGATGCTCTTACAGAGACGCGCGTCATTTCTCCGAACATTATTGATAACACATGACTGAACAGATCCCCGAACGAGCTTTACAGGAAATATGAGAGAATGTCCTCTTTAACCATCTTTCAGAAGGAAAGAATGGACATGATGTCCTCGACATGAATGGTGGGGGTGGAGGTGGAACGTCAAGTGTCCAAGATGGTAACCGGGCTGCTGTCGGGCGCAGACAGAGGACACGTCGCTTCTCTTATCGTTCTGTTGAAGCTGTGGCTGCTCTTAGCTGTCCATTACAACTGTGGTGAAAAAAAGGAAATTCGATGATTTAAGCCAGCTTTTCCTCTTTGCTTCAAGGGACAAATCTATGCTTAAAAAAATGCTTGGGAGGCTGCAAAAAAAAAAAGTTCCTGTGTTCTTTATTACACTGTAAATCAGCTGGATAGACAGAAGGCAGGTAGGAGACACACTACTCAGAAACAAACTCCAACTAGTCCAGATTCAAAAAGGCATAAAATTAAAAAGTGGGGTATTTCTAATTCTAACCAAATAATAATAAAAAAAATTACTGAATCCTTGAGAAAAAGAGTTATTGCTTGGTGCACAAGTGAGAAAATAAACGGATACGACGACGAAGGAAGGGAAGTTGAAGGGTTGAAGGTTTTTGGGGAAATGTTTTTCGAGTGGGTCACGTCTGGACTTGTGTGTTCTTGTGTGACTGGATTGACCCTGTTTTTTTTTTTTTTTTTTACGTCAAAAAAAAAAAAAAGTCAGGGCATCGGTATGGATCGAGCCCTAAAATCAATGTGGGAAAGGGCATCGCTGGGGCAACGACGGAATGTGTTGGGATGCTATTGGTCAGAAGGGACGTCTCTGTCAGCCTCTGCCTTGGTCGGCTGCCCGGGTGAGGGGGTGTGTGGTGGGTGGGAGACCGGGGCGAGGGGGTGGGCTAGGGGCAGGGTACCTGCCACCATGCCTTCAACTCCTGCCCCTGCACCAGGTAGAGCTCCCCCGGTTACACCGATCAGACCTGCCGGAAACCTGGGGAGGACAGACGTGCAAAGGTAAAACGAATTTTATATGGAAAATTATTATTATTATTATTTTAAATTCGCAACTCGTCTGTTTCACACCTGTATCCTGCTCCGTTCAGTTCGGAGTGCACGGAGGCAGTCTCCATAGATGGCCACTGGGAAGCCGCCATCAGATACTCCTTATTCACACAGTTCTTCAGACTGTCAGGAATACGACCTGCAGAAACAGACACACACAAAAAAAAAAAAAACATCAGATGTATAAGCAATCCATCGTTAAACGTGGTGATAGTGTGTGTGAGTGGGAGAAGGTGACAGGTTCCTGACCCGTGATGGCTCTGCGTACTTCCCGCGCTGCCTCCTCTCTTGCCTCGATGGAGGCCTGCTCGCTGTACCAGGATGTGTGAGGGGTGCAGATCAGATTAGGGGCATCCTTCAGAGGGCCCTGTGAGAAGCTGGGAGATGACACACAAAAGACAAACGGTGATTTGTATGATTCACAGGGTGTCGGATACACTGCCGATCTGCAACACTTCAAATCCAATCAGCGTCCCAGAACACGCTTGGACTTTATAACTAATGCTGTGCTAATCTGCAGCTTGTAACTCAATAACCGCACGCATCATGCAGAGCGCAGTTCAACGTACAAGCCTCTGGAGTCTTTTATGATCTGAGGTTGCTTTAGTCTAGACTTAATGAAATCTTAGATTATGTGACTTTTTTTTTTTGGCCAGATTGTGTACATTCACTAAGGGTGTCCATGGCACCATAATTAAACTAGTTGCAGAAATGACAGGGTGTATTAATAAGAGAAGAACACACACATACGCACAATGGTTTAAACCCAGGGGTCGGCAACCATAAACACACAAAGAGCTATGTGGACCCGTTTCCCAAAGAAAAGAAAACACCGGGAGCCACAAAACACTTTTGACATCTAAAAATGAAGATCACGCTGGACATGTTTTTTCACCTTTATGCTATGTAGAAATAAAAAAATATATATAAATATAATAATAGTGTGTTGCATTTATGAAGTCAATGAACTGCTACATAGAAAAACGAAATCGTATTGCATGCAACAAAAACATTTTAAACTCCAGACAAAAAAAAAAAAAATTTTTTTTTTGATGTTTCAAATGTCCGAGTCCTCCACGTATTTATGAAATAAAAATCCGAACTGCAGCAAATTATCCACCAAAAATCCTGTCTGCTTCAGTGTGCCATCATCTATTTATGATTTGTACTGGACCGTGCAGTCAGATAACAACCTGAATAAAACCGGTGATCGAAAAAGCTCAATAAATCGCATGCCAGCACATCAGACGAACATTTTGAACGACAATAAATTAGACACGTTTTCTTTTAATGTTACAAGTTCACCATTATCTTCAAAATAACAATTACATAAAAAAAACTAAATAACTGAAAGAAAATACACCTAAATTAAACACTCATTATTTATAGCCAAAGGGAGCCGCAGCAGAGGGATGAAAGAGCCACACCCGGAGCTGCGGGTTGCAGACCCCTGGCTTAACCTTGCTGAAATACAGACGCCTACCTAAAGGGCTCCGTCTCGTGGACGTCGAGAGCTGCGCCGCGTATTCTTCCCTCTTTCAGTGCCTGAGCAAGCGCTTTCTCGTCCACCAGGCCTCCTCGCGCGGTGTTCACCAGGAACGCACCTTGACGCATCTAAAACACAGATCACAAGATGCCACTAGAGGTTAAATCAGGTGTTCATGCTCGGTGTATAAAGGAGGGAACTGGATTTATGGTCGTAATCTGTGACGTTTGTGTTGGGCCACATTGCTGCATTTTTCCTGTGTGAGGGTAAAACTCTGGATTTGGCAAAAGCAAAAGGCAGGATTCTAAACATGAAGGAAGTGGCGATGTACACTCCACTCTTGTGAGAGTGACCGTGTGTGTGAGACCTGGTTTCACAGCTACCTGTTTGATAGTGAAGTCGTTGATGAGGTGGTGGTTGTGTTCGTTCAGGCTGCAGTGAAGGGACACACAGTCCGAGTGGATGAGCAGGTCCTGTAGCGTGGCCATGCGCTGGAGCCCCAGTGATTTTTCTACCCCCTCGGGCAGGTATGGGTCGTAGAAAATCACCCCAAAACCAAACGCCTTCGCCCTCAAAGCCACTGCTTGGCCGACACGTCCTGAAACAGAGGCCAGCGTCAGAGATCAGGACTCTACACAGTGCAGGGACAGTGTCAACACGTTTCGCAGTGTATGTCAGATCAAGATATCCTCAATATAACCAGACCAAGGGGAGCAATTTAATAAAAAAAGAAAATTACCATTTAAAAATTTATTTAAAACATTCATTTAATTCTCAGAATCTGAGAACTGCAAATTATGATTAGCCAAGATTTTAATGCATTTCAGTACGTCACTCAGCATGAACGAGAAAATTAAACACTGCTTTAAAAGCAAAAGAACAAAATTATAAAAAGAAGAAATTATTGTATTGTTTTATGATGATTCTTACAGTTATCATCAACAGTGATTATCTGATATTCCTGCACATTGCATTATTATTGAAGATGCTTGCCAAGACAAGAAAAAGCCTAGAACCCAGACAGCTTGAACCTGAGAACGGCCTTATGGATTTAGCGTCTCACCGAGGCCGATGATGCCCAGCGTCTCCCCTCGGATGCGAGCGGCTCCTCCCGCCACTTCTCTGATCTGCTCGACGCTGGAGGCTCGAGTGCCCTCGCGCAGGGCCTGGTGCATCCAGGTGACTCGGCGGTACAGGTTCAGGATCAAGCACATGGACGTGTCCGCCGTCTCCTCCACGGACGCGGCCGGCACGTTACACACGGCGATGCCTGTTGAAGAATAACGATGATGTGGTGTCATTTACATCAACGAGTACTTCTCAAAAGGGGCCGTCTGTCCGGACGGTAGAGTGTAAGCTGGAGCGCCGGACTCACCGAGCTCTGCCGCGGCTTTGACGTCCACGTTGTCAAATCCGCTGCCGATCCTCACGATGACACGGAGCCCTTTGAACTTGTCGAGGTCGTCTCGTGACAGTGAGATGGTGTGATACAGTAAAGCGGCGACAGCTTCGTTAAGAACCTGGACGAAAACATCGGGGACGCTTATTATAACCGTTAATCGCCATCAGCAGGACCACAAAGCGTTTTTCGGTGTATTAGTGACGGTGTGTAAGTTGATCTACCTTTTCGTGGATCTCCTGAGTAGACTGGGCGTCACAGAAGGCCACGGTGGCCACGTCCTTCAGGATGGGCATCTCCACCGTGCAGTCCCGGCCGTCCAGGAGTGCCACCAGAGGACGAGGGTGCATGGGCCCGTTTAAGATGGGTGGGCGAATGCCTGTAACACAGAGACGAGGCGTTACACACCTGGGCTCCAGCTGAGAGAAATGCACTCGGCATGTCTCGCTAGGATTCATAATGTCAGAAATTATCCTGGTACAGATCGAATATAATCATAAAAATGTTTTGTGTGCACAATACAACTTTGCTTGAGAAAGGATGGATCAAATACAAGGGTGAGTCAAAAATGATCCACAATCTGTTTATATTAAAACTTCTGTTGGCAACACTGTCTTATTAGCGCTTTCCGTTCAAGGCTACCATCTCCACAGTCACCGCTGTGTGTTACATCAGTTCATTTGTAACTGTGGTGCGAGCAAAAATGGACAACCGCTTGCGATTTGCACACACAAAGGGCAGTGTGCAGAGATTCTGGTTTATTTTTTTGCTTCCTGTTAATACACATGGTGCCAAAGAAAAAAGAAAAAAAAAAAAACAGAATTGTTTGGATATCTGCAAACAAAATTTAGGCTGATACTCTTAGGAAGGTGAAAGTTTCTTAAAAGAGAATCATTATTGGTGACAAGCCACGGATTCATCACTACAAGCCTGTGAGAAAACAGCAGAATAGGGAACGGAAACATCCTAAATCGCCGACTGAGAAAAAGTTCAAAAGTCAACCATCAGCTGGGAAATTCATCAATGCTTACAGTTTTCTGGGATTCTCAAGAGTCAGCATTGGAACATTATCAGGAAAAAGATTCAACAATCAACAGTGCTCGTATAGTGTGAAGAGCTGAAGCCTAAACGTATCATTTAGGATTAAACGCAGAGTGCCGCTCTCCGAGGGCGTCATGATCTCAATGCGTGCACGAACACTTCTGTCCACACTGTCGACTTCGTTTTGATGCGTTAAAGCATTCTCCCTATAGTCCTGATCTCGACTTAAAAAGCAAGGTCGAAAGTTGGATTCTTTTCGAAAAGTTGATTACAAAAAATCCTACAGCCAGAGTGCGGATAATTTTGGACTCATCCTCACAGAATAACAAATATTTTACCACTTAGGTTGAAGAAATCTTTACAAACCTAAAAGCCAGACTTTAATAAGATCATTCAAATTCAAACAGAATACAGACCCCATGATTTATTTATCAGACACAGTTTAATGCACTGGGCCATGGGGATATATCATATCAGATACTGGAACTTCCCTATGGGACCATCGCCCCCATGCACTATTGTTGCTGTCAGGCATTTGCAAACGTAGCATTTCATTAAGCCCCTTAAAAAAAGGCAATTAAGCTTCTCTAAAATCTATTTAACTGCTCCAATTGTAATTTGCATTTAAATAGGCTTCTATTTCATCGCCTAACGCGTCGTTTCCTTAATTTTGCATCCCCCCCCACTTCATTTCCCCACAATGTAAACCCGGACGCTAACCCGGTCTTACAGTTGGCTCGCCCACTTTTGACAGAATTTATGCTAAAATATCACGCCTACGTCCACCGTGTCGAGATCGTGTAACTCCAAGGGCATGGAAGAAGTGCAGCTGCGTGTAGTAACAAAAGCGTATCCCGTTTCAGCCCACACATGGGCGTAACAGGAATCACATCATCGCTGGCCCCTGTCCATTTCCAGACCTCCGGGGCAGGATAAACACACGAAGGGGTCTACAAAGACGTGGACAGAAGAAGAAGAAAAAAATGAAGAAGCAAGAGAAACATGGGGGGTATTTGGGCTCCGAGTGGCTGGGGTGGGGGGCCCTTAAGATGATGTAAGGACAAACTCTCTCTCTTTACAATCCACCCCTGAGAACTATAAGTGAATTAAAGCGCGTTCACCGGTTTAATATGACGTGAGAACCCACACCTGCACAGAGAAATACAAATCGGTCATGCCCATTAGACTGACTATTATGTAACGACAAATAAGAAGCGTAAGGAAGAATTTCCGCTGATACAAACAGCTTGGAGAAAAAAAAAGGGAAAAAAATTATTATTAAAAAAAAAATATATATATATATATATATATATATATATATATATATATATATATATACACATACACACACACACAAAGTATATATATATATATATATATATATATATATATATATATATATATATATATATATGCGCGTGTGTGCGTCTATGTATGTGTGATATGCATAATATTTTATATACACACAAGCATAAACATCATATTACATACACATATGTTCATAAGCATGTGTGGGAGAGAAATAAATAATATATATATATAATTTTTAAAATTTTATTTATTTTTAACCCTCTCCCATGTTCATGCCTATGAGAAAAATGGCAAAGATACATTAGCCTTAAGGACATAATAATAATAATAACATATGCATAAAGTTCTGTTATAAATATTAATCAAGGATAATTTATCTTAGCCATTTTATTATTCACAGGCATGAACATTTTATATACATATGTACACACACACAGGCAGGTGTGGGAGAGAAATAAATAAAGTCCAAAAATTCTTACAAACACTATATATATATACATATATTTTTTTTTTTTTTGAGAAGCCTATTGGAAAAGCATGGCTAAGGTAAATGATCATTGATTAATATTTAGTGTAGGACTACACAGACATTTTATTTCTAAGCTGATTCGGGGCACGAGGAACCGCTCTGCCCTTTTGCCCGGGTGACAGGTGTCGACTCGGCGGCCTGCCGGAGACTTCTCAAGCGCCGGAGAGCACACGTCTCCATTTCAGTCTCGCTAAAACCCTAAGCAGCTGATTGACGAGTGTAACACTAGGAGGCTGACAATACAAATATTTGTTTAATTCTATTCTGTTCACGTCAGGCCTTTCCCACAGCACGCACGCGCACACACACACACGAATGACGAAACATGGCTGCCGAGATATGATGGATCAACCCAGGCCCGGTTTAAACAGTGGAAAGAGAATGCGAGAGAAAAAAAAGAAGAGGGAAACGATAATCATAAAGTTTTTTTTTTTTGTGAACAATGCGGACGCTTATTCCTTCGAGGTCAGCGAGGGAGCGTCTCGCCGTTCCGAGCGCAGATGCTGTGTGTTGAGGTTGAGCCAGCGGGTATGAAAATGAGAGCGCAGCAGAAGAGGCATGGCCCGGCAAACAATGCCATTCATTCACAGCCCGGTCCTTTTCCTCCTCCCCCTCCATCCACCCCCCTCTCGTCCCAAACCTCCTTGTCTGCCACCCCTCCACCTCACTTTCTTACTCCCGGGCTCCAACACACACACACACACACACACACAAAGAAGGGGGGGTGGAATGATGATGATAATACATTAGCACCACACCCAACCTCCTGCCTGCCAGACGCAAACACACACACACACAGACGCTTACTCAACCACACGGACGCCTTTATTCGTACTGTCTTTAAAATAAAATAAAAAATACCGCTCGAAATACCGCACCCAAACCAACCGCCCCCCCCTCCCTCCCTCCCTCCCTCCCTCCTCAATACTCCACATCCCACAAAACACACACATACACAAAACATCCTAACCTTGCATCATGAAGTAAGCACGCCTGTCTTCTCTCTCCCCCTCTCTCTCTCTCTCTCTCCTCTACCGCTCTATCACTCTTTCTCCTCCCTCTACAATCAGTGTCAGGCTGTTTTTGCCTGGCAGGCACCCAGCTGTCATGCACACCAGGCTCCTCCCTCACGAACACTGGCCAATCACAAGGCGCGGGCACTGAGAACCGACCAACCGACACTAACGTTATTAGCATAGGCGAGCGGCTCGAAAGGAGACCGGCGGTTATTGTTGTTTTTAAAGAGACAGCGGCTCGTTCTCGCGCTCTGACGCGCACCGCTGTTCGCGCGGTCTGTAACGCGGGTGGACAAAAGTCGAGATCGAGACGCGATACAATTTGAAAAGCTCCGCCTTCCTTCGCCGTTCAAAATGGCACTGAAGCCCATCAACACGTTTGTGTCAGAACTTTTTGACGATGCAATTAAAATACAAACTAAAAACATGGCATAGAAACGAACATTAAAAAACTTGAGAATCAGCAACATTCTCAGCACAAACCGCCTCATACGATTCATGACCTGAACATAAGAATCATAAGACCACTTCTCCCAAACACGCTACTCAGCCTTTTCGCTTTTTCAGACTACAGAATAGTTTTTTTTTTAGAATGAAAACCTGCCCTGCTTCAAATTTAAAGCCTACAAGGGTATTTTTTTTCATGTCTTGACTTTTCAACTGTTTGGTCGGTGGAACATTGGTAAAATTGGCAAAAAAAAAACAGGCAAAACGTACCAGGAAATAAAACTGAAAAGAATCCAAAAAGATTACTGTAAAGAATTCGAATTACATCAACAACAAAAAAAAGGAAAAAATATATATTTCCAAGTTGAACATTAAAACAAAGCTACATCAGCTATTCTGGGAGACATAGGCGAAATTTCTTTAATAAAAAAGAAGCTACAACTAAGAATCCGAAAACCCGAAAAGATTACTGTAAAGAATCTGAATTACATCAAGGAAAAAAAAAGGGGGAGGGAAAAAGGATATTTCCAAGTTGAGACATAAGCAAAGGTTCTTTAATAAAAAAGAAGCAATAAAACAATACAAATGATCTACGAAACAAAAGGCACACAAAACAAAACTTTTCTGTGGTTATAAACAACTGGCTGCTGTAGGAAAATAAGTCAGTGCTAATTCTCCAGAAAAGTGTCTAGAATTGGACATCAGAGCACCAAAGGAACGTGGGATATACACACACGCACATACATCAGCTGCAACATTGTTGTGTACCTGTATTCACTGGAATAAGCTCCACCCTCGAGATACGGACCTTAAGATGCATTTACTTATCGTAATAAATGATCAAATCGCATCATGTGAACACCTTAATCGAATTCGGCTCAATCAGACACAGGGGTGATGTGTAAATCATTCAATAGGAACAGTGGTACCTTGGTGTATGAATTTTTTAAGAAATTTATATCGGCATACAAAGCATTTTCAGCATACGAGTGAACAAACCGAATGCGGCTTATGTGTACACCCAACGGACGATCACAACTTATTTGAGTTATTTGAGTTGCTTTCTGTGCAAGATTTTATGAAGGCAGCACCATGGGTCGTAAAAATGTTAGCAAGGACGGTAGAAAGGGGAAAAAGGGACCCACTTTCAGTTTGTTTTTTAAGGCAGCTGGTGCCAAGAGGAATCATAAATTAAAGGCCAAGTGAGGTTTAATTTCTATTGATTTCATATTTTACTTTATTTACATGTCCTCTCCAAATGATTTGATTGATATCTCTCTTGCTGGAATAAATCAATTATTTCTGCGTGATATTCGTCTCATATGGACGGCACGTCATTAGGTGCTGTGACGAGTTTCCAAGGAGGGAAATTTTGCTCCCGTTCCTGACTCATGAGAACAACTGTCCCCCACCTGTCCACTCCGTCTTGGTCTTCGTCGGAAGAAGAAGCACTGATTGTCCCGCATTTCACACGTCGTAAATCATCTGACCAATCATAGATTAGACCTAATTCTTGTAACCAATCACAAGACAGAAGGTGGGATTTATCAGACAAAGATTTTCTGCAGATTAAACTCTTCACCGCAAGCAGGACCACTTTGTAGAAATCAAAAAAAAAAAAAAAAAGGAAAAGAGTTATCAGATCAGAGTCCACGCAAACAGATAAAGTAAAGTCTCTAATCTGAATGATTTTAATCAAACTGAAGCAATATTATTGACGCAAGCGTAAATGTTCACCAAAATAAGTATGGACTTCTCATGCTGGCGCACAAAGTGAGATTTAATTTAGGATAAGGGACGTTGTTTTGATGGGTTTGAGTTAACCCATGTCCACTTTTAGTTCCATCCCTAATCCAACACATTTCCCCCAAGATAACTTGGTGATTAGATAAAATCACAGCTGTCGAGTAGTGATATTATTATTATTATTATTATTATTACTTTTTATTTATAATGAATGTTATATTTGAAGCAAATCTCAAAGTGCTACAAATTATTTTTGGTCAAAGTCAAGACCTACCAGACAAGACTGAAAATCTTACAAAATCTACTGGACTCCTGTGACAAACAGCTGCAGCATGGAGAAAGGAAAACCACATGCAGCTTTTTTTGGGTTGATCTGCTTTCCTAAGCAGCTGACACATAACGCGGGAATGTCAGGACAGGACACACAAACGAGGAGCAAAACTTTAAGATGGACATTTTGTGGCTAATAACTAGGGACGGGGATCACCAGGCACCTGACCCAATAGTAGATTCCCCCCCTCCCCCCCCCATGTTTTTGTAACAATTTTGTTGCAGGCTTGTGCTGCTTCCAACATGGGCATGTGGGACTTTTGATGCACGTGATTTTCCACTTTGAGTGGGCTCGAGACTAATTTGGTTAAATGTTTGGAGAAAAAAAGAAGATCGGAGGCTTTTAAATGTGCATGATTTTGGATAACGCAGCGCCATAAAAATTAGTTTCTGTTGTGCCACGCTTCTGTACTCGGTATGGAATTATTTACATCTGAGGCCGATTCTGGTCACTGATCTATCGACCGCTTCATCTCTATTATAAAGGTAAAATTTATTTCAGAGTCAGTGTGGCGATTCAGTCTACTAACAACAGAAGCTGTGGAATGGCGACCTGTAACTCCTGTTAATCTCTGAGGATTTGCAAAGACTCTCACATTAAAAGACTCTCGGACAAGATCTCTGGCGTGACTTGAGACACTGCCTTAGGATTAGCTCTGGACTGAAAAAGCGAGGCGTATTTATTGCCAGTTCCTCCCAACAACACTGATATTATTCCGGTATTTTGCAACCATCAACCATCATGGGCTGCTGTTATTTTTTCCTGAGCATGACTGCAGATCGAATGTCGTGCACAATGTTATTTCATCACCTGCTGGCTCAGAGATGACTCGAGGTGATGGGTGTGGAGCTGGGTGTACGCCGTGTCCCTGTCATGAAGCGCTCGGATTCCTTTACACTGCATAGAATTTCAGCAGGACATTTAAATGCAGAAACATAGCCTGTTGTAGGGAACGGGTTGTTGAGAGCTCCAGAAATAGCTGGAGCGCCGCATTTAGGTCCTTATTGTTCCTGCGGTCTACAGCACTACAGCGGCACTGAGCGAGAGGCCCCTCGACGAACTGAAGAACAGGAAGGAGCACAGATAAAGATGAGACCTCTGCATCTCCGCTAGTCTGCACAAGCGCTTTATCTTTACACACTACTCGAACAATAATCAGATCAAAGATGTGACGTAACATTACATACAGAGTGATACTAACACTGTCTGTACTGCTTATTTTAATGATGAGATCATAACCAGTACCACTGATCAATCAGATCAATCATTTTGTGTCATCTGTTCATCTGGATGACTGCGTTCTGATTAAATACTAATGAAACACCGCAGCATCTTCCTGGAATACAAGTAACCTAAGAAAAAAATAAAATCTTCAACTCAGCACTAGGCGGTCAGACAGAAACTGACTCATCAGCAAAGTCTAACAGGCGAGAAATCAATGACTAGCAGAGTGAAAATAACTCGCTCTTACTTAAGCTTCGACCCAGTACGCTGTTCTTGATAAGGAGCAACTATCGAGCTTTAGCGACGAGGAATTCCTGCAGAATGAAGACCAAACACAAGATTTACTTAACATCTGAACCTAACTTGATCAAATATAACTAACAGTACTACAGTTGAGTGCAAAAGTTTGCATACCTATTTTTTTTGGCCTCAATAAAACATTTAATGCACATTCAGATAGTACAGTTCAGATAGATACAATACAGAAAGTTTCTGGGAAAAAAAAAACGGTTAAAATGAAATTTTTATTTAATTTAATTAAAACATTAGTTTTTACAAGCAAAATATAATTATGATATAGGAAATTGATATGGGTAATATTTCTTGGGTGGATGGTAAGGATTATCTGCATTTACATTAAATTCATATGCTGAAATACCTCTAGACTTCTTGAAAGCGAGGTCAGGACTGTACGGGGGACGTATAAACAACTCCTAGCTGAGGTCCTGTAACGTGCGAGCGGTGTTGGTGAACGATTGTGTGCAGAATTCCCACAGACAGGTGCGTCTCTTCTGTAAGCTGGCGACAAGTTGATTCGATTTTCAAGGATCTCGCGTTTCACTGAAATGTTTTACTGTGTCTACAGTCTCATCACCATGCTATGATTGAAGTAAGAAGTCTCAAAATATTTCTCGGATGTCCCTCTCCAGGTTTATGAAGGTTCACCAATTTCATGTTGGAAGCTGTTTACCTGATCCTGTTGTTCTTGTTGCTCCCAGCAAACTGCTTGAGACTGACCCCCCTGGAGATCTACCCACCTGCACATTTAAAGTGCAAGCCCAATTTAACACACCTGGTGCCACTTGTCAAGCGCTGGCTGTTTTTTTTGTTTTGTTTTTAAACAGGTATAATAAACTTAATTATTTAACTACGGTGTTTAGAAAGGGGAAAGCAGGAATATCTTTGACACAGATACAATTTATATTTATGTACTATAATCTTTTTTTACTTTTTTTTTTTTTTTTTTAACAGACTTCTTGAGCACTGTTACTTGTAACTTCTTTTGTTACTTTTTATCATGAAGGAACATTTCTACTAGGCTGAAAGCCAAATCATGTTGATGAATATATTCTTTTTTTTTTTTTGCCGTTTAAAAAGTAAAGGGGTGCAAATTTTGGACTCAACTGTAGCTAATCAACTGATTAATGTTATACCGTATGAGCCTAGTAGCCTTCGTGCACGAACACACACGTGTTTGAACGACACTGTGTGAACCAGGGAAACGTAAAACCAAGCTGAATTTCCTCACCGATGAATAATAGTAAACCAATAAGGACTAGAAAATATAATCAATATGGAAAATTATATCATATTTGAGAATACATCAAAATATCCTTGTTTTACTGATATCTTTTAAACATTTCTTAAAACAAAACTAAAAAAAAAACCTGTTTTAGCTTTACACTTTCTTATGCTGGTCCTTCATTTCAGTGGTCATATATTTAATAAATTACCAAC
Organism: Clarias magur; assembly: GCA_013621035.1. Lineage (NCBI taxonomy): Eukaryota > Metazoa > Chordata > Actinopteri > Siluriformes > Clariidae > Clarias > Clarias magur. The sequence continues at coordinate 1,292,410 of QNUK01000050.1, read as the reverse complement.
AGTAATCAAGTATCAATCTAATTTAAATATTTATTAATTTATTATTTACACTGCTTATAAAACCTACATGTCGTGATGCACATTAAACATGAGAAATTCATATAGAACAATACGACTACCGTGAAGTCACGGTTAAGAGTCCACAGCCTCAGTCGTTTGCAGATTTTTCCTTTGAACCTTACTAATGATTGTTTGCGTAAAAACCTATAATTTCACGGAAACCACAAATATCCTCCGCAATTTTTTTCATGGCAATATATACATTTTCATGTTTTAACACTAAACTATTAAGAACAATATAATTTACTCATTTTGTAACATATTAATGTAATGTCAGCTAAATTTCCATATAAAATATAATACTGTATAAATTTTTTAGTACTGTAGAGAGACCACAAAGCGACCGTAGAGGTAATATGTGGCTTGGGACGGTGAATTATTACTGTATTTACTCTACAATACTTATACCAAAGAAAACGACGGCGCATACCAAAGAAAACACGCCTGCATGAATTACAGTACATAGTGGGATAACATCTGTATTTTACATTCTAGCACTGCGGGACACACAGCAGTACAGTACTGTACAGTATATGGGTTTACCTTTACATCCTTTAAGGGTAATGTATTAAGCTGAGTTGAAATTAAAGTGTTTCTGAGGTATATCTAGAGTTTCGCAGCTGCTCTAGGAACATAACTCTTGTGAATTTCGGGGTTCGGCTGTACACACACACACACACACACACACTGACCATCTTAAATTAAGTAAATAAAAGTCATTATTTGGATTTAAGCATGTTCCTACATTAAAAGCTTTTAACTTTTTGATCTGCGCAGTGCTTAACATGTTTAAGCTGCAGCAATTCTTTTAACCCTAAAACATGCCATAGTCATGGAAAAGATGCTACTATGTTACAGAAGGGTAAAATTAATGTCCTGCATCAGGCAAAGAAAACAACTGAGGAGTCGGATTGCTGAAACAAAATGGAATCGGATTAAGAACTCTAAACCTCACAGAAGTCGTCACTGACCATGTACGGAAAAATCACTTAAACGCTTGGTCAAGTTTTCAAGTTAAAAAATAATAAAGAAAGAAAAAAATAAATGACCAGATAAATTAGAGCCATGTTTAATGGTGAAAGTTAGAGCGTTTCTAAACACACACAATGTGATGAGAACTCAAAAAGGACCGGAGTACCTAGAGGAAACCCACGAAGCACAGGAAGAACATGCAAACTCCAAACACACACACCCAAGGCGGGGATCGAACCCTTGACCCTGGAGACACGAGGCCACTACGCCTCCTATTAGCGCGCCCAACACCTTGTTATTTTTTGGACAGGCCATGTACAACCATGTGAAGCAGGATTATATCTGAACAATACAACACTGACCTTAATGATTCTCAAGCATGAATAGTAAACCATTACAAATAAGTAAATGACATCAGGTTCATTTAGTCAAATGCTTTAAAATTTTTTCTTGTTTTCATGACATAACCCTATCGACTCCTAAGGCTCTTAAAACGTGAATATCCTGACTGAATAAATTAAAACACTATATTTATTTCTTACGCTGTGAAACTGCATAGCTTGTTATAGTTTTCATGAACACCGCAAGACATAAATGTGTATAAATGTTTAATCTGATTTTAACACCATACCTTTGTATAAATCAGGAAAATCAATAGCAGTTCTTACTTCTGACTCAAGTGTTGCATGTCCAGCGTGTGATAAGTACACTTTAATACTACACTACTTCTCACACCGTTTACACATTACTACACGCTCTTCACTTATGGGAAAGACTTTGATGTACGAGCACAGGGTCATGTTCAGAACAGAGCCCCAGGGTGTTCGAGTGAAAGACATCTGAACACATTCATTCTGGAAAATGCAGCAGAATGGAACCTGAACGCATCAAGCTTTTTAATTCTGACTTGCACAATTTCAGCAGATATTAAGTGCAAATGTCTTTAGTCTTCAGGTAATTAAACATGACAATGTGTGTTATTGATAATGATGAATAAATTTATCAAAAAGAACTTAATTCACAAAATACACACACACACTTAACAGTTTGAGATCACTTTTGGGAATCCAAGGAAACACACAAAATGTGTCTAAATAAAAAATATAGCAAAACAAAATTTTTTATTTTAAAAATATATATATATATATATATATATATATATATATATATATATATATATATATATATATATATATATGCTGACATTGTCAGTTAGAAATAATGATTTGATAGAAATGATGAACATGTTCTTAAAAAAATTATAATAATAATTAACTTTTTGCAGCAATTATAGCCTGGGAGACCATAGGCATTCTAGCGGTCAATTGTTTTAAGATAATCTAATGGAGATTTCATCCCATGCTTCCTGGCGCATCACCCACAAGATGGATTGGCTTGATGGAGTCTTCTTCCGTACCACAGGGTCAGGCTGCTCCCACACGAATCACATCCAGGGACTGTGTGGCCATTACAGTCAAAATTCTGGCTAACTTTGTTTGTGAATTGCATGAAAATTTGCAAGTGATCCCAAACTTAATTTATATATTTTATATTGTATTAAAAACACAATATTGTATGAATATGAATACTGATTGAAGTTTATTGATTAAAATTTTTGCTGCCTGACTATACAGTACTGTATATACATACACACACAATGTAGTGTGTGTATATTTTGTGAATAAAATTTTTTTGTTACCCTTTTCTCAATTTAACAAAGAATTAATTCACAAAAGATACACAATACATTTATATACGCACACATGCGATTATATACACGCACATACACATACATACACACACACACACACACACACACACAAAAGAGGTAGTAAAAAAAAAATCAAGTTGCTTATTTTACTGCCCATTTCCTAGCAAACCGTCATACATGTTCATACACTGCATTAAAGAAGTATCTGTGAATTAGAACACACTACACCGCCTAAAGTTCATCAAGGCCTGACGTATGAGCTTTGTAACCATACAATTTAATCTCTTTATAATGTTGTATTAAGTTCCACTCTTGGGAAGGCTCTTCACTAGATCCTGTAGGAAGTGTGTGTGTGTGTGTGTGTGTGTGCGTGTGTGTGTGTGTGTGCGTGTGTGTTCAGCGACAAGCGCATTAGTGAGTTGATGTCAGGAGGTCCAGTTCCAGTTCAATAAGTGTGACTGTCGAAGTACTGGCCATGCAGTGTATACGAGTTTATCAATTAATTAAAACCATAACCATATGAACGAGCAGTTTCAATTGTTTAGTCAAACATCAGGTACTCTGATCATTTCCCAGTCAATGAGGCAGCAGATGAAAGAGACTTGAGATCTTAATTATATTAATTAATTTTTCTACAGTATGTGCATCATCTATGAGATTAAGAATCAATTCAGAGGGTCAAACTTTTCATTCAAAGATTTACACAATACTGAGACAAAAATATCACAGATAAAACATTTGTTTCCAGCAAAGAAAAACCGCCTAAATTAACATTTCTGAAAAATGTCATTACTGATCAAAACATTTCTGATGTTTATTTCCTCCTCCATAATCACCACCACCATCATAATCATCATCATCATAATAATGTAACCATAACCGTTATATCAAGCTCTGAGTGTGTGTGTTTGCGGAACAGTCTGAACTCACCTTCACAGATGCGGTCGAGTCTCTGCCGCTTGACTTTGTGTTTGTCCATCAGAGCTATCGACTGGTGGTTCTTTACAAGAACCGGCTACGGCCACGTCAAGGGAAAAACAAAAGGGGGGGTGGGGGGTGGTGATAAATAAAATCACAGAACTGTGTCTGGATTCGTCCACAACAGGAGAGAAAACACTTGAAAACCCTCGCCGAACCTGCAATCAAATCCAAGAGGAAAACATAAATGAACAAGCACATTCATACAAACACTAAAAACATAAAACAATTAGAGTTATAAAATCACTCACCTGATGCAAATCAATCAACACCTTTAAAAAGCACCTGCGTGTATAAAAAAAAAAAGCAGTCTGTTAACATGGACTTTAAAACAGAAAAAACAAAAGAACAATTATTTCTCGATAGCGCATACCAAAGCGCCTTATTCCTTTATCCAACAATAATTTGCCCAAAAAAATTGTTTCTTAACTGTTTGAATGAATCTCATTTCCTCACAACCTCCTCCCTCCCTCCTTCAGAGGGCCCACCAACCCCTCCTTCAGAGAGCCCAACAAACCCTCCCGCCTTCCTTCCTGCGGAGGGCCCACCAACCCCTCCCGCCTTCCTTCCTTCGGAGGGCCCACCAACCCCTCCCGCCTTCCTTCCTTCGGAGGGCCCACCAACCCCTCCCGCCTTCCTTCCTTCGGAGGGCCCACCAACCCCTCCCGCCTTCCTTCCTTCGGAGGGCCCACCAACCCCTCCCTCCTTCCTTCCTTCGGAGGGCCCACCAACCCCTCCCTCCTTCCTTCCTTCGGAGGGCCCACCAACCCCTCCCTCCTTCCTTCCTTCGGAGGGCCCACCAACCCCTCCCTCCTTCCTTCCTTCGGAGGGCCCACCAACCCCTCCCTCCTTCCTTCCTTCCTTCCTTCAGACGGCCCACCAACCCTTTACTCCTTCCTTCCTTCAGACGGCCCACCAACCCTTTACTCCTTCCTTCCTTCAGACGGCCCACCAACCCTTTACTCCTTCCTTCAGAAGGCCCACCAACCCCACCCTCCTTCCTTCAGAGGGCCCACCAACCCCCTTCCTTCAGAGGGCCCACCTCCTTCCTTCAGAAGGCCCACCAACCCCACCCTCCTTCCTTCAGAAGGCCCACCAACCCCACCCTCCTTCCTTCAGACGGCCCACCAACCCTTTACTCCTTCCTTCAGAAGGCCCACCAACCCCACCCTCCTTCCTTCAGAGGGCCCACCAACCCCCTTCCTTCAGAGGGCCCACCAACCCCAAACTCCTTCCTTCAGAAGGCCCACCAACCCCACCCTCCTTCCTTCAGAGGGCCCACCAACCCCCTTCCTTCAGAGGGCCCACCAACCCCAAACTCCTTCCTTCAGAAGGCCCACCAACCCCACCCTCCTTCCTTCAGAGGGCCCACCAACCCCAAACTCCTTCCTTCAGAGGGCCCACCAACCCCTCCCTCCTTCCTTCAGAGGGCCCACCAACCCCTCCCTCCTTCCTTCCTTCAGAGGGCCCACCAACCCTCCCTCCTTCCTTCCTTCAGAGGGCCCACCAACCCCTCCCTCCTTCCTTCCTTCAGAGGGCCCACCAACCCCTCCCTCCTTCCTTCAGAGGGCCCACCAACCCCTCCCTCCTTCCTTCCGAGGGCCCACCAACCCCTCCCTCCTTCCTTCCGAGGGCCCACCAACCCCTCCCTCCTTCCTTCAGATGGCCCACCAACCCCTCCCTCCCTCCTTCCGAGGGCCCACCAACCCCTCCCTCCTTCCTTCCTTCAGAGGGCCCACCAACCCCTCCCTCCTTCATTCCTTCAGAGGGCCCACCAACCCCTCCCTCCTTCCTTCAGAGAGCCAACAAACCCCTCCCTCCTTCCTTCAGAGAGCCAATAAACCCCTCCCTCCTTCCTTCAGAGAGCCAACAAACCCCTCCCTCCTTCCTTCAGAGAGCTAACAAACCCCTCCCTCCTTCCTTCAGAGAGCCAACAAACCCCTCCCTCCTTCCTTCAGAGAGCCAACAAACCCCTCCCTCCTTCCTTCAGAGAGCCAACAAACCCCTCCCTCCTTCCTTCAGAGGGCCCACAAACCCCTCCCTCCTTCCTTTAGTGGGCCCACAAAACCCTCCCTCCTTCTTTCAGAGGGCCCACAAAACCCTCCCTCCTTCTTTCAGAGGGCCCACAAACCCCTCCCTCCTTCCTTCAGAGAGCCAACAAACCCCTCCCTCCTTCCTTCAGAGAGCCAACAAACCCCTCCCTCCTTCCTTCAGAGAGCCAACAAACCCCTCCCTCCTTCCTTCAGAGGGCCCACAAAACCCTCCCTCCTTCTTTCAGAGGGCCCACAAACCCTGTGTGTCTGTGCGCCAAACCCCTAGCTGGCAGTGAAGTTTCTACACCAAGTCTTTTCGCAACCCTCTGGTGAGTTTTCTTGACATGCTGCACACAACAGTGAATGAAACGGAAGATGTCAGAAGAGATGTTCGGCACGACATTAAGCTTGATCCAAAAATGAAAGAGTCAGATAAGTCACTTATAATTATAAGCGTGAACCTTCACGACATGTAAATCCGATCTGAGTGATGCGAACGTAGCCGTAGTGTTCCGCATACATTTAAAGTCGGCTTGGTTAAACAGATCAAGTTTACCAAGTCATCTATAACCTCTTATACAAGTGTGAGTGAAAAATGATCCGCACTATAGTTACATGTTGGCTGTACTGTCTTTTCAGCGCTTTCCTTTGAAGGCCACTGTCTCCACAATCACTGCTGTGCAGGTGTGAACATTCATTTGTAACTGCGGTGCGAGCAAAAATAGATGTCTCATTTGTGATTTGCACGAAAGAAGAGCAGCGTGCAGTGATTTGTTTTTTGTGGTCTGAGGATGTACCTGGTACTGAAACAACTCACAGAAGAGCGTAAACAGAAATGATTGTACATCTTCAAACAAAATTTGGACTGATACTCTGAGGAAGGTGAAAGTTTCTTAAAGAGAATCATTACTAGTGAAGAGACATGGATTCATTGAGAGTAAATTATAGAGTATGGAACGAAAACATCCTCAATCATAAAAATGGGAAAAAGTTAAAGTCGACAATCAGCTAAAAAAATTCATCAATGCTTACAGTTTTCTGGGATTCTCAAGGGTCAGTATTAGAACATTTTCAGGGGAAAAAAATTAAACAATTAACAGTGCTTGTTACAGTGAGATGCTTAATGGAGAACTGAAACCTAAACTTCAACAGAGGACTACTAATTCCAAGAGAGTGGATTCTCCATACTTTGTCGTAAGCTTGCATCACGATGCACATTCGCTCACTTTTGCCCACAAACTTAATTTTGAAGTGTTAAAGCATCCTCCCTACAGTTTTGATCTTTCCAAATGCGTTTCTCCCGAACACAACCCGACGCTGACGAAGATTCACTTCTGATAAAGAGGTGAAGACGGCGGTGCATTCGTGGATCACAACTCTAACACATTTTTTTTTTATGTAGCAATATGAAAGCTTGTTGATGGACACATGGACAAAGTGTATTGAAAAGCGAAGTAGAAAAATTTTCTGAAAGTTCAGAAAAGTGCGGATTTTGACTCACCCTCATACATAGGTTGTGGATTTATCAGAATGCAGCCCTATCGCAATTTAAGGTGCGGAATCGGTGATGGAAATCTATTGAATTACGTTGTTAAAAGTTTACTTTTAATTTAATGTAAGGAGGAAACAGTGAACATCTGCCACCACAAGAAAAGCCTTCTCTCGCGCTCTCACGCACGCACACTTTTCAATATGAACTATTTACATATAACAGCACAGGATGTCACGTCTTATTCCTTACTTATTAAAACAACACTATATATCGCTGTTACTATAGAAACGATAACCTATTTACTCGCACGAGCTGTTGCTATAGAAACGATAACGCACGAGCGCACTGATATGGCTCTGTGATTAGCATCGGAGCCGGAACTTCCTTGGCTGCTTTTTTAACAAGTTTGGCGGATTTGGGGTTTGTTTAGAACACCACCACGAACTTTAACACTTCCAGTACACTCTGCTAAGCTAAGGTACACTACGCTAATTTGTGCTAGCTGTGTGCTAACACTCCCACCGCAGTCCGTTGTGTTCAACAGACCTCAGGCTGACTTTTTCATTTAACTTTTGCGTTATTTCTACACACCTTCACACCAACTCCATGACTCTTTGAAGCAGCTAATGCGGAAAACAAACAAACATGTTTACATATAAACAAATCCTAGATGACCAGGCGGCTCGGCTAACACCAAACTTCTTAGCAACTTGCTGGCTAAATATGGCTAAAACTGGCCAGTAACTCGCACTAACTCTACAAAAATGGTGACTCTGATAAATACTTAACATTACACGCGAGAAATAAGAACTTTTACAGTTTTACAATTCGTTCTAATAGACTTCCTGGAGTGCTTGTTGCTTGGAAGCTTTTCAAGGCGCTGGTCCACGCTAGCTAATGCTAATGCTAAAGTGTGGATACAAACAGCAAGCCTTCTCTCTCCCTCTCATCATATCAGTTTCCCCAGCAAAATGAGTTTGCTCCACTCGTTCTTGTTTAAACCAATAACCCAGTCATTATGAAAGAAAGTTTCTCTCACCGTCTCTAAACAGGCTTAAGCTGCGGGTTCAGTGTGGCCAAAGTGGGCGAAACACAACTCTTCCCCCGCTATCTACCGCTCACCGCCATTAAACCCTGCAATAAAAGGAAGTCAGCAGAGTTCAGGCTCGGGCTCGATCCCAATCCGCTTCCTAGTCCCTATCCTAACGCTCTATGTAGGGCGTATCTCCTGCGCGATCCTACGTCCTACGTAGTGCACTCTGTGTCCAATCCGACGCCATTTTGCGACGGCAGAACCGTAAGCTAGAAGAAGATGGAATAGTACAGCGCCTTCTACAGGTGGAGCCATGATAATGACACAATGACTCGAATCGGATTATTTTTAGGAATGTGTGCGCACTTTTACTCGATTATTGTAGTTGTATTAAAGAGAAACACATACACAAAGCACATTTATAGTAATCTGGCTGTGAATTTGTAGTCTTTAATTAACAAGACAGAAGTCCAGGCCAGAATACCCATGGAAATACACCAAATATGGGGGAACATGCAAGCTCAATGCACACAGACTAGAAGATTTATTCGAACCCGGACCCTGGAAGTGCAAGGCGACAGTGCTCACCACTTAGCTATAACCCCCCCCCCCATACTGTAGTACCAGCTAAAAAAAACTGCTTAAATAATACAACACGAGGAAGAAATCACAAGAGGAACCAAAAGATTCAAAAGGGAACTTAATCATCTAGTCTATACTGCTTTATCCTATATATAGATAGGGTTGCAAAAACGAGGCAGGCTATACCCTGGATGGGGTGCCACTAAATCACAGGCCACATACAACCACTCATTGACAAGCTACAACCAAATTGTGAACACCTAATCTGCATCTCTTTGGGCTGTGGGAGGAAACTGGAAAGTCACCGTGCAGCCCAAAAGGGAATCTACCCATCTTTAAATGAAACCAAATAATGTGATTATATCATTCAATTCAGTTTTATTTTTATAGTACTTTTAACAATAATAATGGTCATTGTTGCAAGGTTTCACAATGTTACAGAATCAAAAAGAAAATTCAAGAAAAGAGTTTGAAATGTGTGAGGCAATATGTATAAAACTGATCAGTTTGTCCCTGATGAGCAAGCTGAGGGCGACAGGTAGCAAGGCAAGGAAAAACTCCCTGAGATGGCAATAGGAAGAAATCTTGACAGAAACCAGACTCAACCGGGAACCCATCCTCATCTGGGTGTGATTATAGTTCATTACTGGTCCATAACTGCGTACTATAATGTTCAATAGGGCAAAAAGGTGTGTTGGAAAAGGTTTTCAATACGAGTTTATCGTGAATAAGACAATATTAGGTAGTCATACAATAGGTGATTCATCCAGCTGAGATAATCCAGTAAAAGTCAGTAAGACATGGCCAAAAGTTACAGGAACATCAAGCAAATAAGCACCTAATGGATGTATTGTGCAACTCTATCTTTAATACAAGAACTCAAGAATTTGTCACATGAAGTTTCAATACTTTTCTGAAATCAACACAGGGTCAAAATTATGTATACACCAACTTAACCATGGTTTTTTAACTTGCTGTTAATGACCATTGTTAAAAGTGCGATAGAAATAAATAGAAATAAATAAAATCACTGCTTCTCTGTGCAACATAAAATAAAATTGAAAAAAGTCTTGCTTGACAGCACTCGTTGGATTGATCATTGGATTTGAGAAAGAGGATGGTAGACCTACTGTACACAAGTCTTTTGGAATCAGAGAGCCAGAGTCCAAGGGTGCAGGGTGGAGCCACTTTGCCAAGTTCTAGAAGACGACCCAAACTGTCCACCTCAGGTGATAGGAAATAGGTTTAGATGGTCAGGAACAATTGAGAAACCAACAACACACAAGTCTACAAATTAACCAGAAGCTTCTGGAACACCAGCGTCACTCTACACTCGAGCAAGTTTAGCATCAGCACATGGACTCAAATGCTAGGAAGTAGCTCCTGCTCCAAACTTGATTAAACGTTTATGGCTGACATCAACAACAAAACAAAAAAAAGTTCAGGGGAAAAGTTTTGACCTGAGATATGCTTAGAAGAGTAAAGATAAAGACAAGAACATTGTACCTACTGTTAAACATGGTGGTGGTAGCATAATGAATTGTGGCTGTTTTGACGGAATAATGCAGAACGAGAACTATCACAGTTCAGAACTAAAAAATGGTTACAAAATGGACAAAATTAAACGTTCCAACAGGACAATGACCCAAATATACATTAATGCTGCATGTGGAATGGATAAAGCAGATGACCTTTAAGCTTTTGGAAGTTTAACTGTATTGAAAGTTTGTGGACTGCCAGGAAACCAACAAATTGAATTGAATGCTCCGCATTTTTCAGTGAAGAGGGATCAAATATCAGAAATCTACCAGAAGCTTGTTGATGACTAACAGAAGCTTCTGCTAAAGGTGAAGCTCACGCTAATGAAAAATCAAGCAAATGTTAGATGTGTGATTTTTGTATATTTTTGCCCTGGTGTCCACTTTAGGAAATCCAAAATTATTGAAAAACTGTGTTGCCAATTCTAAGTGCAACCATTCTGCCCCAGAAAAAGACCAATTTAAACCAATTATTTTAAATTCACATTCCAAATTCGCCTTGACATTCCTGTTCAGCTGCAAGTATTAAAATGTTTTCCTCGTCACCATTCTTCATTCTTCAGATTTCATTCTGCAAATCTCAGAGATAATGCTTCGGTTAGTTTTCTTTTGTCCAACTACTTGATCAATCTATCGTGCTTTAATCTATTTTTATTTTGTTTAAGTCATTAAATATACTTGTAATGACAGTTCTATACTGAACATCCAAAGAGATGATAAATTGCCCCTAGGTGTGTGAACTGAACCCTGTATGTGCATCTTACGTGCTATCCCTGTTGTGTGCCCAGTGCTCCTGCGAAAGGCTGCAGTTCAATTGCAAGATCATTGATCAGGTGAGAAGTATTTTTGTCCATTTCTTATATTCAACTTATCATCATGATATTATTATTTGTCACATGAACCTAAAACCATGTAGGAAGCTGGGGTCAGAGTGCCGGGCCATGATACATGAGCACAGTCGCCCATGCTACAGCTTGGCAGTGCTGGGACTTGAACCAACCGATGTTCTGATCAATATCCCAGAGCGTTAATCTTCTCTCTCTCTCTGTCTCTCTCTCTCTCTGAGCCCTGAGAATCATTCATACGAACTATCCATAGTAGTCTGTAAGTTCATGATTTCATACACAATGATATTTGATAAGAGGACTTAAACTGAAAGGAAGATGAGGGAGATCTTGAACAATCCTTCTCACCCCTTATACAGTGTTCTCTCCAACCAGAGACTGATTATGACCAGGTGTTCTACAGGGCGCTACAGGAGATCATTTCTCCCAATGGCCATAAAATTATATAACTCGTCTCTGTAACGTTTTCACTATGGGATAGGGACTGTAGTTGCACTGCAGTTCCCACAACTCAATATAAGTTCCAAGTGCAATATCTGATTACCAGTACCATTTGTGCAATTTCTTTCTTTTCATTTACATTTCAAGTGCAATAGCTGTATATTAATTATTTTTAGTGCAATATGTAACTTACTGTGTGCTATATTTAATTCAATTTTCTATTTATTTATTTTTATTTTTAAAAAATAATTTAATCAAATTTTTTCCTTGCTTCCCAGTAAATTAATCAAAGCAACTGTATAACCAAGACAAAGCAATTTCCCTCTGGGATTAATCAAGTTCTTTGACTCTTGAATCAAGACCAGAAGGTGGCGGTAAAGCAACATAGTGGATGCCAAACACCAGTTAACATCAAGAAGAAGAAGAAATGCCTCTCATTTGAATTTTTTTAAGTAGTTTCGAGCTTATGTTTAGACTTCCCATTTGTTTCCACATTATGATTGGATATAAGAATCCATTGTTATGTATGATTGGTTAGATCCTTTACTATGTATGATCTGGTGAGCCAATCAGTGTCTCTTCCTCAGGCAGTGATCCAGTAAATAAAAAAAGGCAGAAATAAAGACTGGGCTGAGAAAGTTGTTCTCTCTGAGTTTACTGATCAGGAATGGAAGCAAAAAGTCCGGGAGGGAAACGTGACCCTAATGTGACGTAAACAAGCGCAGACAAATTAATATTCAGACGAGAGATAAACAATTGGATCCAGGTTTTACACCACCCCTCTCACTCACATTAAAAATGTATTTGAGTCGGATCAGACTGCTCTGATTAACGTAGTTACACAATGATTTTTATTCTGATTGGGCTGTTATTCTCATTATTAGTGGAAACACACCCAGTGAAGCATGATGGCGGTAGCATGAGTATGCTAACCACCACCTGCATTTCACTAAGCGAATAATTAAGATCCTTCCATTAAATAATTACCGCAGTGATTAATAAAGTGTTCCAGCTGGGAACAAGTTCTCTACCCCTAACTGATAAAATGAGTAGCCTTTCATTTCTTAAACGACCATGCCAGAAGCATCTGCAAGGAAAGAAAACAACTAGAAGATTCCTGAAATGACTCAAATTGTAAACGCATGGAAGGATAGTGATGATCCATCATCTTCAAGGAAGAGATGTGGTCGGAAAAAACGTCATGAATGAAATCACACATAAACGCTTAGTGAAATAAAATCGTTTAAAATAAATAAATGAATAAAATATATAGAGTATATAATTTATTTATTTTTTTAAATGATTTTGTTCCGGGGCTGCGGGTCTTAGTCTGCAAGAGAGCATAAAGACTGGACTGTGGTTCAATGGAAAAAGGTCATGTGGTCTGATGAGTCCAGATGTAACCAGTTCCAAAGTGATAGGCGCATCACTTCATCTGCCGCGCTTCCCCATCACCCTGGAACAGGTCGAATACTATAATAAAATACGAGTGTGCAAAAAGGAGAAAAAGTATCTGACTACAGAGTCAGCCAAAAAAATGTATACACACAAAATAAATATTTTAATACTAAAATTATTGATATACGTAATATATTGATATATATGATATATTGATACGTAATACGTAATATATTGATATATAATATAGAATATCATTATTAATATTATATTCATATCATAGTATTTTTCTTTTCCTGAAGTGTGTATACATTTTTTTTTTTGAGGGCAAGGAGGAGAAACAAAACACAGACATGAATACACTAATTTAGGATTGTGAAAGCGTTTCAGATACATTTAATAATTATTCTTACATGTTCGTTAGCCAACATATGTAAGTAATTTTATGCAATATTTTTTTTATGTATCACTTTTATGCATCGCCATAGTTACAGTATCATTATATATTCACATTATCAGTACTGTATAATAAACAAAGTTTGAACATGTTCACTCAGAATGATGACAGAGATTGAGAGTGATATCAGTCTTGCCATGCTCATGGATTGATGTTATTCATTCATCTACTTTCTTTCATAACCTGGTACTCATATTTTCCCCTCTCTCTGATCTCTGATCTCTTGATTAAGCCCTCTGTCCCATTTCAAATAAAAAAAGAAGCATGACTCATTAATAATAATTTAACACTGCAGGAAAAAAAATGCACAAATAATAAATTAAGCTTTTTTTGATACTCTTAACGCGGTCACTTTTCTGTAAGTGATAGCTGTAATATCCTTTCCAGCTCCTCCTCTTCTTCTCTTCTTTTCCTGTTGAAAAACAAATCACTGGTCAGTATGAACAGTCAACGGTACTGTACTGTTTTGGACCGTACTACATTCACCTGTCCAGCTCCTCCTGCTCTCTGCAGGAAAGCTCCATGGCCAGATGCAGCTGCTCGTCAAAGCTGGATGCTACGGAAAACGCGCCGGTTACCCGTCGATCAACCAAAGAGTTGTAGGAAGGTGGAGAGTTGAGGGCGGGGTCCAGTGAGGATCCTTGCGGAGACGGAGCGGGAGCTTCGCCGCTTTCTCCGCCAGCCAATGACAGAGACAGGGACTCCTGGATTGCTCTATGGAAGATAAAAAAAAAAACACAGGATGTGTTATACCTACAGATATTACAGACAGCATCAGAATATATCCTAATTTAATCTAGATGCTCTTGAACCAAGACATACACACGCACCTCTCGAGCTGAGAGTCCTCCTCATAAAGCGGAGGCTGAGAAGACACTGGACGAGTGTTAGTGAGAGCCTCCCATATGGTCACCTAAAGCGAGAGAGAGAAAAATAAGTTAGGTAAATTTAAACACCAGCATGTCTTTAACAGTTTATAACATTCCTAGGAGTAAAACAAAATCTAAATCACACCCTAGAACACCAATCTGGTGTAAAATATGAAGCATGGTGGTGGTAGCATCACGTCGAGGCAATGCTTATGATCAAGAAGGAAACACCAGAAACTCAACAAAACAATCCTAAACTAAAGCCAGAGCTAGACAGTGATTCAAGCAAAGTAACCTGAACGTGATAGAACCGTCCAGTCCAAGCAGGACTCAGTTTTATTTGTATAGCGCTTTTAACAATTGTCATTGTCGCAAAGCGGCTTCAGACAAGCATAAGGAAAATGTAACGTAAAATGTAAAAATGTTTATATATCAAAACGATCAGATTGTCCCTGATGAGCAAGCTGAGGGCGGCAGTGGCGAGGAACAACTCCCTGAGATGGCAATAGAAAGAAACCTTGACAGGAACCCGACTCAACAAGAGAACCCATCCTCATTTAGGTGATAACGGATATCAGGGACTCAACGATCTACGTCTAATCAAGAATCCATCAGTATACTAAAGAATGGTGTTGGGAGCATCGTGCTGTACAAGCCAGGATTGATGAGAATTCCAGAAGAAAACTTGTTTGGTCTTTAATTAACCTTTATATCAGAGTAAAAGAGATATTTTTCCTCCTTTGTTGCTTAACACGAGCCAATCGGTTAGAATGTAGCCGATCCCAAGATCCTGGGTGTAAAATAAATAAATAAATAAATAAATAAATAAATCGGAGGGGTGAATACTTATGCAAGGTATTTTATTAAATTACCTAAATGACGTTTTAACTTTTCAGCTCAAACAGCTGATAAAAGGCAAACAGAGTGGAGGTAATTAATGAATGCAGCATGGCTTATCTGGCTCTGCAGGATGTTCTGCTTTGTGCCGTTTCAAGAGAATGTCTTTTAAAAGGTTTTTGTAGACGAGTGACTTATCAGCAAAACGTTCTTTCCAGAACCCAAGCGGTGCTTTAGAGAAGGAAATAAGGCACGTGTGCATTTGAAGTGATTTTGCTTTAACTTTCAGAGAGAGTGAGATGACATGCTGGAGGTGTTTCCTAAAAAGCAGACGGCGAAGAACATACTGTAGAGATGGAAACGGATTTTACGTAATTAACGAAGGTTCCTCCCAGAAGGAAGGCACGACCCAGAAACACTTTAATGTGATAGACAGAACAGAATCATTATCACCATTATTCTCTTAATATTCACGGCATGTGTTGTCTCACCCTCAGACCTGTCTACTACAGTAGAGCCGAGTTGTGGAGCGCAGCTCACACCGTGAATCTACACACCTCTGTTTATTTGATCCTGACAGCTTGGCCTGAAAAGTTAAAGGTTAAAGAACAGGGAGATGGAGAGAGTCGGTGTTACCTGATCACTTTCTGTCCCTGCGTCCAACAAACTCTGCTGAATCGCGAACTGCAGCAGGTTATCGTCCTCATCCCTCAGCGGCTCGTTACGGCCTGGACCGAGCGTGGTGTAATCCGCCGGGGGCTCGAACGCGGCCGGGTCCACCTCGCACTGCAGGTTGGGAAGGCTCTGACCTAAAAGCACCATTTCCAAAGCAATCAAATCATAATCAACAGTGAAAAATTCAACAGTATTTAAAAGCTTTTCCCTGTAGAAGTACTATTAATACATACTACATAAAAAATAAGATTCAATAAATACTACAAAAAAATATTGACTTGGTCATTCAATACATTTAGGTTGTCAGCTGACTTCATTTTTTGCCACATAATGTTTCTGAGCCTAGACCTGAGCAAATTGCCACTACAAGATGGGTGTAACGCTTCATGTGCTTCCCTTCCTTACCCTCAGAATAGGCTCAGTCTGAACTCATCAGGTCACATGAACTTTTTCCATGGCTCCGAAGTCCTGTTTTTATGCTTCCTAGCAATGCAAGCCTTTTTTCTTGATTAGTCTCAATCAAGAAAATTATATATAAATGTCCTAAATATATAGGACGTCCGATAAATGTCCTATAAACAAGTTGATTTCTTATGAACACACAGCTGTTTAGTCCCAGTCCTGTGAGTTCTAGTCACAGTGTACATGGGAATACACTTTTAAATTGAATATTAAATATAAAAGTGATTTCTACTGTCCTTTTCTTTCTTTTTTTTTTTTTTTAAATAATGGAACTATCCTGAGCATTTGTGTGACTAATGACCGGGTCATTCATGTTTTTTTTTTATGTTATTTTTTTATCCAATTTCATCTGTGAAGTTGATGTTTCTGCACTATCTTTACAGTTTATAAATAACATGTTGGACAGTTCCTATCCAAATTTCAGTTATTGTGAAGTTTTCTCTTGTTTGATGCAGGCCAGTAACGTGACCCGTCTGAAATGGTGACCTCTTTGTCCAGGCAGGGTGCATTTATACCTAAAAGCAATTTAGCACTGTCGGTCCGACTAGAGGCATGTTTGTGGATAAGTTCATGCACAGAAACCTAATGTAATATAGGTTCAGGATCGAACCAGAGATGTTGGAGCTGTGAAGCAGCAAAGCATCCCTATTACACCTGCGTATAAAATTAATCTAGGAACACTGAATTTTGCCTCTTAAATTGGCTATAAGAAAACTGTTGAAAAGGATAAGAATCTGGCACAGACCCTATAACTGTCATTTTTCATTTACAGTAAAACCTTGGATTGCAAGTTACTCGGTCTGCTGGCATTTTAATAAATTTTAGCTTGACAAACAAGCGAGGTCTTGCGATGCGAGTAATATGTATACGCTTTGTCTGCCGAGCGTCACGTGATCACAACTGAGCCGATTCTTCTCTCTCACATGCCGAGGGATTGTGGGTAATCGTCTCTGAGTCTCAGTGCGAGTGCGTCACTTGTATATTCAACGTCCGATAAATGTCCTATAACATTGTGACCACGTTGGGGTGTGTGTGCGTGTAAAGCATTTTTTTCATTATATATAGATTTGTATTTTTATTCTTTAGTAAGTGTATTGCAACAACGGCCCCAGTGAAGAAAAAAAAGAAAGGTTAAAAAGTCTGTAGCAGTGCGGGAGATGAATCTGTTTAACGACGATGCAACATCACATTTCCGCCAAATCCTCAAAAGCAGGCCAAAGTGAGTGTCATTAGAGAGGTTCCTTGTTACAGTCAGGCAAAAATAAAAAAGATTCCAGTTTAGCCAACAAAAAAACAGTACAACACTTAGTGTGTGTATGTGTGTGTGGAAGTCGTTCTATGCAATAACCCCTCCCCCCTCCCCCTCCTCCCCCTCCTCCTCCTCATCTCCCACTTACCACCTAGAATTATTTTCAAAGGTAAAGTGCAGGTTAATTTGTTTTATTTTTACTTTAAATATTGTATTCATTATGTTTATATAAATATTTTTTGGGTTGTAGAACAAATCATCAGTGTTTCCATTATTTCTCATGGGGGAAATTAAATTTGAGTGCTTTGATGTACAAGCACGCTTTCTGAACAAATTATGCTCGCAATCCAAGGTTTAACTGTAAAGGTAATGAAGTGACTTCAATCAGGAGACATTAATCGGGATGTGACTGTGTGATTAATCCATGGTCTGCATTCATTTTAGTTCATGTGGTACTTCAGGCTAGAAAGGTATCCAAATTCAGCACAGCATGGCTCATGTGTCAGTGGAAAAGTGCCAACGTGAAGGATTACGAGAGATTAGTAATGTTGCACTGTCTAGCTTGAAATATGTGATTAAGCCCAGCAATCAGGGACACTTCAGCTGCACACTAACTGTAATTTGAGGGTTCCACCAGGAGGTTGTGAGTTTTAATCCCCCTTTAATCTGTTGTACCTTCAAGCAAGCATCCATAAGTCTCAACTCTTTTGTGTGAAAGTCAAGGGTTCGTACCTGCATCAATGCAGCCTTGGGGCGAGTGCAGAGTTACGGAGCTGACGGGCTCGTCGCAGCCACACAGGTTACTAAAGGTCACCCGGGCGTTCAGTACATGGAAGAGTGGGATCTCTGTGAGGTCAAAAAACAGCGAGACAGCTCATGAAGGGAAAAAATGACTAAAAGTAGTATTTCTGGGAAGCTGGAATTGTATAATATAGTTTAGTCATTTCCTGTTATATAATATATTTTACGATATCTATTATACTACATGCAGTTTCTCAGCACTGCAGCTGAGTATACTGTAATTCACATGAGTTAAACATTTTAAACTGACTAACAGGTGAATCTAGTGTCACACCAGAGCAGCTGTTATCCTGAAAGTTTTGCTCTCTCTCACCTATCTTCACAGGGAAGCCGGGCGGCAGACGCAGGGTGATAAAGTCACGCAGTTTAGCAAAGTGAGCGTTAGAAATAGCCATGAGATCGATAATGGGCGTCACCTGCTCAGCCAGCGAAAGAGGATGGGCCTCACTTAACCACAACGTGGCCTTAAACCTAAAACAGAAAACATACAGAGCACATGAGAGAAACACACAGAGTGCTAGAGAACAGAGGTGAGCAGGTGATGAGCCCGATGGTTTTCAGTACCTCTGCACCTTGCTGGTGAGCTCGATGGGCCTGCCGATGTCTCTGCCGTTCAGGTTAAACTCGGGGTCGAAGTACTCCTCGGCTGTGATGTCCGTCGGGTTGTGAGGACTGGCACACTGAGACACCTGACTCTGGAAAAACAAGCACAGCATCGGAGAGTAATCAGCGAATCAAGAACCGTTATGTCTGTAATATCTGTAAGGGTTTCACACGTTAGATAAATCATGGGGGGGGGAATGGGGGGGAGTGGAGATGCTTTTGGGAACAGCAGCAGAGAATCATTTATACTTTAAATCTGCAGTAGGTGATTTTGTAAAAATGATTTCACGCTTGTGTAAATAACATGGAAACTACTGACTGTAGAGGATGATGAAACACTTTACTGTTCCTTTTTTTTTTTTTTTTTTTAGCTTCTACAGCCTCATTCATGGTGAGAGTAAGTTTTTGTTATTCCATATCAAAACTAGGCAAGATGTTTAACATATATTTTTTCTAAGAACTTTAAAACTAAATTTGGATTTACTTGTTTGAAAACTTTTTCAAATGTGTCAACAATATAAAAAGTTCCTGTCAGGAGTAAAAGAATTACAGTCAAATAAAATAGGGTTGATGGACAGAAGGGTTTTACATGAATCGTGAATTGTGTGTAGCTACTTAGTGTCCCATTCCGCATCTTCTATAAATGACTTCATCCAAACAATTATTAAAAGGAAATGTATGTTTTATTATAAAACATTTTAAGCAATAGTACCAGAACAGACAAACTATGTAGTTGAGAAAAACCCATCAAATTAAGCTCCATCATAGAGGCTTGGTTTACACCAGGCCTATGCTGGTCTTTTTACAGACGTGCCCCAATGCCGCTTCACTCTTCCCTGCTACTCAACTCGTTTGGCAAAGCCAGATACTTAGAGACAAGCAGTCTCCCGAGATAAAAAACATCCAACAACTCATACTTACATACAAATTGCAAAGACAGTATTATTTGTTATTTAGGTGGCCCTAAAGTCCAAAACAACAACATTTCACAAAAAACACTAACAAAATCAGGTCGTGTTTTGTTAAATGTTTTTATGTTTTGTAAAATGTTTTTTGCGTTCTGTTTAAGGTTTATGCGGTTTATGAAATGTTTTTTGGATTTAATGTTTATGTGTTCTGTTTAATGTTTTCGCGTTTCGTGAAATGGTTTTGCACTTAGTGAAATCCAGAAATGTTTTGTGAAAAAAAAAAAAATAAAATAAAAAATTTGAATGTACGTTTTGTTTAATGTTTTTTGGATTTTGTGAAATGTTTGTTTTGTCAAATGTTTTTGCATTCTGTTTAATGTTTTTTTTGCATTTTGTATAATGTTTTTTGTATTCTATTTAATGTTTATGTGGTCTGTTTAATGTTCTTGCGTTTTGTAAAATGTGTTTTTTCATTTTATTAAATGTATGTTTTGTTGAATGTATGTTTTGTTAAATGTTTTTCCATTTTGTGAAAAAAAAATTGCGTTTTGTGAAATGTTTTTTCTTCTTCGTTTTGTTAAATGTTTTTTGCATTTTGTGAAATTATTTTGCGTTTTGTTTCATTTGTTTTTTTCCATTTTGTTTAATGTATGTTTTGTTTCATTTGTTTGCGTTTTGTGAAATGTTTTTTTGTATTTTATTCAAATTTGTCTTTGGTAGTTCAGGGCCACTATAATAAAGCCTACTATTAATTACTAGTTTTTAAATTTTAGTTAAATACACTATCCTTTTTTAACACTTTAAGGAATAAAAATAAATAAATAAATAAATAGATAGATAAATAAATGATAACTCTAGTGTTATAATGTTAATCTCCTATCCACTACAGATACAATGCACCTTTAAATGTACAATAGAGATCAGACCTTCTAAACCTGGACCCTTTCATGACTCTTGATATGACTTTTATGCAAATAAACACACTTTTTTTCTATAAAGATTAAAAGAAATAATCTAAGTGACACTAAATGCAATTATCTCTCTAGCTCAACTGTCTGGCTTTAATACAGCACTGAATGTGATTTACGTACTTAGGCGCTTTAACATCATCTAATTGCAGAGGTGAGAAACTGCTACGTTAATATTCCTAATGTGTGTCTCTAATGCACTTTGTCCATAATACAGCGGGTTTAACAGTTTCTGCAACTCCACTCTTCTTTAAGACAGATGCACTCGACATCAGAACTTCACCAACCAGAATGACGCACGAGTGTGGACATTAGGATTCCTCAGAGGATGGGGAAAAAAAACCCGACCATTTAACAAATAAATCAGCTTCCGGGTGCTTTCCAAACATATCTAAGAGAAGAATGGAGCATTCATATGACATCTCGTTAGAGGACGGCATGAGAATGGAACATAAGCGCCCTCACCCCGTTGGTCGACACGTGCTGCTCTGCAATTCCAAGGAAAGACTGAAGAGGAGTTCTGGATCCTGAACAAAAAAAACAATATGGCTGTAGGTTGCATTCATTATTTCCGTTGTCGTGTGTGGGGTTTATATACATATTTTTATTATTTTTATACATGTGTGTACCTTTGCATCTCGACTTGTCCTGATCGGAGAGGTGTTCAGTTCGAGAGCGTGTCACTAGCTCCACGTTACTTGCGCTATAAACCTACAAGTCAATGTCACAGCACGTTATCAGCTTTATAATACCATCTTTATACACCACATGCAACTAAACAAAGTGTAATACCATGATTATTACTAAGAGTTATATAATAAACACAAAAGTCACAAAAGTGAGTACATCTCTCTAATTTCAGCAAAAAAATGTTATCTTCTCAGAGGACAACACTATGGAAATAAAACTTGGATATATTTTAGAGTAGTCAGTGTTCAGCTTGTATAACAGTATAGATTTACTTATTTTCGTTCCGGTATTTAGAAGATAAAGTCTGCATGTTGAGTTATTGTTAGAAGACAGTAAATCTCTACTGCTATACAAGCTGCACATTGACTAATTTAACATACAGTATATCCAATTTTCATTTCTATCATATTGACCCTTGACAACATATAATAAAGTGGTTGCTGAAATGTGAGGGGTGTACTTACTTTTGTGAGGGTGTACTCACTTTTGTGAGGTACTGTATATATTACCCTATTCCTTCTTATTTTTATAGCACAAACCTAAACATGTCTAATAACTACACAACATAAATAACTATAAAAAGGAGAAAAAAAGACATGAAGCACAAAAGAAACCTTGGGGGAAATTAAATAAACAAACATGCAAAATATTTACATTTATTTGATACACTATTGAATAATATAGAATAGAATAGAACAGAATGGTCTTTATTGTCATTGCAACAAGTATAACAAAATTAAAGGGTCTTCCCTCTGTGCAAAATAACAAATAACGGTCAACCTTTTACAAAAAAAAAAAAAAACCCACAAACACTCATCCACCCAACACACATACATACAAGCACACACTCAGCTATTGCATTATCAACAGTGGTTAATTCTTGCACTTTTTTTATAGTTGAGCATCATCATAATAATAATAACCTTAAAGTATATATATTTAAATAAACATTATGTAAAAAAATGTTTGGTATACTGATTTGTTTATTTTTTGATCAAAGTTTTTATTTTTATTTTTCCAAACTATACAAAGAAAACACAAGAACACACACAAAAGAGAACACAAACCCCCCCACCCCCCCCACCCCCTCACCCAACACCAGACAAACACAAGGATGCTATAACAATCAGATGTCCATAAAAAGATTTTTAAAAAAACATAATAACTATCTATAAAAATGTGATTTGGGAATATCGTATTTCTGTACCAACTGTTCGAAGGATGCAAAATTTCCATCAATATAAAGCTGAGACAATGAGACCAAACCCTTTCTAGCCCAAACTTCAAAAGCATTATCCATCATTGATGGAACAAACATGTAATTTTTGGCAATTGGGCCAGCCTGTGGTAACTCTTTAAGAGAAACCGATAGTCTGACCTGATTCCAAATTTTAACTGAATGTATGACAACTGGATTAGAGGTCAAACTAGAGATTGGTTGAACAAATGGTATTTTGGAACACAATAGTGCTATTAGAGAGGTGAGGCTAACTGAAGCCTCCTCCAGAATTGTCCAAACAGGGGGATTAATGTCATTATTTAACCAGAACATCAGTGCTCTTATATTGGCTGCCCAATAATAATACAGGAAATTTGGAAGTGCCATCCCTCCTTTTGCATGAGGTCTCTGCAGTATGCTTCTTTTCATTCTTGGTGTTCTTTTGTTCCAAATAAAGGTTGAAATCTGATTATTTAATTTGGAGAAAAAAGATTTTGTTAAGAATAAGGGAAGGCATTGAAAGATATACAGAAACTTGGGCAATACACTCATTTTTATTGTATTAATTCTTCCACCCAATGAAAGATGGAGGTGGTCCCAACGCTCAAGGTCTTGTTTTAAATTAGATAAAAGAGGTGGATAATTGACTCCATACAAGTCTTTACGATCATGCGTAACCCAGATCCCAAGGTATTTAAATTTTTTGGGGCTAATTTTAAAGGGAACTGAGCTTAAAGACGACAGACTGACTCCATCACCAACAGGCATCAGTTCCCTTTTCTGAATATTAACTTTATAGCCAGATATTTTGCCAAAATCTGTAAGTAGAGTCACTAACTTGTAAATTTGTCAGGGGTTGTGACAACTATAATAACATGTCGTCCGCATAAAGCGAAACCTTATGCTCCAATCCTGCCCGGTGAATATCCTTGATATCGGCTCTCTGTCTCTAAAGCAAGTGGTTCCATTGCAACTGCAAATAGAAGTGGAGACAGAGGGCATCCCTGCCTCGTTCCGCGTTAAAGCTCAAAATAATCAGATATGTTGTTATTAGTACGCACAGCAACTAATTGAGACGTATATATAAAAGTTTTATCCATGATATAAGCTTACGACCAAATCCAAACCTCTCTAATGTATTGAAAAGATAACACCACTCCACACGGTCAAATGCCTTTTCCGCATCCAATGAGAGAACTGCCTCCGGCGTGCCGGGTGGAGAGGGGCCATAAAGAATGTTCAACAGTCGTCTAATGTTAAAAAAAGAATAACGATTCTTAATAAACCCTGTTTGGTCAGGTGATATGATGGAGGGCAACACCATCTCTAAACGTCGCGCAAGGATTTTAGCAAGCACTATGGCATCAGTATTAAGAAGGGAGATTGGACGGTATGAGCTGCACTCGAAAGGGTTCTTGTCTTTTTTAAGGATTAATGAAATAACTGCCTGACGCATGGTTGGTGGTAGGGATTTTAATGAAAGTGACTCTTCAAAAACTGATAACAATAAAAGGGAAAGCTGTTCTGAAATTTTTTTTTTAAGAAATCTGTTGGGAAACCATCCGGTCCCGGTGATTTGCCACTCTGCATAGACCTAATTGCTGATGCTATTTCCTCGACCGTGAGATTTTCTTCCAATTCAGCAGCTGTCACTGGATCTATAGAAGCGATATGTAAATTATCGAAAAAGACGTCTAAGGCTGGTAATAATTTTGGAAACATGAATTAATTTTAAGGCTATCAGTATTTTTTAAGCCTTGCTCATCATTAATTACAGGAATGGACTGATTGGCAGTCCTTTGTCTTAGCTGATGAGCAAGTATTCGCCCAGTCTTGTCCCCATGCTCATAAGACATATGTCTTGATTTAGAAATAAGATATTCAGCCTGCCTTGTTGACAGGAGATCAAACTCAGTCTGCAATAGTATCCGCTTTTTCATTATGTCTGCAGAGGGTATATAACTATATAGTCTGTCTAATTCCAGTATCTCATCAGCCAGCTCTCTAAGGCGTACTGTGTTGTTTTTATTTTTCCTTGCGCAATATGAAATTATCTGGCCTCGTAAATATGCCTTAAGTGACTCCCATATAGTTGAAGAGGCCATCCCTGGTGTTTGATTGATCTCAAGGAATAATGTGATCTCAGAGGAAATGAATTCGGTAAACGCTTCCTCTGATAGAAGCAGAGAGTTGAACCTCCAGGGACGGTGACTGGATTGTGTATTGGGGATACGCATTTTCATAGTTAGGGGACCATGATCAGATATAACTATAGCTCCGTAATGACACTTGGTAATGAAAGGAAGAAGTCTATTGTTCCAAAAAAAAATTATCTATACGGGAAAAAGTTTTATGAACGGAGGAAAAGAAGGAATATTCTCTGGAAGTAGGATTACGAAACCGCCAAACGTCAGCTACACCATATGATTCAAGAAAAAGTTTAATTGTACATGCTGATATAGAAAGGGGAGCTTTTTTGGACGAACTACGGTCTAAAACGGGGGAGAGTGCACAATTCATGTCACCACCAAGAATAAGGTGGTGTGATGTCATATTTGGTAACCGAGAGAAAAGATTTGAGAAAAATGCAGGGTTATCCCAGTTTGGTGCATAAATATTGGCTAGGATGACTGGGAGGGAATAAAGCTGGCCCACCGCAATAACATATCGCCCTAAGGAATCAGCCTCTACACTAGTCATAGTGAATGGCGTATTTTTCTTAATAAGTATGGCCACACCTCTAGCTTTTGAATGAAAATTGGAGTGATCTATTTGTTCCGCCCCACTCTCTCTAAGCAGGAAATGATCAGTTATACGTAAATGAGTCTCCTGAAGAAATGTGATGTCTGCATCAAGTTGTTTTAAATGTGCAAATATCTTTTTGCGTTTCACTGGATGGTTAAGTGACTTAACATTCCAGCTCACGAAATTGACTGAACAGCCATCCAGCCCTTTGGAAATTTTTATACCTGTCATCTTAAAGGGAAGTGTTTATATATATGAAATCTATAAAAGCAACATGACAACAAGTCAAAATTAACATGGACATCTGACAGAATTAGTCTGGTAGAAAAGAAAAAACGATAAACCCCCCTCCTCCCCCCTCATCACCTACAAGAACATGGTGAACTTGATACCCTTCGAAAACTAATCCACACATTAAGTGTTTGTGTTGGGAGCTCTACAGAGCCAACAGCTCACGTTCCCGCCAAACCCACCATACTAAAGTAACTTAAATAGCGCATTAGAATATATCGTAAAATCTGCGGAATAACATAGTAATAACAATAACAATAATAATGGTAATAACATTAATAACAATAGGAAAAGAAGGAAATAAAATTAAGCCTAATGGCACCGGCAAAGGCAATAATATTAGACACTTCTCTTAAAATGCAACTAAGCAACTCGAGCTCACAATTGAGAAAGAGCAATATTATATAATTATTAAAAGATATAGTAAAAAATCTAAAATAAAATAAATGAATAATAATAATAATAATAACAGTAAATTAAATAAATACAAAAAGATAAGGAAACCTTAACTAGCCATGATGACACGCGGTTTCCCATCCGATCTTCTTTGAGCCTGAATCCTATGCGAGTAGTCCACAAGCACATCTCTTTCCATTTGTAATGTTTCTCTCAGCAGCCTCGAAACAAACGCAGTGGAGTTTGATCCATCCGTCTCAGCTACTCCCACAATCCTGATATTACATCTTCTCATTCTTCCCTCCATGTCCTCGCATTTCCCTCTCAGCTCAGCTCTGTTTTTAAGGGAGCTGAAATCATCGGCAAGCGCATTTTTCAGTTCAGCCTTAATTACTGCTGAGATGTCTTCTTTTAATGAGCGAAGAATCTCGGATTTTAAAGCCTCAACATGCATTTTCTCTGGATTGCCCGGAAGGGGTGGTGTTGCTCGAGACCGAGTGACAGTGGAGTACGAAGACGAGGCGACGTTGGGCCTAGTGGTGGATGATGCGTCGTATTTATATTTGCGTAGCTTTTCCGCCATTGACCCGCATATTAATTTTCCCCTTATTTCAAAGCGTAAATCATATGAGATTTTATATAGCGTTTCATAAAATAATCGGCGAGAGCCCGAGACAAACACGTCCTACTCCATTGCCCTGCAAGAGCGCCCCCCGATTTGGTATATTTTTTAAATAAATAAAAAAACAGCAAGCTCTAAAGTTGAAAAGAAGTTAAAACCATGTTGTGTGTCTAATAAAGGATTAGTGTGTAAATGAGTTTCACCTTTGCCTCGTATCCGCTGACCACCTCCGTCTTCTCTGAGCGCCAGCCCCAAATCCCAGACTTGTTCCTGAAAACAACAGCAGCCTTACAGATATTTACGTGTATATATATATATATATATATATATATATATATATATATATATATATATATATATGCTGCTTAATTCTGAATTCTCCATTGTGATTGATCAGAAAGTGTTTATTTATTTATTGATAAATAATATGGGGATATCAGAAGTCAAACCCGGGACTTCTGATAAAAGTTCTCGTGAATGAAGGTGTAAACTGCCAGGACAAGCACAGTACAGTGATGATACTCTAACCTTTTAAAGAAGGCTGCATGTCCGCAAATAACGGTCCCGGCTGAAGTGGGTCGGGGCCCACTGCAGGCGTTCCCATGAACATTCAGAATGTGGAAGACCCGATCCTTGAATTTCGATTCATAACTTGTCACCAACTTGCAAAAGAGATGCATCTGTCTGTGTGAACTGTACACACAATCATTCACCAGCACCACTTGCGCATCACAGGAACGCAACTGGGAGTTACTGCCACATCCTCCGCACTGTCCTGACCTCGCTCCAAGAGTCAATAGAGGAGTTCCTGGGAGGCCAGAGTTTCAGACGTGAAGCGGGAAGTCCGATCATGACTCCGGCGTACTGAGAAATCTTTCTACCCTGATGGTATCCATAGCACTAGTGAAATACTGGGATAAGTGCATTAGTGTAGCAGGGGGTTATATAGAGAAATAAAGGTAGTTATTACTCTCACAACTGTGTTCTATTATTGTGTACAATCAAAAGTCCCAGGTTTGACTTGAACACGTTTCGTAATAAAAGCTCTGACAATACTGTGGGCTGTAAAGTAAATCATATGGAATTAGATCTGTGCCAGTAACTACTGAACAAAAATAAAAGAATTAAACCAAAATTGTATCAATCGTGTACATTTAATTACATGACGTTATATAGGGACATCTTCACAAGTAACAACACAAAAACTTAAGCTTGATAAAAATGAGTGTTTACAATGCACTATTTTCCATTATGGAAGTAAATGAAAAAACATGGCAGGGCAGGAAACTTTAAAAAAATGGCGGGCCAATGAGGATGCAGCACTGTAAACCCCGCCCACTCTGTATGTTTGCAGCAAAACTGAAAAACTGACAAGCCTTTTTAAAAAAAAATCTTATTTAAATGTTAGTTTTTGCTTTGCAAATTTTTTATTCACTTTAAATTAATGAATTTTTTTGTTCAATCCCTTTTTGAGATAAGTCTAATTCCATTAAGAAATTAAAATTTTTGTTTGTTTGAGCAGAGCGTACGTGTACCTCTCGAAGGCGATGTTGCGTGTGTTAAGGTGTGTCGAGACGATGGGAGAGGTCAGCCTCTGCGCCGTGTTCTCTTGCGACGGCAGCATGGCGGCGAGGAGGGACGGCGCGTCGCGTGGAGACAGGGATAGCGGCTCCGTGTACACCACTTGCTTCTCATGATCCACCTCCATCACCATGGCCCCGTCGTCTGGATCACACACATGTATCACATACGAATATTTTCACTTTCTAGGTGAGACATACCAGTTTCTTGAGTCCTTGATTTATAAGGTGTATTACATGTAATCTGGTTTGTTGTTGTAAAACCTTAATCCTGACCTGTCACTTATTTACACTTCAGAACTACTCACCTCCACCTTTGAAGATGTAGCTGCGCCGACCCTTGAGCCAGGTCATGTGCTCAAACCCCAGTAATGTGGTGTCCACTCGCAGACACGAGCCGCTCTTCCACACCCGGTACACATCACTCGGACACACTTTTGACACCAGAGGCACTGTGAGACGCAGCAAGAAGACACAGTGAGTGTCAGAGGAGCTGTCCAGTGCTGCGGTGCTGAAATGGTTGTTGCCCAAGGGCAACACCGAGACAGAGGACCACTGTGAGTGTGTGCTGTGTATCTGTGTAAACATCTGAGCTTAGGACAGTCATGCGCTGGTTTAGGACTTACCCCAGCTTGTAAACTCCCACTTCATCTCCACATAGAAATCCTGTGCCTGCCACACAATGTACAAAAACAGTGACTTCAGGGGCGTCAGATGAGAAACCCTGCTCCGAGCGTCTGAGAGAGCTTTACCTGTCTGAGTTTGCTGAGAAGCTCAGGAATACCAGCTAGTCTCTCCGTGGCTCGTTTGAAATCCCTGTACTGGAGGACGAGCTGCACCAGCTCGGGGTCTCCTGTGCTTACTGCTTCCTGTAACACTGCACACGTGGCTTAAAAGCATTATAAAAGCAAGCAGCTTGGATTTTAAATCCATGCCAATAGGAAAAGTGTACCATTTATCCCAGAGTAAAGGACCTTCCATATTTACCCTCAATCCTTCATGTTTCATGGACATCCTAGCTATGACAGTTTAATGAACTCATCAGGCGATCCCTTAAAGGTGAGAAACCCAATCTAGCGAATAAAGATTGCATTGTACATGCAATGCAAAAGCAGCTTCAAACCTCCCCTTAAGGTCTAACTTAAGTGAGATTTAAAAGTACTACCTAAGAACTAAAGATGACAAACAGACATCTTTAAGCACTCTTTAACATTTGTAATCTGAAATCTATCTTTGTTACCGAGTCCAAAACTGAACTCTACCCTAGAAACATGTCCACATGGATGGCACAGCTGCGATTCCTTAAATTCTAGTTTTGCAGTCCCAAATCTGATCCCATGTACAGACAAACTATGTCACTGCAGACATTAACAGACAGACATGGCTTTTAATTTAGCCCTGGGGAACAAAAAAATTAGACATTCTACTTCATCAACCTTGCTAACTCGTTCAACAGCTTAGTGTACACTGGTTATGTCTCACCTGTCCATCCTCGTGTACTGCTGCGTGTAGGATCGGCGTTGTGCCGCAGCAGCACGCGCGTGGACTCCACGTGACCGAGGCACACCGCCAGTTCTAGCGGCGTACGTCCACGTGGATCTACACTCTCCATGTCCTGCTAAAGATAAAAACACACGCACACATACTGTAGGTGTGTGATGATTGGAAATACCTTCTCGTCCTAGAGGACCAGTAAAAGTTTTGGACATTTGAAGGGTCCATTTTTCTCCTAAGTTTAAAAAACCTTTGTACACTGTAGAACTACAGATTCCCTTCGATAAATCAATGAAGCTCAAACCTGTGAACACATGGACTTGGAGTGGAGTAACTTGAATCCAGACCTCATTCACATTAAAGTTAAAAAACTGATTCTTGTGTCTGAATGAACATAAATTCCCACAGCTAAGCGCCACAATCTAACGAAAAGCCTCCACAGAAAAGTGGATTATGTGATTAGGATTATAGAAGTGGGTATTATAAAAGGAATATCTAGAACAGGGTGCTCACGATTGGTGTCCACTCAATGGAAGGTCGTGGGTTCAAATCCCTGACGGTTCTGAGGCGAAGCTCTGACCTGCTCAAGCACTTTAGATTAAAAAAGCCTCAGGTAAAGGTGTAATTAACTATTATGAGCATGCATGCATGGAACAGACATGAAAATCCAAACATCTGTAGTCCAAATTGGCATTGTGGAGGGCAATGGTGATTATCATTGTATTTATTCCTATTTTACAACTGTGGAGGACATCCGGTCCACATTCACACGCACATTAACACACTACAGGCAGTTTGGGAACACCGATTAAACTAATCTGAATATTTTTGGACTGAGGACGAACACGGTGGCTTAGTGGTTAGCACTGTCGCCTTGTGCCTCCAGGGCCCGGCTTCAATTCCCACCTGTGTGTGTGTGTGCATGGGTTTCCTCCAACAGTCCAGAGATATGCGTTCCCAAATTGCCTGTAGTGAGAATGAGTGTGAATGTTCTCCGGAAAATGGAATAAATACGGTGGTCACCATTGGCCATCCCTAGCTGAATCACAAACGGTCCTAGATGGATGAATGGAACTATAATATTCATGCATGGAATAGACTTCGAAATGAAATCGGATGAATCCGAAACACAACCACACACACACACTCACCACCTCTTTTTTCTTCAGCTCTCTATCCAACTCCAAGTACCGATTGTTCCAGACCAGATAGTGTAATGGGAACAGATCCTGAGCCATTTTGTTGTTCTTGTTCAATCCAATGCAACCCAAATCGAACCCTGTTCACCTTTACAGCAGGATGAGAGTCTGGGAAACGTTCTGCTGCATTAAATACTGTTGGCAGGCTCACAAATAAATCCTTCTTCCTTCCTCAGGATAAATCCAAACTCCATCAGCAGCAGCCTTCATGCTCCTGCTGTCAATACCAATACTGCTGTCTGTCATCCATTAAACACTAAATAACACATATATTCTGTTTTATAATACCTATAATTTAAGTTATGTCAAATTTTGTACTATAAATACATTTTAAAAAACAAGCTTGTTTTTTTTAATTATTATTATTTTAAAGCTAGCTCCAAATAAACACCTTAACCATCATTACCTTTAGCTAGCTAGTTCAGGTTATTATCTGGTAAAATCAGTAAATAATGTGTTTAATATAAATATATATTTTTTATTTCTACTTATACACGATATTTGTCGTCAAACTGTGTGTAAAAAAAAACCGTTAATAATATTTCATGCTAGTCAGAGCTAGCATTAAACCGACACGGAGCGCGAGCTAGCTCGGCTAACGGAGCTCAAAATACTACACTAGAAATACACATTTTTAAGGAATAAATCAAGCATTCAAATGGTAATCAAGTATTCCAGAGGCCTAGTTTCCCAAGTGAAAAGAGCCGCGGGAGGAAGCACAGATGTCAGATTGATCTTTCCTTCCCCCCCCCCCCCGGAGATCAGAGCAGCATCACGCCGGGCAGCAGAACCGCAGCGGCGGGGACAGATCCGGACCGCAGCCGCGAGTCAGTGCGCACTGAGCGGGGAGAACACGGCAGTCGCACTCGCACACATCCATCCACTCCGAGGATAAACTAGTTATTTCATTATTTATTACTACACGTCGCTTCCACTTCAGTGTGTGTGTGTGTGTGTGTGGTAGTCATGCGCATCAAGGCAGCAGCTTTCGTTCTCACTCTTCATCCCATCTGCAGTGAAAAAATTCTTAGTGCCATATTCACACTCATCCAAATTCTATAGAACACTCCATTCTTTAAAAGTGCTTTAAATATTACTTTTTCATTCTTATACCACATCAAGGTAATCTGATTAAGTACACACTGCATTTTTAATCCACTTAAAGTACATAATCATCATATCCACAACCTGGGCAAAAATTTATACAAGTTGCACTTTCTTTTTTTTTTTTTTTAAAGATTTCATTCAACCAGCCTTAGCTACAGTGTGATGAAAATTATTCCTCATCCTTCAAGAGAACCTCTCACTCACTCATTCATCGTCTATACTGCTTTATCCTATATATGGTCACTAGGGGACTGGAACCTATCGCAGTAGACTTAGGGTACGAGGCGATACAAGGGTACACTCTGGTTCGGGTGCCAATCCATCACATGGCGCATGTTTCAAGCAATTTGGGAACGTCAAATAGCCTAACTGCATGTCTTCGTGGGAGGAAACTGGAGTAAAAGGAGGAAACCCACCAAGCATGGGGAGAACATGCAAACTCCATGAACGCAGACCCCGAGGCGGGACTCGAACCCAGAACCTGGCTGTGCAAGGCGACCGTGCCGCCTCAAGAAAACCATTATTCCACAATTTGAGTCCTGGAATATGGGGAAGAAAAACTACAACTTTATGATACAGTACATTCAGGTCATCAGCTGACTTCAATTTTTGCACACCAACTGAAGCAACCCCAGATCATCACACTGCCTCCAGAGGTTTGTACCGTGGACACTTAGTACGATCGCTTCTTGTGCTTCCATTCATACCCTGATGCATCCATCGCTCTGGAATAGGGGCAATTTGCATTCATCAGACCTCATGACCGTTTTCCCCCCATTGCTCCAAAGTCCAGTCTTTATGCTTTCTAGCAAATTCAAGCCTTTCTTCACCTGAAAAGTCTCACTAACCTGTGAGTTCTCATCACATTGTACTGTATGTGTATGTTCTTCCTTTCTCTACTAAACATATAGCTCTGGAAAAAAGTAAGAGAGCACTGCAAAATAATCAGTTTCTTAAGTTTTTTTCCCTACAGGTGCATATATTGGTGAGATGAGCGGTTTTGTTTAATTTTTTTGCCAACTGCTGACAATATTTCTCCGAAGATTCTAAATGTAACTATTGTTATTTAGGGTGTATATGTAAATGAAATTACATCACATCAAAGTACAGTAATAATAATAAAAAAAGATCATGCGGTATTTGCAGAGCTTTAATAACTCAAATAAAACAAAATGCAAATAATTTGCAAACTAGTTTTCTCTTGATGACATTCCAGAGGTTTTCTGGAGTAAATTGCACTGGTCTCTTATTTTTTTTTCCCGGAACTTTTTTTTCTTCACAAAGCGTTTAAGTGATCTCTATTCATCACTTTTTCCGACAGCATTTCAAAGTTGATGGTTCAGCACCATC
The DNA here is from genome assembly GCA_013621035.1 of Clarias magur. Lineage (NCBI taxonomy): Eukaryota > Metazoa > Chordata > Actinopteri > Siluriformes > Clariidae > Clarias > Clarias magur. The sequence goes on along the minus strand of QNUK01000050.1, from coordinate 1,258,805 downwards.
TTTCCAGGTTTTGATAATGTGTTGAAGAGTTCTTTACCCAGTTCCAATCATTTCAAATGACCTTAGTTGTTTTCTTTGCTTGATGCAGGTTAGACTATTGTAATGCCTTATTTTCTGCTTGTTCAACTAGGTGCATAAGCAAGCTTCAGTTAGTTCAGAGTGCAGCAGAGAGAGACCAGAAGATACGAGCACATCACCTCTATTCTATCCTCACTGCATTGACTCCCAGTGAAATTTCACTTTGATTTTAAACCATAACTTTTGACATATTAAGTATTATATGGTCTCAGTACCTGAGTGAACTGCTAGTGTCTTACGATTCGCCATGCAATCAAAAGATGCAGGCTGCTTGTCAGTACCACATATGAAAACTACAGCTGGGGGCAGAGCTTTTTCTTACAAAGTTATGCAATAGTCTTCCAATTAATGTTTGGTAATCAGACACAGTCTCAGTGTTTAAGTCTAGGCTAAAAACTTATTTATTTAGTGCAGCATTTTTGTAAATAGATTAGACTGAGGTAAAGGATCAGATCTGGGGGACTAATGGACGTTTTAGCATTATGGTACCAGGAGTATTATGGTGAACTGGTATGTTTAGATGCTGTCTTCCCCACTCTCATTGACCACTCAGGTTTGTTGATGGTGAAGAGGTCAGTTGTTTTACATCTCAGGGAGCCCTCATGTCTGTGTTTCCTTCTGGCTCTCCCTTTTAATTAAGCGGTCATAGTTAATCCCTGCTTGCACTCCACACTAAATACACACGTGGACAAAATTGTTGGTACCCTTCGGTCAATGAAAGAAAAACTCACAATGGTCACATAAATAACTTTAATCTGACAAAAGTAATCATTTTTAAAAATTCTATGAATGTTAACCAATGAAAGTCAGACATTGCTTTTCAACCATGCTTCAACGGAATTATTTAAAAAAATAAACTCATGGAACAGGCCTGGACAAAAATGATGGTACCCCTAGAAAATACTGAAAATAATGTGACCAAAGGGACATGTTAATTCAAGGTGTGTCCACTAATTAGCATCACAGGTGTCTACAATCTTGTAATCAGTCAGTGGGCCTATATATAGGGCTCCAGGTAGTCACTGTGTTGTTTGGTGACATGGTATGTACCACACTCAACATGGACCAGAGGAAGAGAAGGAAAGAGTTGTCTCAGGAGATTCGAAAGAAAATTATAGACAAGCATGTTAAAGGTAAAGGCTATAAGACCATTTCCTTTTTTTTTTTTTTTTTTTTTTTTCCCCCGATTTTCTCCCTAATTTTAGTCGTGTCCAATTCCTCCCCGTCACTAGGGGGCTCCCACATTAAGGCTACTACTACCACTCAGCCGGGAGGGCCGAAGACTATCACGTGTTTCCTCCGAACCACGTGACGCCAGCCGACCGCATCTTTTCGAACTGCTCGCTCGCGCACCGTTGGGGGCGGCGTAACACACTCGGAGGACAGCGCTATCCGCTCCCTCCGCTGCGCGAGCTCACAGACGCCCCTGACTGGCTGTAGAGCCGTGATTAATGTCGGAGCACTATGTACCTCTCATCCCTCCCCTCTGAGAGAGCTCGGCCAATCAGCTCTCTCTAGACCTCCGGCTGCGAGAGGTTACAGCACCACCCGGGATTCGAACTAGCGATCTCCGGATGATAGGGCGAGCGCTTTACCCACTGCGCCACTCGGAGGCTATAAGACCATTTCCAAGCAGCGAGATGTTCCTGTGACTACAGTTGCACATATTATTCAGAAATGTAAGATCCATGGGACTGTAGCCAACCTCCCTGGACGTGGCCGCACGAGGAAAATCGATGACAAATCAAAGAGACGGATAATCCCAATGGTAACAAAAGAGCCCAGAAAGACTTCTAAAGAGATCCAAGGTGAACTTCATGCTCAAGGAACATCAGTGTCAGATCGCACCATCCGTCGTTGTTTGAGCCAAAGTGGACTACATGGGAGACGACCAAGGAGGACACCATTGTTGAAAACAAATCAGAAAAATATGCCAAACTACATGTTGACAAGCCACAAAGCTTCTGGGAGAATGTCCTATGGACAGATGAGACAAAAATGAACTTTTTGCCAAGGCACATCAGCTCTATGTTCACAGACGGAAAAATGAAGCATATGAAGAAAAGAACACTGTCCCTACTGTGAAACATGGAGGAGGCTCTGTTATGTTCTGGGGCTGCTTTGCTGCATCTGGCACAGGGTGTCTTGAATCTGTGCAGGGTACAATGAAATCTCAAGACTATCAAGGGATTCTAGAGAGAAATGTGCTGGCCAGTGTCAGAAAGCTGGGTCTCAGTCGCAGGTCATGGGTCTTGCAACAGGACAATGACCCAAAACACACAGCTAAAAACACCCAAGAATGGCTAAGAGGAAAACATTGGACTATTCTAAAGTGGCCTTCTATGAGCCCTGACCTCAATCCTATTGAGCATCTTTGGAAGGAGCTGAAACATGCTGTCTGGAAAAGGCACCCTTCAAACCGGAAACAACTGGAGGAGCTTGCTCATGAGGAGTGGGCCAAAATACCTGCAGAGAGGTGCAGAAGTCTCACTGACAGTTACAGGAATCGTTTGATTGCAGTGATTGCCTCAAAAGGTTGTTCAACAAACCATTAACTTATGGGTACCATCATTTTTGTCCAGGCCTGTTCCATGAGTAAATTTTTTTTTTTATAATTCTGTTGAAGCATGGTTGAAAAGCAATGTCTGACTTTCACTGGTTAACATTCATAGAATTCTTATTTATTATTACTTTTGTCAGATTAAAGTTATTTATGTGACCATTGTGAGTTTTTCTTTCATTGACCGAAGGGTACGAACAATTGTTTATACATTATGTCCGTGACCGTACTTAACCGTTATCTCTCCTTATCTGTCAAGCTACTCATGTCGCTCCTGAGCTGCCAGTGATCCAGACCCCCTCTGCCCTCTGGACCTGTCTGACTTGTCCTGGTGCCCCAGTTCTGGGGTTCTTGGAGATCTGGGCCCGTATTCACAAAGCTTCTTAGAATTCTCTCAGAGAGCTCCTATCTTAGCCTAAAATTCTAGCTGGGAGCCATAGACTAAAAGTGATTTAAGAAAACTCTTAGAGCAACTCTGAGTAAGGAAAGTAGAAAAACTTTTATCTTAGTGAGGGGGTGTGATCGACCCCGTTGCGAGGGATGATGCAGCAATTCAAGGACTGTGATGGGTGGATAAAAAATAACCTCTGACCTCTGCAAAGGTCTTGAAATGCGCTCTTAGTAAAAATAGACCAAATGACAATAGGACAGACAGTAAAATCATAATTTTGTATATAAAGAAATTGTATAATCATGACTACAGGCTGCTTTATGCAAAGTTTCTATTATAGGCGAAATATCTTAAAGTGAATTAAACAATGTTGAAAATGTGTCTACTTTTGAAACAACCAATTTCCAGACAGTAGTTACTATATTTAAGTTCTTACAATTATTTACTGCACTGATTTTATTACTTGTAATCCATTTCAGATTGATGGGAGCAAAATGTCTCAGCTTTTACCAGTTTACATGATTACAGGACAGTCTATTTAATTTGCACTTTTGGATGGTATGTAGCCAACAATCCAAGAGAGATGGAAGGAAGTAAAACAACAAGAAAACCAAATTGGACAGAAGAGCAGTGTTTACTTTTAGCTTTACGTTCAATGTTTGGAGAATATTTCTTCTTTCCGCCATTTTGTCCTCTGCTATAGAAACTCTTAAGCTTCTTAAAAATCCTCCTCTCTACTTAACTATGTTTACCTTAGGAGCTGTTTTTAGGGCTAAAGTATTTTGTGAATCATTTTTATCTTTACTAAGATTTAATCCTAAATTTAAGGAGAATTTCTAAGAAAATGCCCTAATTCTAAGGTTTTTCTTAGAATTTCGTCACTAGGAGTAACTTTTAGGTTTAAGAAGCTTTGTGAACACCGGCCCTGATCGCAAGGAGGCCCCGCGTGATGACTGGTACAGTTCCACTTTACCATGGAGACGGTCCTGGCTTCGGCTGATGCAGACAGCTGTTCTTGACGACTTGTAACTGCAGTAGCTCAATAGCTCAGGATTGGCATTCCCCTCATTCTACTTGAGCCTTCAAAAAACATCATGTTATATTGTGAAGTTATAATTAACTTCCGGCTGCCTAACATACAGTAAGACTGCACAAGAATTCCCGCTATCCATCATCAATCAAATGGGTTCCCTGTTGAGTCTGGTTTCTCTCAAGGTTTCTTTCTATTGCCATCTAAGGGAGTTTTTACTCGTCATAGTCGCCGTTGGCTTGCTCATCAAGGACAATCTGATCGTTTTGATTCATACATATTTTGTCACACATTTCCATAATTTTCTTCTGATTCTGTAAAGTTGCTTTGCAACAATTACCATTGTTAAAGTTTAATTGAAAGCATGATTCTCTGAAAGCATGAGGGAAATTAAATAAAATAAAATATTACTGTGTGTGACTTTTGTCCTACTTTAGAAGCACAAACACAACAGCATAGATGTTACAAAAAGGACTACATAAGTCGTAGCTAAAAGCCTAATTACGTAAATACCTGTACGTATTAATGTATATGTACTTAAACAGTTTGTGCCCGAGCTTTTGAAAATGCACTTAAATAACTGTGCACTCGTGTGAATGTAAACAGACAAGTATACAACATTTGTTTATTTCTTTATTTTTCTGAAAAACAAACAAAAAGTGAAAAAAAAAAAGAACTTCCAAAAATAATTACAACGCTACAGACTCTTCTTCTGGCATACTATAGGAGAGGAATACATTTACACAAGGGTGTGTGTATATATTTTTATATTTATATATATCTGTACTCTGTAACTAGAGAGAACGGAATTAAGAACTGAAAAGTATTCCTCATGAAAAATAAATTCAGAGGTTAAGCACAGGAGTGAAACCAAATGCGACACCCTTACGCTGCTACAAACAACAGAAGCCTTGGAGTAAATTCGACGGAGAAGTTAGAAAGAGTGGAAAAGGAGGAGGATGGGATCAGGAGAGGCATGCAAGTTACGGACCTGCCCTGGAATAGAAAAAAAAACTAAAAGAAAAAAAAAAAAGTCTTTTGAGCAATAGCACCTGTTTAAAACTCTTATTGGAAGAGCTCATGAGGGTTCTCGGGCTTGTGACGCCGTGACTGCCGGCTGCTGCACCTGTGTGAACTTTGACCGACGGGGGAGTGGGGGGGGGGAGGAATTAAAGTACAAATTAGGGGGGTAGCCATCGCTGAGTCTTTTACATACATCTCCTAAGTGTTCTGAGCTCCACCGTCATCGTGTTCTGTACAAAGTCTGACCTTCCTACACGTAATGCACGCTGCGAGATTCTCTTTCACACGCACAAAAACGTACAAACCGACACTGCCTGCACCCGAACAGTCCGTGTGTGTGTGTGTGTTCTCTCAGAGAAAGAAAGATGGACTCTAGGATATTCTCTGGATGAGTTTATCGTCTGATAGGCAGTAGAGGGCGTTGACGGACAGCTCGGAGATGAATTTCTCGCAGGCTTGCCGAGAGATTCCTTTACAGCTGCGCAGGTCCAGTATGGAGAGACAGGACAAGCGCTGCAGGTACACCAGACAGTGGTCCGTCAGACGGCTGCACCCTGGGAGCGAGAAAGGGAAAAACGTTATTTGACCGTTTAACACCACGGCGCTTAATTGTGATCTTGTTTCATCTTCTCAAGTCTTGAGAGTGGGGTGTTCGGGTCACCTGCTAGATTGAGGTGTGCGAGTGTGTTGCGTGTGGACGAGCCCACTGCGGTGAGGAGGTTGAGAGAGTTGTCGGTCAGAGGGCAGTGTGAGAGCTCCAGCTTCGTCAGCTGAGGCATGTGCCTGATGATCAGCCTCAGAGTGGCCTCCGTCACCTCCAGACCACACAGCCTCAAGCACTGCACGTTTCTCAGCTGGGAGCGGTTATTACTTCCTGCACAAGCACACAAAACACACACAACCTCGATGACTCCATTTCTGCAGTTCACATTTAAGCCATTTATTATTTATTTATTTATTTATTTATTTTACAGACAGGTCTACGTGGGGTTACCTGGTGGGCTGAGGAGCTCTCTGATCTGCGCGTCTTTGACGCCGTCTGCCCAGCGGAGGTCTAACGAGCGCAGTAAAGGACAGCTGGGAGAGCTCAGAGCGGACACAGACGTCCAGTTACACCCTGAAAGCACCAGATCTTTCAACCCTAAAGACGAAGGAGAGGAGGTGAGGATTGTGGCGTTCAAAATAAATAAATAAAATCGGGTGTGAGCACAGCAATAGGACTACCTGGTAATCGGTTGATGAGCCACGTGAGTTGTTTCTTGGATATTTTGGCCCAGGACAGGTCCAGTGTAACCGGCTGGCGCTTGATGATGCCGGAGAGGGCCTGTGGGCTGATGGACTGGCAGCGGCTCAGGCTGATATGCGTCCACAATCGCTTATCGCAACCCCTATTACACAAGAAAAAGTGTAATTGTATAATTAAATTATATATACAGAGTCAGCCAAAAAATATATACATAACTAAAAAATGTACACACTTCAGGAAAGGAAAAACAGTATGATGTATACAATACATTAATATAGCATTAATAATAGCATTTTATCATTATACTATTATCAAGTTTTTCTTTTCCTGAAGTGTGTATACATGTTTATTTACAATTATACATTCCCGTCCTTACCATTTGTACCAGCTCTTGCACACAGCCATGCAGACGCACAGCTCGGTTCGAGTTAAGTAGCGGAAGACGGACACCCACACCAGCCTGCCCCAGCCTGGTTCACTCACCCCGCTCTGCTCGGGTGACGTGCAGGACGACGCTGAGCTGGGAGAGGACGCGAGAGGCTTCCCTCTCTCCGGCCGCACGTTTTTCCCGTTCCTCTCTCGAGTGGTGTTGTGATGAGACTCTCTGGAGCTGCACTTAAAGCTCTGACTGACGTGAGCGTGTTTGGAAGCGCTCCTGGTGAGAGTGGCAGACTGGAGTTGCGACTTGGGCGTATGCGAGTGTGTGTGAGCGTGGGCTTTATCCGTTCGGCGGGAATCGCCCCGGAGTGGTGGGCGGAGCAGGGACTTGCCCTGGTATTCGCTGTTGCTTTGGGCGTGGCTTACAGAGGATACATTCGCTTCTAGCTTGGGGACGATAGTGCTGGGGTCCCGCCTGCCTCTCGAAGGCTGCAGGGTGACGGTCACACATGAACCCTGATCTCTGGCATTGTCGGCGAGCGTCCCGGACGAGTCTGTCCGGGTCTGGTCAACTCTGTCCTCCTCCCTTTCCGCTTCGCGCTCCCCGTTCTGTTGACCGTCTCCATTCTCGTCTTCCGTCTGCCTCGCTCCATATCTCTGTGGCCGGTTCTCTTTGCCTCCCAGCCCGTTCTCTCTCCTTTCCGTCTTCTCTGCCTCTTCCTCCTTGTCGTTGTCGGCTGCGCCCTCTTCTCTCTCCGTCCTTCCTCTCAGAGCTCCACTTCTCGCTTGGTTTCTGAGCCGCACTTCTCTTGCCTGATAGGACGCTACGCTTCTCCGGCGGGACAAGCCTCTGCTGAGCCCCGCCCTGATCATGCTCGCCCTCTCCAAACTCCGCTGACGCAGGAGCTTTGGAGAAACAGAGACAGACGTCCGTGTCTGAGAGACAGAATGGGTGGAAAAAAAAGGGGGAACGAGAGAACACGAGAGACACAAACGAGGAAAGCAAAGGAGCAGAGAGTGAAAAGCGACAGAGGAAGTGAGGACAATGAGTGGGGTTCGCGCAAGGACAATTTCGGTATGTGATGTGGAAAAAAAACGGTGTGCTTCGGAAAAACAATGGATAAACAAAAGAAAAGGTTAAAGGATAATGATCCTATCACTCAATACTACTATAGCTAACACTGTCCTGTAGTCTCAACACGCTTTCCTTAGAGCAAGGATCATCTTGACATCAAGAATGATCTTTATTCATCTACAAATACCAAACTGTCCCTGTCCCTCTAAAACATTCTGATCAAGAAGGGGGGAAAAAAAAAAAAAAAAAAAAAGGTTGAAGCTGTGAACACACATTTGTACAAGCATCAAGCGCGATGAAGACTTACTGACTGGAACAGTTTGCTCCTCTCCAATTTGATCTACAACGAAAAATAACCACAAAAACAAGGTCAGAGCAAACAGACAGTACAGTACAGGTGTGTGTGTTTACATGCCCGTCCTGTGGTCTTACCCTCTTGCGGTGCTGTAGCTCCAGCACTCCGGCCCTCTTGCGGCTCTGTTGGTGCTGCAGCAGGATTCTTTGCGACGGCGGGGGTTGGCGGCGGGAGCGTGTCAGAGGCAGGGACGGGGGTGACGGCGGAGGCTGACCCCTGCGCCCCAAACGCAGCCCGCCCACCCCGATTCCCTCTCTGTACGCCCGCTTAGCAGGAGGAGCGGATGGCGCGCTGGACGTAACGGTGCTTTTACTGTCCTCCTCTGAATTACTGCTGGAAGACTGCAAACACGAGACAATAAAAAAGACTTTATTAAAGTCCAAAGCTCTGCATCATGATCATAAAAATACAGCTCCAGAGAAAGAAAGAAGAAAAAAGAGAGAGAGAGAGAGACCACTGCAAAATAATCAGTTTGGGTTTTTTTTTCCTTACAGGTGCATGATTTGATTAGATTATTATTTTATTTATTTTTTATTTATTTATTTTTGTTTAGAGTTTTGTCTATTTTTTTTGTGAACTGCTGACAATATTTCTCCTAAATTCAAAATACAATTGTCATTTAAAATGCGTCTTTAAAGGAAATGACATCACAACACATCAAAATAACCCATGATCATGGCTTTAATAACTCAAATAAAACAAAATGCAAATAATTTGTAAACAAATTGTGTTAATGCTTCGGTTAAATAACATTAAGAAATCAGTATTTGACAGAATAATAACCTGCGATTTGCAATTACAGCTTTCATGCGTTTTGGTGTGCTCTCCACCAGTTTTTTTTTTCTTCACATCGCTGTTGGGTAGCTTTATACCTCTCATTTTTTGCCAAAAAACAGCTTTGCTTGTTGGTTAGTGACCATCCAAATTCCTCTTGATGACATTCCAGAAGTTTTCTGGAGTAAAATGTCTCTCATTTTTCTTCCAGAGCTATATATTATTTATATCCATTTGCATGATTCTGATCAGATGTAACGTATCGACCCTACCTCTGTGTTCTTATCCTGGACACATTTGGGACACTCCCAGCAACTGGGAAGATCCTTATTGATCACACCCTCCCCTGGGACCTTCAGGACACACAAAGATCATCATCAACACCACATTTATATACAACATTGAATCAGCTGAACCACTTCTAAGTGCATGCTTGTGTGTTTACCTGTATACATTCTGGGTGTGTGATCCGACCGCACTCGGAGCACTCCATGAGCGTCTGGGTGGTCGCTGTGCCTTCGTCCTCCTGGCTCCCTTCTTTACATATGGCGCAGACTGCAGTCAGAGGCAGCGCCGGCTAGAGGAAACACACGAGTTAGAGCTTGTAATGCAACGCGTGAAGAACGAAGACGTGGCCGTTGGACTAAGTACTCACAGTCAGGCACTGTCTGAGGATGCAGGACTTCTTGAGTCGACCCGGGCCGCCAAACTTCTTCATGTCCCTGCAGTAGGTACAATCTCCGCACTCTGAGCGCCGGCAGGCCTCGCAGCGTTTACAGCGCACACGCCGCCGCCTCAGAGCCGAGATGGATGATGCTGGCTTGGCCGGACGTGGTATCGGGGCCATCGTGGGGCCCGAGACTGAAGGGCGTGGCCGGTACATTACAGAAGGGGGAGGAGGGAGTGGCGTATACCACGAGGGCTGCAAACACGGGAAGGAAAAAAAAAACCCTATATAAATAAAAGAAAGGGTTTGCCTGTATCTTGGTCAGAGCTCTATCTTGTAATGATATCTTTACGTTTCATATACTGGAGCTCTCATAAAAGAAGTTTTTCTGTCCGTCTGTATGTATGTTACAACATCACACAAAACTGGCTGGTCAGAATTCAAATGAAACCTTTGCAGTACTTGGATATCTTAACCTTAAGCGAATGCTACGATGCACCAATAGATATTAATTACAGCTGAAATAACAGCGTTGGAGTGGTATAAGTGAATTTTAACGCATTGGAGTTGTTTTAAGACAAAACTTTAGATAAAGACAGATCTTTATCTGATCTACTTTTTCGATTTCTCATCTGTGATTCTCTCTCCGATTACTCAATAGGAACTGTATTTGGCTGACGATGAAAGAAGTACAAGGTGCAAGATACTCAACCTTACAAAATTTTTTATTTCTTTGTATTAATGTGTTAGACAGAGAGTTCTGCCGTACAGAAAGACAGACAGACAGACACATGTACGTGGGCTTAAACTTGAAAATAAGATCACTGATTACATTAAAGTTAATCAGATTTTTTTTTTTGTTTTGTTTGTTTAAACCCTTTGACGGTCTCTAAAAACTTTAGTGTTTAATATACTGGGTCAGATACAAGTAAGATCACTCACAGAAACATTGCTACTACATGCACCTATTATTACATGTTGGCTTTTATAAAAGTGACACCATCATCACTGTGCTATACAATGACCCAGGTGTTGTCATGTGACCCACTCCAGCTCAGCGCTTACCCTTTTGGGCCATGTGACAATGGGTATTCCAGTGTAAGACAGTTTGGGATCATCGTTGGCGTGCTCTTCTAGCAGGGCCTGTGGACACCAAACCTAGTCTCATGACAAACTCTTTAAACATTTATTCTGCATCAGTGCGGATATCAAAGAAATATTTTATGCATAATAATCCAAAGCGGTTATTACATGACGAGTACGTTTACGCACCCGGATGTCGTTGAGAAGCGCTGGAGCGTTTCGGATCCCTACAGGTACACACTTCTTGTGAGCAGGAAGCTGCTCCAGTTTGTGCAGCAGCTGCCACATGCCTTCCAGCTCCAACGGCGTCAGGTGGACCTTTACCCCGGGGCGGGCCGGAGGAGAAGCAGCTTCGTCTTCCTGCTCGTCTGGCTCTACTTTAACCTCTACCTGTTCCTCCTTACACTCGCTATCTGGCTTGACAAAGTCGTCTTTTTTCAACCCTGTGTGTGTAAAATTAAACTCAATATAGGTCGTCCATGTTAATGTAGAAATGTTAGTGTGTGTGTGTGTGTGTGTGTGTGTGTGTGTGTGTGTGTGTGTATGTACAAACCGATGCCCAGCGAGTGTCTCTGGAACTCTGGGGTTAAATGAGAGGTGTTGGTCAGACAGTACAGGTAGCGCTCCAACACGTACCAACACATCTCGTAATAAAACGGGTAACGAAACTTCGATGGGACCTGCAACGGTTGGGGACAAAAACAATCCTTTACCCCACATACATTATAAGTGTAGCCTATTAATTGTGGAGTCAATTAATGTCACCTAATTTATATTAATATAAATTATGTCGATTTTATCGAGTCTCAAGTCTGATGCAGTAGACAAGCTTGTGTTTCTCACTAAAAACATGTAAAATGCTGTCAGGCACCTGTTTGGTTTTATTTAGCATCTAAGTTGCACGTGATTTACAAAACAATTTATTTTATAAAAAAGTAATTTAGGTCTGAAGCCCGCATTTTACCTCATCTTTTGCTAAAAAATAATCAGAATCAGGAAGGAGTATGCATGTTGTATTTTGTGTTTTATTCATTTTAAGAAAAATAATAGTTTTTTTTAAATAAAATGTTGAAATTTGTTTTTTTTTTTTTATCTGAGATTCAACTTACTAATGTTAATATAATAGTTCATGTTGTCATGTGAATAACAATTTCTCTTCATGGGAAAATTGAGATCACAATACTTTTTTTTTGTTGCACGCGAGACAGCACTATTGGACTTTGAACATCTCTTTTCCCCCTCAACTCTGTGCCACTGAAAATCCACACTAACCCTCTAACCCTAGGCTCTCCTGAACACTCCTGCCTTCCTTTGGAAATCTCGAAAGCGTCCTTTTAATGGTTCTACTTCCTTTGGTTGAAGTTAAACCTCTTATATTGAGAGTGTCTCAGAAAATAAATTCTGTGCAAAACTGTATCTGTCTGTATTTCTGAACCAACCCGTGTGCGATCCTCAATGTTGTAGATGCTCAGCTGCATAGGAATGTTAAAACTGTGCAGGAAATTCCCCCCGAACACCAAAGTATCCTCGGGAGTGTATACTGCATGGATCCAACCTACAAACACACACACATACCAAATATACTATAAATTTTACAAAAAAAAAAAAATTCTGCATTGAATTCCCCTGGTTTATAATTCCTTTTTCTACACTTACAAGTTTACCATCAACATTACGCAAGACATTTCTTACATTAACACACTATTAAACTACACATACCTGAGGGAATCATAAAAGTGTAACCCTGTTTTAGCTCAATGCGCTGGCATGAGGTGGCCTTGTCCCCGAGGAAGATGTCACCCTGTTTTCCTGACAACACCCAGTTCTCATAGAGCTCCAGGTTGTGTGGAGTTGGCGGGATCAGCCAGAACACCTAAGGATTAACCAGAAGCACGAGATGTAGTGAATAATAACAACCACCTACTGCAACATAAAGGAGTAAAATGAACTGTGCAAGAAGAATATCCGAAGAGATTCTCAGAATCTTGCAAGTTCATTATTAATAAATTCTATACATATAATAAGACTGTAAAGCTGGCGTGTCTGTACATTGAAGATACTTGCAAAAAAACTATTTTGGGATGAAGATGAATCGTAGAACACATCAAGATGTTTTTTGGAATTTGTGTCTGTCTGTCTGTCTGTTTGTGCACGCATGACGTAAAAATTCCTGAACCAATTTTAACGGGGTTTTCACAGGGGTATTTGGCCGAGCTTGAGGTAACATACAGGCTTTGTTTCATCGGAATCGGGCCACAGGAAGAGAAGATATACTAATTTTAAATTTTAATGGAAAACGCCCTTATCTCATTTAAAAAAATAAATAAAATTAAATTAAATATTTTGTAACAATTAGTTAATCTCAAAATTCAACAGATGGCGCTGTACATGTTTTTTTTTTTTTTTAAAGCGCTTATGAGTGTGCGGTTAAATTCCATGTAAATGAATTTCAGCCTTAGACATCATAAATGTAAGGCTGAAATGCTGAATTTGTTTTTGTAATCCTGATGAATTTTTATCTTCGCCAATAATAAGAAGGAGAAAAAAAAGCACATGTCCTCAAATCACACCTTTTACAGAACACGGTGTGCTGGTAAACTCTTAAAGCTTACCCATATACAGCATTCACGTTTTCCGTGATTATTTCCAAACAATTCTGAAGTGCGTACGCTAGCGTAACATCAATCCTGGTGTAACGTTTAATATTATACTCTATGCTTTTAATCTTTTAATGCTAAAGAGCTTCCAGCACTTTCAGAAAGAAAAAAATAGCATACACGAAAGATGTTTGCATGTTTTTACATGCAAAATGCAACTTGAGGTGCTAATGAGAACCTCTAGGCGGGCAGGGTTCAAAGCGTTAACGCTCTCTCAGAAGCAGAAGAGAACGACGACGTGTGCGGTTCTCACCTTGCGTCCCCTCAGGATGTGATACCATACTGACGTGCCACCAAAGTCAATATGGAAGTCTGTAAAGCAACCCTTCACACTCATCAGACAGTACCTAGGCCGAGAGAACAAAGGTTTACTTTTACAGAAAGATAAACCGCAAACCATCTGTGTTAATAAAGATGTGCGCATATACAGTATACAGGGGCTATTTTTTTTTAATCTTTTCCTCTGTGATCAGGATTAAGAAGAATTTTTACCTCAGGTTTTTTTTTCGCCCTAGGCTGCATGTCCCCTACTCCCTACTGACTTCCACAATATCACCCATTCATTAGGTGCTCATGTTTAAATGTAACCAGGACAATTTTAGAGCGAATGAACATGGTGGTTAAACAGTTCTTTATCACACTTATTAAATATCATACACAGTTGAGAGAGAGAACATCTTTTCAAAATCAGAAACACACCAGGGTGTGAAAACGTTAACAAAACTTAGCAATAAGTAGAGCACAAAGTCCGCTTTATACAAGCTGCCATCTTGCAGTGAAAATAAAGGCTCAAACCGGAGAATGAAAGGAGAGAATACTGTAGCGGAACAATAAGTTTTGTTCAACAACTTGTTACCTTCTTGTTACATGTCAGGAGCCAGTCGAGTTCTTCCACAACGAACTCACTCGAAAAATCTTTACGCGTCTTTATGAACCTCGCTTTGTGTACTGGTGCGCAGTTATGTTGGAACAGCTGTCCCCATGCTGTCCCCAAACTGTCCCCATGCTGTCCCCATGCTGTCTCCAAACTGTCCCCAAACTGTTCCCACAAAGCTGAACAGAACTTGACTGAACAGACCTGACCTCTGGGATGAATTAGAGCAGAGGCTGCGAGACATCTTCTCGTCTAAAAATGAGTGTCTGACCTCACAAACACGGTTCTGAAGAAACGGTTAAAAATTCCCATACACACGCCTTCACAGAAGAGCTGAAGTTGTTACAGCTGTAAAGGGGCGGGGCCAACATCATGTTAAGATTTGAATATTGCATGTGAAGGCAGGCGAGCGAATACTTTTGTCAATAGTGTTGTTTTACAGCCCCAAAAAAGCATCCCGTGTCTTATTTCATAGACGGTCAAACAATAATGTTTTTAAGCAGCTACCTCTTTTAAGGCCGGTCTGAGTTCTGCTCTACTTGAACATGTGACTTGAACCCACCCTGTCACTAGCTTATATACCGATCATTTGGCCATGACCTCTACGTGTCTGTAACTCACTTCTGTACTTTGGGGTAATGCATGTCTGTAATGACATTGGTCGAGTCTCTCTGTCTCTCCTTCAGGTGCCGTGGCCACATGATATCGACCCAGTCGATCAGATCCACCTGGAAGCAGAAATCAAATGTCAGGGATTTATCACAGCGCGAGTCTAGATCATGTGTTTATACATAAAAAAATTAAAAAAAACAAGAAATCAAAATTTTTAATCCTACCGAGGCAGGTCTCTTGACGAGATGCTCCAGTTTGGTGTGACTGAACTCAAGACTGATGACGTTGTACAGCTTTTCCCTTTCCGAGGCCGGGGTTTCATAATAGCGCCTCCACTGACCCATTGACATCTCCATGCCCTTTTGTGTGCTTACGTCCATCACGTCGATCATCCTTCGACTGCCTATCAGATTGATGAAGAGAGCAGGGTGTACAGGGAGCAAGTACAAAAGCAAAACGGTGTGTATTCGAACCATGCTTGTGGGACTTCACAAGGAGTTATGGATTAAAGAAACGATAACAGCAAGGAAAATGCTTACCTACAAACAGTTTCACGTCACTCACGCTGAAGTCTGGATCGGGCATCCTGAGAACGCAAAGAGACAACAAAAAACGATTTAGACAAAACAATATGGCTGAGCATAAGCGACGGTAGAGAAAAAGAAAGAGAGAAAGAGACAGCAAGCCATAAGCGGCAAGATGAAAGACATACTGAATGCCGAGTCCGTCTGCTTTAGTGAAGATGATGGGGTCTCGAAGTCCTTCTCGCTGAATGTACTCAAAAGTGAAGTCTGCAGGAAAAAAAAAGGCCACACAACCACACACAGAGTTAAAAATACCCTCGAGTGGATCACAGACTGTAATGTTCAGTGTAACATGTTTAACATTAACCTTTCCCGTCCATGATTTTGACCAGGTCTGAATTGAAGTAGTCACTTTCAAGCTTTTCTTCCAAGTCAAAAGTCGTCTTTCCCTCGATTTCGTCATCCGAGATCCCATCGTCCTGATAGCGTCGGCGTGTTCCTGTCCGCTAAACACACAATAAAAACATTGTTCTATGTAAGTTTCAACCACAAAAAAAAAAAAAAAATTTTTCATACCTACCATCAGTTCTAAATCTGTATTTCAGAGGAAGGTATCCGTATTTGTTTTACAGCTATACCTATTCAAATCTGTAACCTCAAGTAGACGTAGTCTAAGCAAAACACCCACTTATACTTTGTTTTTTTTTCCTGGCAGCAATTGTCTGTACTTGACATAATAATCATCTAAAATATACATACATAGTTCTAGCTTGCAAAAATAACTACAGTTATACAAAAAACAAAACAAAAAAAAAACACAGCAGTTCATAATTCAAGTTAACTGTTCTTTTCTTTTCCATTTGACCGTCATGATCTGACCGTTCTGGTGATGAAACAAAACCTTTATACTACTCTCATTCATTCATTCCTATTCCTTCTTATACCACTTATGTACAGACAGGGTACACCCTGGACATGGTGCCAATCAAACCACTATGAGTAAATCTGAAACAGCCAATTAGCCTAATCTTTGGACATGTGAAAGAAAAACATGCAAACTCCACGTACGCAGACCTGCGGTGGGACTCGAACCCTTGACCCTGGAACCGCAAGGCTACAAAGCTAAACCATTCAAAGCATTTAATATCCATCAGAGTTGTATGTGGTCCTTCTCTAAACTGTTGCCACAAAGATGGATGTACATAACTGTCTAAGATGTCCATTTACGCTAAAGTATTGTAATTTCTCTTCCCTTGAACTACGGCTACTTCATATTCCAAGCCAATAAGCTCACTTCCAGTTTTTTGGTCAGATCGGATTTGCATGTAATGACGGTTTACATTCCACGCACCCTGGGATTTTGCTCGAGTCATCGATGATGTGATTGTAACCTGAGGGTGTTTTCACATTAGGGCTTCCGCGTCGTGTCCGAGAACACTTGACCCCAAAATCTGGTTAATTTTTATCAGCGAGAACACGATCGTTCAGCACTCTGGAACTGTGTCCGAGTCCGCTTGAAGAGGTGGTCTCGAGAATGATACAGTGTACTCAGGCAAGGATCGTACCAGATATGGAAGCCAATCGAGAGGTAGCTTGTTGCGACACCATCAGTGCCGTGGGTCTCCTCCGAAATAGCACAAGCCAATCTCATCATCTGACCCATACAACCATAGCTGACACAGAAGGAAGGCACGCGAGAGTGCTGCTCGACATTTTTTTTCTTCCGAAATATCAAAAGCATTAACCATGGCACTAGGTTAACGTCCACGTTTCTCTTCTTCTCTTGTGTTTAATGCCTCAAGTAGGTGCATACTGCCACCTGCTGTATCGGAGAGTGTAAAAAATAATAATATTTTTTAAAACGAGAGGGGCGGGGAGCACTCGTTCCCGGGCACGGTACAAATGAACCTGTTCTTGCACAAAGTGAGCTCTAAAACTGGAGTTTAAGTACTGGAGCGTCCTGCACATGACCTTATCCTCTTGCACACTGAACACCGACTGTATCTCTGGCCTAAGCATGCAACACCTCAATACAGCAGAATGATAGAAAAACATAATATAACATTGTGGTAGATTTCTCGCCTACCACGCCTAAGGCCCACGTTGAATTCCCACCCAACGCCTAAACCCCAGCCACTGGGTGATGATGCAGTGTCGGTCCCAAGTCCGGATAAAACCTGTGCTAAAGTTGTGTGCGGATCAGATGGTCACCGCCCGACGGGATTGGCTGAAAGACTAATAAACGTAAAGGGGGAATAAATCCGGAATACATACGGACACATGACTTCGTTATCGTCATGGGGACGGAGAGGGGGGAAAAAAACTTGGCCATACAGTGTGTGTATTGAGAATATGACAGAACAGGGGTTGTGCTTGAACTCACCAGGCGCTTGCTGTAGCGGGTCTCCTCCATCGCCTAGAAAAAAAAAACAGGAACACTGTTTTGAGGAAATTTCAGCAGATGTCTGGGGCATTGCGTTTAATTTACAACGATATTTAAAATAAATAGTCATTTAAAAAAGTACATTAAATAATCAGAGTTTAAATAAATTAAACTAGACTAGATACCATTCCATCACTGGGCTTTAACAGGCAGGTCATCTTAAAAATATGTAACCTGCATTCAAAGCATACACGTCATATAAGAATTAGAGATAAATAGGGATTATTTCCGATTATTAAGACTTTAGATGAAAAGACACTCAACTTCTGAAAAGTAGAAACAAAGACAGGCATGATCAGCTGTGTGGATCTGATTGGCGTTTTTATACAACATTCATGTTTTATAGAGACGCACAGGAAACTCAGGCGAACGTGTTTCATTGTTTATGACTTGTAATGGAAAGTTATGACTTTTAATGGTTATCGTTATGTTCATAAGAGACAGCGCGTTTGATCTCAGTGACAGGCAAATCGCTAGCATCCGGAGCTAACTCACAGTGTTAGCCAGCCGCTTTAACACAAACACAGCCCAGGACATTTCACAATTATTTCACATTTCATTCAGACACGTTCGAACAAAAACTCAACCATTTTTCTATCCAGAACCAGAAATGTAACCAAACACAACTAAGTAATAAACTCAAACTAGCCAGTTAGCATTCCCATTGACACCCAGCTAGCATTAGCGTTAGCAAAACACACAATGTTAGCTGCCTAGGAACAAAACAAGCTAGCAATCTTCAGACCTTTAAACATACCTAGCGTTCAGCTTCTTCTTTTTATTCCTCCTGTTAGCAGCAATAATGCTATGTTTTAGGTTTAATGCGAAAAAACAACATGTATTTCCTTAACTGCAGCCGAAATTCATCCTGTCCTAATCCTAATCTCGCCCACTTATTCTGCTTATTATTGTATACGATAAAGTTAAAGGAGTCCGCTTCCATCCGCCATTTGCAGATTGTCATCACACACACACACACAAACGGCGTGAGCGTCTGTCCCTGCCCCGCCTCCTATAGAATCCGGACCAATCAGAGAGCCGGAATGTAAATTAGAAGGCGCTGATTGGTCAACACACACGCCTGCGTAGCGTATGGTTCTCTGGTTAAACACGCCTCGTGTAGTTTTTTTTTAATCAGAGACAGCAGGTTTAATGTGTGAAGTTGATTCAAATCTGAAAGACAAAAATGAACTGAAAATCAATCATCATGGACTGGATTATATTAAGCAGATATAAACGCATTTGCTTTCGAATAAAAATACAGTTAAAGTAAGGAAGAGAATCAACATGGACCAATATAATTCAATATTATCATGATACCTCTGTGCTGATTCCATCTGTATTGTGATTCTGTGAGTATCATGATCATAAGTGTAATCAGTAGCTCATCTTCTTATTGTCTATACCGACTAATCTTATATCCAGGGTCGCAGGGGGCCTGGAGCCTGTCCCAGGAGACATATTGCACAGGGCGGGGCACCAATCCATCACAGGGCACACACACTCTCACTCACATGCGCATTTACATACTACAGATAATAATAAAGCCATTTAGTCTAACCTGCATGTCTTTGGACTGTGGGAGGAAACCGGAGTACCCGGAGGAAACCCACCAAGCACAGGGAGAACATGCAAACTCCATGCACAGAGAGGCGGTTCTGCCTCGAACCTGGCCGGGAATCAAACCCAGACCCTGGAGGTGCAAGACGATAGCGCTAACCACTAAGCCACTTCGCCGTCACCTTAAGTACCGTGATTTAAAAATATCCTGATTCTTGGTTAGTATTACCATTCACACCAGATGCCTGTAGGATTATAGAGGAATTGTGACATTTTACCACCTCAAATGCAAACATACAGTATTTACTCACTCACTCAGAACATGCAAACTCCATGCACACAGACCGAAGACGGTATTCGAACTCGGACACTGGAGGTGAATTGCTGGTGAAATACTTCAGTCATATGACTAAGTTTCACTTCCATATGGAACTTTGTTTATTTTTGCTAAACTTCTTAAATAATAGTGTTACTATTGTAAATAATGCCACGCAGTCAGGAAATTCAGCTAGATATGCTAAATAACCTGGTTTGAATTGTTAAACATCAAGCATGCCACCTGACAGTGATTAAAATAATAATAATAATAATAATAATAATAATAATTTGCATACAACAGCAAACAAAATTGAGCTTAATTATTATAGTGTACTCAGGGGTCATAGGGTTCCTACCAACCATACAGATACACTAAGAACAACAAATATACTTAGACTTGTGAATTAAACAGTGAATTCCATTGATGAGTGTGAAAAACTACACTAAGGCACAAAAATAATGAAAACTACATAGAAAAAGACACAGGAAAGAGAAAGTACAGGAAAAAATGTGAGCATTGTTTTCGTAACGACTTTTTAAAAATATTCAGACATACTCTTTATAGAGTTTATAGACACGTCACATTGTAACACCAGTTTATCCCGAACTATTTATTCCATCATGAAAATAATTAAAAAATCTAGACTTTTAAGTTCATTCAAGTGGAAGGCTTTCTGGAGCTGTCTTTAAAAAGTTTTTAGAAAACCTCTGCATTCTCATAAAAGTTTGTCTGTTTAATGTCACGTCCATACCACTGGTAAAATGCGGTATATTTTCAAGACCAGTCAAAAGTTTGGACACACCATCTAATTCCATGGTCTTTTCTAATTTTCTTTTCATAAAAATAAAAAAATAAAAGTAAACCAATGCCGAAGGCATCCAAAATATGTAATCATCTCATATGAACAGTTGATATTGAGACGTATCTGCTACTTATGATCTGTAAAGCTTCATAACGGCTCTAATCTGAGGTGCTGTTTGTTAATTGGTGATTTCTGCGGCTGATAACTCTACATGAAGTTCTCCTCTGCAGCAGAGGGACGTTTTGGTTTTGCTTTCCTGGGAAGGGCTTCATGACTTTGATGGGTTTTGCAAATGCTCTTGGCACAATCCTGTTCTGAAAACTAGTACTGTAACGCGTTACGTTGTCGTTTTTGTCATTCTGTAGCTCTTTTGCACATTTAGCACATTTGCACGTGCACTTTGTTGTATATTGTTGTCTCTTATTTTGTATAGGAATTGATAGTTTTTTAGGTTAACTTAAAAATGTAAATCTGTCATATCTGAGCTAGTCAGCTAATTAGATCTTTTGGTCAGCTAGCTGGTTCCGGTATAGTGTGTTGTTAGTTTAAGTTGTGTTGTTAATTTAGGTTGTTGCATGTATGTAGCACCTTGGTCCTGGAGGAACGTTGTTTCGTTTCACTGTGTACTGAACTGTATATGGTTGAAATGACAATAAAAGCCTACTTACTTGACTTGACTGAGCAGAAAGACAAACCATTATTGACTTTATATTCATGTGAATTTAATACATTTTTAATGCACAGTAACGGATAACACTCACATACTCAACATGGCAACCTTATATTTTTTATATATCGGACCAGTACTATACAAAGAAAGAAAAAAAAAAAAAAAAATATATATATATATATATATATATATATATATATATATATATATACGTGCTAAACACATACAAGCACATTTTAACCTACCACTACCACAAGAGAAAGGTGTGTGTGTGTGGCGGGGGGGGGGGGGTCGTCTTTAAGATTTATTCTGTCTTTCTATTATTATATGAAGTGAACATACTGACTTAGACAGATGTTTGGTTCTAGGGGTTTGATGACGATAAAAACATTTTAAACACAAAGCCCCAAAAAAGTTTAAGGAAAAGAAAAGAAAAAACACAGAAAGCACTGTGTCCGACAGTGTTCTGGTGTGAACCCGGTTCTCCTGGAAAAAAAAAGAAAAAGAAAATATAGAATTTATTATCAGCAATTAATTATTAACTAAATAATAATAATAAAAAGTATTTTGAACAA
This sequence comes from Clarias magur, assembly GCA_013621035.1. NCBI lineage: Eukaryota > Metazoa > Chordata > Actinopteri > Siluriformes > Clariidae > Clarias > Clarias magur. The sequence goes on along the minus strand of QNUK01000050.1, from coordinate 1,237,109 downwards.
ATATGATATCAAATTAGTTAGAGTCTTCTTTTGGGATTATATCATTTTAACACTAATATGCTACGATAATACAGTTTCCTCATTCCAGGATCCTCATGTCAGGTTATTATGTCCCTTTATGAATCTTTAGCTGTTAAACACACGTGTGCTGCAAGCGTACACAACACTCTACCTGTTTGCACGTTTACGAAAAGAAGCTGTAGAGAGAGGAAAAGACAACTATCCCCAGGATGATGCAACACAACATGATCATCATTTTCTTCTAGAAGACGGAAAGCAGATGATTGGGAGGAAAAAACACATTCAGAAAGAAAAAAAAAAAAAAAAAAACAGACTCAGAAACAGTGAACAGAAAATGCATGCCTAAAACAAGAATAAATGATTACATGGACATGCAGCCTGATAGAATCTGTTGCTTTGTTAAATTCATTTGGAATTTTATATACACTACATGACGTACACATGCATACTGTACACACTGTGCAAAGGTCTTGCGCCTCCCTCATTTCTTCATATTAAATTTACTTAAATGATGTCAACGAAATTACATTGAGAACAAATGTTGTACTGAGATGGCTGGAAAAGTGCCTGAAGATACAATTGTAAAAAAGGTTGTTTATATAATGACCTCATTTCCCCTCTCGTCTGTTCCAAACACTCAGCATTCAGCATCACCACATGTGACATCGTCTGCACTTGTTTATGCCTTAAATTGCATGTTTTTTAATGCTTGAATGATTAATATCTCACTTAACAAATAAAAAAAAAACATTTCTCTGAAACTGCTCCGATGCTGGGACTGGACTGAAAATGAGGGACAAAAAAAATCCTTCAGGAAGTCTGGAGAACTATTCCTCAAGACTACATTAAAAAGGAAGCAAAATAGGAAGAAATCCGTGATGGTGCAAGAGTTTTGCATGGTATTGTATAGAGAATTTTATCAAATAAATCAGGCTCTAAAGGGGGAAAAGTAAAGGAATGGAATAAAACAGGAACATCAACAGAAGGGGTGTGTGTGTGTGTGTGTGTGTGTGTGTGTGTTTGTGTAAAAACCGTAAGATAGACATCGATACACAGCAATAAACTCTCTACTACAATTAGTCTACATGCCATAAATTCAAACAATCTGCACACAGTATAATGAATTATTTTATTCTCATCCATATAATAAGCAAATAAATAAGAAACAGGTGTGAATGTTTTTTAACCAAAACCCATATTCTAACTTTCTCCACCTTCAAATTGGGTTTCCACCGAGTGTTCAGCAACGGTGTGTCCTTTTGCATCAAAACCTTTTTGGATTTTAGGAGTGTCATAACTTGATAAACAGTTGCTGAAATATACAGTGTATGTGATCACCAGGACTGGAATTACGAGCTGCGTTTTTTACAACTGAACTCTTTTCAGACAAGCTTGAAACGAAGGAGCTCAACTCTTCTTCGATTAAAAAGCGTTCTACTTCTCTTCATCGTTACTCGTCACTTATCACTCATTTTAAAATGCTGTGTGACTTTAGAGCAATCCTGGACCCTGGCTACATGGGCGTTCCCTCCTATGCATGATTGATTGTCCTATAAATCAGTTTGCTCAGGTCAGCTGTTGGAAATGCTGCATTTGACTAGATGTTCCTAACATCCACCCAGGAACAACCCAAGAAAACTCGTCTGAAGTCGAAATTCACATTATCAGTTTCTTCAGACTTCAGCGATTGACATCAGATCAGCACAATACTGTATGTGCACAGCTGCTAAATAATTAACAGGTTTAGTTTGAAGTACAATTTAATGTGTGTGTGTGTGTGTGTGTGTATGTATATATATATTTATATATGTATATATATACACACACACACACACACACACACACACACACGAAGGGGTGTTCAAGACAAACATGGACTTGTGATGGAAGTTATTGTGAATTAAAAACGAATGTACAGAAAACATCAAGCTTCCACATCTAATTCAATGATTAAAAGCCATGAAATGACATTGTACAGAAAACCTCAAGGTACTGTACGATGATGAGACGCTTTGGTAAAATATTTGAATGGTGCACATGTTTTAAAGAAGGCTGTACGTCTATGAGTGACGAGGTGGTTCGGAGACTGCTGCAGTCGACCCATGAGGATCCAGTGAGTGGAACGCTCTCATGGGAAGAAAAAAAAACAGCCTGGTTTGATCACCAGAGACGTACTGTTTTTGCAGGACAATGTACTGTATACTTCCCACTACACCACTTGCACGTGACAGGAAATCAGGCTGGTAGTTATTGCCACATCACCTGTACGGTCCTGACCTCGCCATTTCCACGTTTCAGCAGTCTGAGAAAGTTTTGCACTGAGAAAACTTTCAACCTTGATGGTATCCAAGCACTAGTGAAACGCTGGGCTAAGTGCATTAGTGTAGCAGGGGATTATATAGAGAAATATAAAGATGAAAGTTTTGAATTCTCAGAACTTAGTTCTGTTATGCTACAAAAAGTCCCAGTTTGACTTGAACACCCTTCACAGAAGCCTCATTCACACTGATGGCTGTTTGTAATCCGCGTATTAAGGGTACAGTTACTACACGCTAGCAGCTACTCAACAGACACTGAATATTTATGATATTTATTTTCACAGCAAAAAACTATTTTTTTTTAAAAACCATTTTTCAAGATCACAGAATAAAAGACAAAAATCTCAACAGACGGTGACTGTAGGTTATTATACAGTATGCCTGAACATATTCAAGTACTCACGCCTCCTTCCGTAGTTAAAAATATAAAATCATTTAATCCTTATGTGACAGCATAGATGTTTTTTTTGTTTTTTTTACAGGATAGTGTGAAGATTTAAAAACCAACTTCATGGCACTTTATCCTTCCTATCTCTGGGTCTGTTGAAGAATGAATATCCAACAATCACCTTAAATAATAAGTTCCCTTATTATTATTATTATTATCATTATTAATAACAATAATAATAACCATATTCCAGTGCATGATGGTGCAAATGAACACACCTCAACATATAGTATATGGATCTAAAAAATAAAAAACGAGTGTTTCATGAAACAAATCCAGGTAAATTATCAAGGATCTGCCGACTGGGCATCTCCGTTCAGCATGACAGGATCAGGACGTCATTTTCCAGGCAGGTCTCCAGACAGAGGTATACAAGATGGCACATATGACATATGACAAGAAGGAAGAAGTTAAATAATAATAATGATAATAATAATTATTATAAATTACTAAATACAGTAAGACCACTTTAGCTTCCACAGATGATTAGTCAAGTCTTTGGTGCGAGGGCGCACTATTTAAAAAATATTAAGGCAAGAAAAATGGAGGTCTATTTCTCGGTACGGTCCGTACTTCAACAAAATAGTCCCGTCCATTTTACACAAAACAGATTTGCATTGAAGGAGTTGAATGCAGGAGTCACTGTCCGTTGTTCAGAGCAGGGCAAGGGGGCAGATAAGAAGGGGATTTGACGGCTGCGTGTCACGTCTCCGGCAGTCACAGGGGGGATGGGGGGGTAAAAGGGGGACCGGCAATGTGACAGATGGATAAAATGACTAGAATGGGAGGAGTCACAGAAATGCGGGTGGTCTCAGAGTGTTTGTGTGAGTATGATGATAACGATGATGATCAACACCACAACGCCGATCACACCCAAGATGATCATTTTCTACCAGATAGAGAAAGAGAGAGAGAAGAGCAAAAGTACAGTCAGTTTAAACAACAATAACTAATGAATATGAAGAGCAAATAAAGATGAAAATAAAAAGCAGGTCACCCATCAACGCCACAGCGAGGGGAAACCGGGACGAGTAGCAAGCGGCTGAACTAGGCTTGGGTACATTTATATATCAAGCATATCTTTAACGTAATGTTGTAAGGCAGGGTTGTATATCTGGTGGATGTATATCTGGTTCAAGATTAAAGATTCTCCATGTTCTAGATTTAAGCAATAGACAGAGTGTAATAGTGAAAGATTCATTACCAATAATAAAATGTTTCTAGTTATTCCACTAGGGGGCAAACTAGAGCTATAAACTCAGTGCCTTGAACCCAGCTAATAATAAATTTCACTAATGAAATCTGAAACATTCAAGAAGATAAATAAAATTTGTTGAGTTAAATTGTTGTTGAGTTTTCCCCAAATTACGTCCATTTTAAATATAATCCTAATCCAAACTTCGGTTCTATGATCAGCATCAGGGGTTACGACATACAGTAAACCCATAATGTGTGCGTGTTTTTTTTCTTCTTGGTAGTGAATTATATGTTTAATCTATCTTTTTCTTTTTTTCACAGTCACAACTTCATGTATGCATAAATAAACAGCAGGAACTGATGATGTTTTAGCGATTTACTAAACTGACTTTTTTTCTTATGTTAACTAAAATGACACTAAACACTCCTGATACTGTAACAAATAGGATATATAAGGAAAGATACCATTGCCCCATTTTGCTTTAAGCAATTAGTGAGCACAGGGGGCCTAGTTTATAAATTTATGAAAGATTATAAAATGTAAGAGATGATAGGAACTAAACTGTCTCATGGAAGTTACACAATTAATAAAATTATTATGCGTAATTACTTAACCAGCTTAATTCTACCTACATTCTACCATATTATTATTATTTTAAAGGACGGTCTGTAATTAGTTTGTTGTGATTAATTAAGGGAAATATTAAAGCACTTTTTAGAAATGAGGTCCGCAGTTAATATCACAATCAAGACAGGTCGCGAAATATATCAATACACACACAGTTTTAGACATTACCAGACTTAATATATATATTACAAATGAGTGTATGTGTGTGAGATTGAGTCTTAATATAAAGTTACCCAAGCCTAGCGTGAACCTAATTTTAGAAAATAAAGGAGGAAGACACCTAGAGAACCAACACCATGACCTAAATCCTCACCCGATGCATTACCAACCTTAAAGCCGACACACACACACACACACACACACACACACACACACACACACACACACACACACACACACCATTTATCTCTAATGCACCCCCGCACACCTACACAGGCACACTTGTTCACCTTGAATATATTTACTCACCAGTTATTTTTTACTGAGTCCTACAGCCAGCCCTATTATCAGAGCAATAATGGCAAGCAACACCACAAGAATACCAAATATAATCAACATTTTCTGTAAAAACACACACACACACACACACACACACACACACACACACACACAACTAAGTGAATTAGTTTCAGATCCTTTGATTACTATTGTAACATGTCTCGGGTTAACCACAAAATGACTCATTTTAACAAAATAAACAACTTTTATAGAGAGTAGAGTCACAATAATACACAGCTCTATGCAAATGTGCACAGAAACGATTGTAAAAAATATGTAAATAAATGTGTAGATAAATAGAATAGAAAGAAACGTGGAAAGAGAGAAAGGATAATCAGAGTGTGTATAAAATAATTGCTCGAAGCTTCTTTAATTAAAAGGTAGAGATTGAGTTCCCACTGAGTAATCTAATTGGATGAGAGGTGTTCCAAGAGTGCTGATATAGAGCATCGCATGACTGGAACGTTCAACTACTGCACTCCAAGTTACGTTAAGTACACTAACTCTTGCTCTCCAGTAGTAAAAGGTAGGTCTGTATTTGCAGTACTGGTAGTACCTGACTTACGAACGAGTTCTGTTCCAGGAGCGTGTTCATAAGTCCGATTTGTTCTTAAGTCTGACAAAGTGAGTCTTACATGCCTTTGACACGAATCCACTTGGCTAAATCTCTGTCCTCTTTCCCCACACTGCCATCATCTAACATGAGATGGAAAATCCCAAATACCTCTCTAAACGCTGATCAAGGCCACTACTTGATGTGTGTGTGTGACAACGGATTGTACACTCTATATAACGAACTAGCTTTCCATTTTACGATATTTGGGATTCAACACTGAAACCCCAGTTAAGCTAAAAAGTGAAAATATTAAGTAACTTGGGTAAGTTTCTCAGGACTGTATGGTTTATTCTCCTCAGCGTTTGGCTACATAGTACGGGTATGAACTTAAAACTTTCACCACTGTTAATTACACTAACTTTAGGTAGCCAGAAGGATGTGTATTTGTGTAGCAAAATAACTGGTTAAATCATAATCTGTTGATAATAAATGGTGTTTTTGGAACTGTTCTATAAAAGCAAAATCACACTCGTGGTCATGCTGTTGTACTGAATATCAGGATGGCTGTGATATCTTGGTAGTATACAGTAGCACAACAGCACTCCCCATCATGTGATATTGCTCAATTATTCACTGTAACTCAAACATCTGTATTCGTTTATCATTGTTTAAACACATAAATGAAACTATTAACACTTACGGCAAGTCAATAAATATATAGATGGGACTCATGGCCAGGTCCCAATCCACATCCTTCACACTCATTAGAAAAGTTGGGTTCTGTTTGGGAAAAATAACCCTTCTCTAAAGGGGTCCTGTGAAGACATTCCGTAGCTACATGGAAAGCCCTTCCTCGTATTGTGGCTTTCGTGTTGTTGCGGTTTTCCACCACAGGAGGACGTGTTCTCTTACTGAGCACACTTTCACTGAGTGCAACAGGTTTGTGTGGCTCTGGATAAAAGGTGCGGGTTGAGGTATGTGCATCTCATTTCAAAGAGACAATGTGGGGCTTGGTTCAAACGCAACGTCACAAGGTTTATTCACAACAGACAGATGTAGGATGAAGGGATGAGAAGGCTGAGGATCGGGCAAGGGCAGAGTGGGCGGGGTCAGGAGTTTCTCCGCCACTCACGCGCTGCGCCTCCTGCTGATATTTGGCAGCTTTTTTAGTGTCGGCTACCGCCCGCTCGACGAAGCCCACCGATTGGTCCATGTTGCTCTCGATCCGGTCAATCATTCCACCCTGACAGGTGACGAGTCCAAAAAAAAAAAAAAAAAAAAGAGGTAGAGAGAGAGAGCGAGCGAGGTAGAGAGAGAGAGAGAGAGAGAGAGAGAGAGAGAAAGAAGAAGAAGAAAAGGGGAAGAGACAGCAGGAGCAGTGATGTCATCGTGTGATACAGGTGTGGGCGTGTGTGTTCCATACCTTCCGCGCTTTGCTCTGATACCTGACTGCTTTCTTTGTTTCAATCTTAGCAACTGCAACATGATCCACTGCTTTAGAAACATTCGCCTCTATGTTATTGATGGTGTCACCCTGTAATACAAAAGTGTGAATACGAAGACATACAATCAGAAAGAATCACACATCAGAAAAACAATATATTACATACATAGCCTGAGCAAAGGAAAAAAAATGAGTCACTACTTGGATGCGAATAAGTGAATATTTAAGTGCATTAGATCGTATTATGACTGCAATGATTAATGTGTTTCAGCCGGGCAACAAGTCTCTGATCCTAACTCATGCAGCTGATTATTTCTTAAACAACTATGGTGGAAGATGTAACCCATGCCTTTTGGAAAAGATCTTACTTTCTTTCAGAAGAATGAAATTATTGTCAACAACTACAGAGACTGCTGAAATGTTTGGAATTGGAATCAAATTGGGGAAAAAAATAAATACAAGATCTCGGCTCAAATTGAACACAACTCCGGATGGAAAAAAAGGTCATGATGTTGTATAAGGTTATCGAAACACTGCAATAATGAATGCATGTTGCTGTTTTTTATTCTTTTGGCCAGGTACTGGTAGTCCCCGACTTACGAACCGAGGAAATGAATATCACATGTCAAATGCAACAGTGTTGTCTCTGCGCTTTTAAATCGCAAGGGGAATCCCGAACGCCATTTTGTTTTCCGCGGTTTTGGACTGTGAATTTATTTTCGAAATTAGGATTATTCACCAACAGGTCAGCTTTACAGTACAGCCATTTGCTATCATCATGCTTCTGATTCATTAAAACTACCTGTATTGTATTATTGTTTGTTATTAATACAAATTTCTTTCATTGTGGTTCTGCTCAGTTTCAGACTTTCTCCCCCCCCAAAAAAAACAATCTTTTGCACCACACACTTCACAGAATAAGAAATCAAAACGTAATAAAATATCCTGTGTAAAAAAAAAAAAAGATCTTTGAATCATGGGTACACTGTCGAATCGACTTAGTCCGATTTTTAAATCAAAATTTCGATTTGATTCGGTTAGCTTTTCTTGTTTGATTTTTCCAACTGTATTTCTTACAGGTTTTAACGTATTACAAAGATACTTGTCAAAATATCTAATGTGTACTGAAGTGCTGTAGAACGTGCAGAATTTGACTTTTCCAAAATGTCACCTCCTATACAAAGCACTAATCGTTTTAAACGTCTACACCACGCTCCGGTTCAGTAGGTGGCAGCATTGCTCCTACTGCATGTAAAGGTAAAAGCAGAAGGCGATGCAATATTCTCACAAAAATGTGGTAGATGGAATTGGCTTGAATTGTCTGCAAAAATGTGTAGATTTCAGAAAATGTAACCTTTAAAAGTTAAAATAAATCGACAGATTCAATTACCTGAATCGATCAATGAAATATGAATTACATTGCATAATTAGTTAAATTGCACAGATGAAGCTTGTTGGTGCTGGTTTTATGTAATTAAAATCAATGTTTTCTTATTTTACTTATGTTTATACTGACAACTATTGATGTGGACACGGTAAATTCTGATAAAGTAATATAAGAGGAATAACAAACCTCAGGCAGTGCTGTTATAAGAAAATAATCAACCTCCAGGTGAAACTCTGCTTCTCTCGCTATTTGCTCTCTCGTGGATCCTGTATTTGTACTCATGTGTGTTTTGGTTTCCATAGTCACTAACTTGTGACCTGAGTGTGATCACCTGATCTGCGCTTAAATCTGATTAGATTTTATGACTCGCGGTGAATCTTTATGAGCTGCTAAACCTTATTTTCTTTGTTTCTTAGTTCACATTTGTTCTGTGAATATACATACGTCAAGAATAACTTTATCTTTGTTGGTCTTTATTTTTCAACATGCCACAGAAAATTAGACCAAATAATTTTTATATATATATATATATATATATGTGTGAATAAAGCATGTCTGGGAAAAAAAAATATATATATATAAAGACTTACCTCTTAGTTTTTCCCCTCAGACAGCATTTAACAAAAAAAACTTGATCATTAAGTTCAACTGTTTTATTATGTACTAGATTATCAATATAAAAACAAATGTTTATTTCAGCACGTGATACAACCGAATGGTAGCAACGATTATGAATGAAAAGGAAAACATGAAAGACAAGAGGAAAAAAAAATAAATCGGGGAATTGGCTGCATTTGGAAAGCAGCCGAATTTCTGGATCGAGGTTAAAGAGTGAGCGAGCGAGCGAGTACAACGAGGGAAAAGGAAAACTGGGATAAAAAAAACAGGAAGGAGATAATAATAAGATGAAATAGGATAGATACAAAGGCTTTGTGAGACGGCTGATGAAAAGGAAGCGTGTGTGACCGAGATATGAAGAAAAACATACAAGGAGCGATGGAGTGATGGACGGAGGGACGTACCTGGTTCTCGACGAGCATGGCAATGTCCACGAACATGTCGTGAAGTTCCTTTATGCTGCTCTCCAGTCGGACGATGTCTTTGTGACGCGACTCGATCTCGCTCAGCGCCTGCTTGGAGATTCCCGAATCTACGATCTAAAACGTGCACACAAAGCAAAGACTTTACAGTATCTGTAAAACAAGCTCGTGTTTCTGAATTCAGGCTGAGTGAAAATATTTTTTAAAATTTAAGATTTCTCATTTCTCATAATAAAACTGCAGATAGAGACTCATTACAATAGAACTATTAAATATAGTCGAGACATTTTTACTAGTTAAGGAGGCTGCCATATTTTTCGCAATCTTCTTGTACCACCAGTAATACTGAATTCTCAAATCTGATTGGTCAAATCACAATATTATATTAATGCCTACATGTGGTCATTTCTATGGTAACTGATCTTCTAGGTTGGACATTACACATAATTTAATGCTCATTTCATTACATAATTTGGTGTTCCTTTCACAGTGTACTTTAATCCCTGTTCCCTGTCGAGCGAAATTACCTTAACAAAATTCCCCATTCAAAATACCCCATGACATCATCGATACTGACATCACTTTCTCTTTCTCTATGTTACCTTGCATACCTGTTGCAGCTATTAAGACCATAAATTACATGCTATTAAAATAAAGCACTGAGTACGTTTATATAAACTACTGTTTGGGTAGTTTCTAATTTCATGGTCGTTCCTGATTTTTATTTCTTTCTACACTGTAAAACAATGCTGTGATTTCTGAGGCTGGGGCCTCTGAATGAACTTCTCCTCTGCAGCAGAGGGAAGTTTTGGTCTTGCTTTCCTGGGAAGATCTTCATGAGAGCCAGTTTCATCATGGTGCTTGATGGGTTTTGCAAATGCACTCGACACAATACTGTTCTTGCAAGAAGTGTTCCACAACAGCTGTCTTAAAGAAACAACTGACTGTTAATGTGGTTACATAATTATCTAACGTCACATGTGTTATTTCATAGTTTTGAATCTCCAGTATTGTTATAGAATGCAGAAAATATAATGGCTAAACAAAAACAAATTTGCAAGTGATCCCAAACCTTTGAGAGACAGTTGCATGTTAACGTTTGAAGCAATAAAATATTGTCGTTCCTCTATAATCCTAATCCTTTTCACATATTGGCAGGCGGTGCATTACCCTGTCTGGTATGGGCCTACTAGCCAACTGGAAAGTAAACGTTCAGGTATTTAAAGGTGTTAATTATCAAAGAAAACTTTAATCAATGATATGGTGGAGCTTTCTGTAAGGAGATGTTTAAGTAACATTTATGGATGTAACATTATCTCCAGTGTCAGAACTGTATTCTTCACACTGCCCAGACAACACTTTATTTACTAATTACAAAATAATGTTACTAAAACAAACAGGCGTATAGTGAATCCTGCAGTGCATTATGGGAATGAGTTGATTAAAACACAAAGCAGGAATAGCGACTATAAAATGTTCTGTTACAGTAAAAATGAACTCTTTGGTGGGTTCTGTAAAGTTTGGGGTAGTTTATTGAGCACTGGCTCAGGGTTCTCACTGATTGGGTGATTTTCATGATTTCTTTGACCACTGATTTAAAGAGGTTGACTGGGATGTTTCCACCAATTTGGCTCGAATGAAAAAGTTTCAAATTTTACTCTGATTCAAACCAAAGTCTGCATATATATATATATATATATATATATATATATATATATATATATATATATATAAATAAATAAAAATAACTGGATAAACCATCCATGACATCACCCATAGGTTTTTTTAGGGCAGTTTTAAAGCTCAGCAGTGGGAGCTGACTCCGCTTAAACCCCGGTTAATCCATAAAGGGGCAAATGGGAGGAATGAAAGCAGCCGGGTTGGAGTATGCCTACTTACCTCAGTTACCACACGCTAGCTAGCTAGCTTTGCTTCAGCGTAGCTAAACTGCTATAGTGGCAAACGTTAACTTGCATGCTAATGAGTTCGATCGAACTCCGTCATCCATATGCTACAAGTCATCCCGTGTCAACTCCGACGTTTATTGTTGTAAGTACAACTACAAAGATTCCAGTTAGTTCATTAACTAACGTGATGCACAGCAGACAGCTAAATGGTGTGGCTGTCACTCAAATTGGCCACGCCCTCAATTGTCCCTTACTTAAAGGCTTATTATAATTGACACTGATGAGTTACATAAATATTCACCCCTGTACAATAGGAAATCCAGCTATGGCAACCAAAAGTAGGTTGTGTACCAGGCTGTAAACATGTTTATTTCTGTTGTAAAGTTTGAACATGAGAGTCTATTGGGATTGACTCACTTTTAGAGTCTAGTTTTCCACGGAGGCTGCCTCTTGACTCAGACTAATAACTGTGGATGTGCCTAAGCTAGACTTTACTCCTAAAGTTTGAGACACACACATTAACACACACACGCACACAAAAACACAGTTTACCCCGGCAGTGAAGACCGCTGCATTGCCTCCCTCCAACATTTCCTCCAGCTCCTCATCAGTAGTGACTTTACCAGCTAAAGAGAGAAGGACAGGACAGTCATAAATGCTGCTTCACCACTGCAATCATCACAGTTACAGTAAACAACACTATGATGAAAACTGTAAAGGAATATGAAATGCATCCATTTTTATTATTGCAACAGTTACTTAAAACTAGGGAGGTTAAAAAAAAAAAGGAAAAAGAAAAAAGCAGAGACACTGTCAGTTTGACACTTTGAAACCACGACAAGTGTGAGAGGAAACAGTCTGAGTTTGTGTAGAAAGCAGTTAGTGTCGAGTTAGAACGCTGAAACAGAAAGCCAAACTCGGGCATCTTTATTATATTCATTAGAAAATATATACAAAATTAAAATATTATGAATAATTTAGTCTTTTAATACACTTACAAAAAAAAAAAAAAATCAAGAGCCTATAATTGTACACAATGATATATTTACATACAAATGACAATTCTATTTATATGACTATATACAGGGGATACAGGGTCAGGCAAAAGTGTACACACACTTCAGCATAAATATTTGAATACTAAATTTACTGCTCTATGTTATATATTGATTTATATGATGATAATATTTTTTATATTATATTCATATAATGTACAGTACATCATACCTTTTTTCCCTTTTTTTTTAAACCCGTGAATTAAGACCTCAGAAAAACAGTTCTCTATAAACCTTCACTACATTTTACAGCCGTGTTCAAGAGGTACTTTTTGTATTTTGTTAACTTACACTCTCCATGTTTTACTAGTAACGGTTTTTCAGTTTTTTTATATCACAAAATATAAAACAAAGTATGAAAAAGCCTTTTTGCATGTATTGTTCACGCACCCTACTTAGGGAGACTTGCGGAGAGGAAGACAGGTCAGGAGGAGGTTAGTGTTTGGAACGAGACTCCCCTTTCCATAATAACACGGTGTGATTCTGATTCAGGGGTTTTCTCTCTTTTTAGTTTCATGGGTTCATATGTGACGCACTCACGCCCACGGTCATCTGAGAGTGGAAGCCTGGGATGGCGCTTTCTGGGTCGTATTAGGAAAAAGGAGATCGAAAAACAGAGACAGATTTTGTGTTTGTGAACCGATTTGTTCGTACTCGGGGATGTTCGTGAACCGAGGCTCAACTGTATTATTATTACTGTTCATTTTATTATTCTCTGTACTCGGGTACGCTTGCTTCCTATACAGCAGGTTCCAGTATGAATGCATGCGTCTAGTTGGTTTGCGAGCTGCCATGAAAAACAAAAGGGGAAGAGAACGAGGAAGTCAGCTTTCAAGTTATACCTGTTATTATTAATAAACATCAAGAGTAATGCTCTTGCGTGCCTTCCTGCTGTATCAGCAATGGCTGTGTAGATCACAGGATGAGATCAGCACGTGCCCCACACACACACACACACACACTGAAAACGTTAGTACGATTGCCATCTCACTGATCAAAATGAACCAGACTTTGGGGTCAAATGTTCTCAGAAATGTTCCCGGGGCCCTAATTGGAAAACGCCCTGACATTTATTAAAAATTTTAGTACACAAACTTCAACAGACTCGTGCTTATAAAATAAAGAATCTCTCCCACATTCACACACTTACACACACGTGATTTTCCCCTCAAAGGACAGATAAACATTCCTAAGAACTGAAATCAGTAAAATGAATCCGCCAGCTCGGGCCGTGTGACTCACTGATCTCTAACTGTCTCTGGATTCGCCCTTTGCTCTTTTCTCTGAAGTCCACCTGAGCTTCGTTGTACTTCGTCATCACGTCCACGAACCTCCTGGACAGAACTGCATGCTGGGAGATAAAGTCGAGATGATATTAGCTCTTCGTGTGTGTGTATATAAATGTGTGATTTTATGTGGTGGGAGGACGTTCGCTAACCTGCGACTTGCGTATCCTCATGTCAGCGGACACTCTTTCTCCTTCACCTGTCTCGAGATCCCTCTCGATGCCTGAGAGCAAAAACACACGAATGATATTTACAGACGTTTGGCTGATGTGTGTAAAAGTTATTTTTTCTCCCTCCATCACCACATGACCCCAGCATGCTGATGAAGAACAAACTCACTCTTAAGCTTGTTGCGTGCGTTGTTGGCCTTTTTCTTGATGTCGTTGGTAAGAGACTCCAGGTCATCCTGCGTTTCTGAAGTAACAATAAAAACACGTTTAGAAGATTAAAAAACACGGAGGCCTGTGTGCACCTGACATTTAAATATTACGTTTTCATAAGTTTGGATGCTAAGTTATCAAGTAACAGAACAGGTTGCGCTATGATAGGAAAACAATCAACAGCAGGGTGTTGCCGAGTGCCATTAGTCACACGTCCAGGAGCATTATCTTCTACTTCCTCTTTTATTCTTGTCTGTGTCGCGCTTGTGACCATTTTCTAGTTCCTTGCATTAGAATGTCTATGAAAAGAGTTAGATCCTGTTATGAGACACACCTGATAGAAAATGAATAGGAAAAAAATTACTACAACTTAAAAACAAACAAACAAACAAAAAAGTTCTTTTTTGTATAAAGATTCTTTTTTTGTGGAAAACATACAGTTACAACCCACTGAAGCCGGACTCCTCTATAAAATTTAAATAAATGTTTCCAAAAGTTCCCCATAATCACTGATTGTAAATTTTTTTTGTTAAGTAACACGTGAAAACCAAAGCACAGGCGTGTGCTTCAAAATGAGACGCATAATTAAATTGAGTTTGATTGAGTACTTTATCTTTGTCTTTTGTTGGCTGATTCGATTCATGGAGTCGCTGGCTCAGGTTTTGGTTCGGAATCGATTCACTTTTTTTTTTTTTTTTTCATACAGACCAAAGACGGGAACCCAACCCTGCATTTTCATTGTTCGTTAAATATTTTTAGTAGATCCAACATGGCTTACTCCAAAAAAAAAAAAAAAAAGAGAGAGAGAGAAAAACCTATGAAAACTGAAACTTCAAAGCTGTATGGACGGATCAACGTATGTTTATTCTTCCTGTGTGAAGTTTAAAACCAGTTTCTCTCATATGTTCTGAAACCGTGTTGATGATATAAAGCAGTGATGTGAGGCAAAAACACGGGTCGTTTAAACATAACGGGTCTGTCAAAAATAATCGTGCGCAAACCAAATATTTATGTGTAATTCTGTGTTTTGTCCAAGTTGGATTGCAAAATCAGTTTACAGATACGAGATTTTGTGGGTTTGTTACAGTACAACTCTGAAATATACGACTCAGACACAAAACTCGTTTATACCACTCCTCTGTTACACGGACGAATTGCAAAATTACGCCCACAAATATAGTCTGTGACATCACTGTCAAAAATATGTCATCAAGGCTACATGCACAGGCATCACTATCCAAGGGAAGGGGAGTCGATTTGGCGCACGCACACCGCCACCGTTTTAAACCTATTTATTCCGGCACGCTACATTCGTGGGCGTAATTTCGCAATTCGTCTGTTTATTTTTGACCGTGATTTTATACCATAGTCGTTAGAGTAAACATATCGGCAGCAGTCTGATGGTGAGGGCGTGTTAAATACCCGTAAGTCTAAGTAATATGTCTATACTTCTAATATAAATTTTATGAAAACAAATAGTAAATGTACTTTATTACATAGGAAGATAAAAGCAAAAGCGGCCACGTCTTCTTGCATCGTTCACCGAGCGTGTGGTCATCAGCTTTGCATGACATTTTTTTATTGTCTCCCGACAATTTTTTATAGAATTCCACCCTCCATTAGCTCGCTCCTGAGCGGTCAAGTAGTCGGCCTTCTTTGTTTATGTTGCATGTGCTGCCTTTCGTGGCCGATGCCTGTACTAGTGACGCGGGAAATATGAAATGCTTCGGCTTCCGAGTGGCACAGTGGTAAAGTGCTCGCCCTATCTGATTGACCTCGTTCGGGAGTTCGATTCCCGGATGATGCTGTAACCACTCGCAGCCGGAGGTCTTTAGAGAGCTGATTGGCCGAGGGGATGAGAGGTACTTTCCCACATTAGGTGGGAGGTAATGCTCCCACATTAATCACGGCTCTACAGCCAATCAGGGGCGTCAGTGAGCTCATGCAAGCGGAAGGAGCGGATAGCGCTGTCCTCTGAGTGTGTTACTCCGCCCCCAAGTGAGTGAGCAGTTCGAAAAGATGCGGTCGGCTGGCGTCACGTGGTTCGGAAGAAACACGCGATAGTCTTCAGCCCTCCCGACTGAGTGGCAGTAGTAGCCTTAATGTGGGACGCCCCCTAGTGACAGGGAGGAATTAGACACAACTAAAACAGGGAGAAAATCAGGGGAAAAAAAAAAAAGGAAATATGAAATGCTATTTACTTCTGTCTATTTAGTTACTGTTTTCATCATGACTCCTGTGACACTACAGGTTCTATAGCCATTAAATACTGCCTAGTTAATTTTCAGCCACTCTCTATAGAGAGCTAAATCCTTCCGCAAACATGAAACGCGGACCTCGGCTCAAAGAAAATTTTTCATTGATCGATCTTTCTTAAAATTTAATTCAGTACTGCTGATCCTCGCTAGTGTGACTACTCATGATTAATTTTTCAAATCGCACCACACCCCGAGTCTATAATCCCACACACTCACACAGTGTGCACTCTGCACAAAAACATTAAAGACGCAGTGAAGCGAAATGTAGGCCACTCGGAGCGCCCAGCTATCAGATTTCTAAGCAAACAGGTCTTTTCAGGAACTGACAACATCGACTGTGAGAAACTGAAAAACTGAACTGATCTTTCTGAGGGGAAAAAAAAACTCAATACTGATACCAAACCAACCGAGACCTTTGAGCTGCATTTCTCATGCTTACTTGTTTTGCTGTATCATCATCAGCATCCCTGTATAATGTCATTCCCTCACAGTGGAACTTCGTCTACTTCCACTTCTTGTTGTATAATTCATAATTCACCTGGCTGCTCTGTACTATTAATGATTCATTAAACTAGCGTCAGATCAAAGACAGACGTTTAACCGTAATCGAGTTTCTCCTCAGCGAGCCGGTGTGTGTTCTTTACCTGGCCGGATGGTGTGTTGACGGTAAACACCAGCACGGCTACACAGATCCAGCGTTAACAGTCTGATGCTTTAACAGGCTGTTTAACCTTACGGGCTACTCCAGAACTGACAGAGGACAGGTTAGCTGAAGTAAACAAGATATTAAAAGTCTTGTTTCTGTTACACATTTCTATCAAACGAGACAAAAATAATGAAAACTCATTATTGACTGACAAATATTTGTGTTTGTCATCCTGGTGTGTGTACACATCTCTGGCTCTGTTATTAAGAAACAAAGAATGTGGTGCAGACCACACCACACAACTCTTTTTCACTTTATACTAATATCGGTAATATAATGCACTTTATATTAATATCGCTCAGCTAGACTGGTTAGATGTGGCGCCGCTTGGCCAATAAATGTCCAAGAATTTAGGGGTGGGGCTTCTGAAGGGAAAGGTGTATCAACAGTCTTTCTATAATATCGCTGACTTCTCCTTTAAATTAACCTAAACTTAGCTTAATTCATTAGTTTGTACCCACACATTAGTAATGTAATGTGATTTACTTTTCGCTTTTTGGGTTCAACCACATTTGCCATACCATGCAATACTCATGATTGAACAAAAGAAAAATCCTAAAAATCATGCTCGTATATTAAAACCTCACCGCATGAAGGAATTCCCCAGATCAGTACACGTATACGAGGGGTGTTTGAGTCAAACCAGGACTTTTGATTGTGCAGAATAACAGAACACTCCCTTTATTTCTCTATATTACACACTAATCCACTTATCCTAGTGTTTCACCAGTGTTTGGATACCATCAAGTTAGAAAGTTTTCTTTGATCAGCCTGCCTGCTTCCCTTTAAACCCTGGCTTCACAAGAACTCATTTAATGACCTGAACATGTGGAAATTGCTTGGATCGCGGTCAAAACTGTGAAATGTGGTGATAACCCCAAGCAGTTCCCACAGACTGAGAAAGTCCCGGTTTGACCTAAACGCACCTTGTAGAACCTAATACATATTTTCACATTTATGTATTTCCTGTGAAGTGCTGAGGAGGACACTTCAAACGTTCAGTCCTCAAAACGCTTTAGTGATAAATACTATCTGGCAAATCAAGAGATATTTTAAATTTAAACCCGACGCTGTAGATAAAATGAAGGATGTCAGATTAACAGTGTGCAGTCATCACGTACATGATTTTCCGACTACCGTATGAGACGCTGTACGTAAACCGCTGTTCACGAGATGACTTTAATAATCAGGTAACTTCTTAGACCTGTGATTGAGATGCTTAAAATCAAGGCTGCAAAACTGTAAACCCCGACTGAATGTATTTTGAAAAATGTACAAAAGAACAAAATCAGGAACAAGATTAAAAAAAAAAAAAAAAGGAAGTAAATCTGAAAAGCTATTTAAATATTTGTAATGAACTCGACACTGTATCACTTTGAAAACCACTTTCTGGTTTACGATTCCCACTGTGTCTGTGTCTGTCTGTGTGCCCGTGTGTATGTGTCTGTGTGTCTTACTCTGGTCAGACGTTGGTGCCGACAGAATAACAGAATAAAGTTTCTTCACTTCAGCTACGTTTGCATCGATCTTATCGATGCTGTTTCTTATTTCGTCAATCTGAAAAATAAGACAGTCATTGAAAATGAGCACACGAGCGAGTTGATGTAACAGGTCAACACTGGTCTTTCGAACTAGGCTCTGGTGTTTACCTCGGAAAAGAAATCGTCCATGAACGCTGCGTTGTCCACGGCGATCTCGACGTCCTCGTCGTCATGGTCACGAGTCTGTGAAAGAGCAAGACAGAAGGGTTGGCTTATGAGAGACGAGTTACGCTGATCAGCTGGGAGCTTCACACAAGACAGGTTCTAGAGTTTCGAATCAGAGCGTTTCCATGAACACGTGACATCAATGTCTGGTTTATTATAATCAGTGACAACAAGATCGGCGAAATTATACACAGGTAATGTACGCATAGTCAGGAATTCACGCGTAATTTTGACTGATGCGCACTGAACGTGACCTATGGACTCGGAAGGTGCTTTTCAGTCGGCCTGAGGTACCCTGTGAGTAATGTCCAGGAAACGAGTGAAGAACGGGTCTTCACCGGAAAAGAGAATGAAATATTTCCCATTAGTCATTCCGTCTCGCGGAAGCGGTAAAAAATTTAACTCAAAAAAAGATTTATACAGGACAACATATTAATAGAACATAATAATTATAATTGTAATTTTTCAAGAAATCTGGAGTATTATATAGGCTAGTAATCTGTAAAAAGAATTATCTGTACATCTTTAATAAATTATTATTATTATTAATTATATAAAAAAAAAATTTATTTACAAGTTATACAAGTTTCATTATTATACATGTTTTATAAGGCTATCAGTTTTTGTTTCAATAAATATTCAACATTTAATGTCCGTAGGTATCCAAGGTGCTTATGTTACCATGGTAACGGACGGAAGAAGTGACATCAGCGCTGGTGACGTATGGTGGAGTTCGGTCGAGGGAAGTTCCTTTCACCGACATTCCCTGCAAAAGGAGCAAGGAGTAGGGAGCACCGTGTGAAGTGCACTTCCACAGAATTGAACATAGCTAAAGATTTGCGCTAAAACCGTCCAATCAGAAGCCTCGTCCACCAGAGTCTTTTTTTGCTTCAAACTGTGTGTGGTTTTAATGAACAGGAACGGCTAATTTTTTAATATTAATATAAATAATTAGCTGTGTCGATCACATGCAATTTAATTGCACACTCATCAGCGCGTTTTAAATACTAAATGCTGTGTGTAATAGTTGAACATCATAGTTTAAATTGCAATCGCCGTATGTGTCAAAATAATCACAATGTGAAATTTTTTTTAAAACTTTATTTCTGCTAAAAGCATCGTCATCATCAGACGCCGATTTTATCTGGAAAAGCCTGTAATTTTCAGAACTGCACCTTCCTTTGTACTGTATTGTCCAAGCCCTAACACACCTGACTCAAACATTTAGTAGATCCTGATGACCTTGTTTTGCTGGATTAGGTGTGTTAGATCAGCATTAGATTCGGTGCTTCTGAATCAGAAAGAATGAAGATGTCTGTCTGATAATAGTTATATAAGTGTCTGCTTTATTCCATCTTACAAAACAAGAGCAGACAAACCAGCAGCCAGGGAACATGTGAGACAGACACTGTACCTGGACTGTTAGTGATGGGCATCGCCACAGATCACCCGGTACAATGTTATCACGATACCCAGGGTTTGATTCGATTTTTATTACGCTTCTGTAAACATCGTGATTTTATTTGATATTAATGATTCAATATGAAATAGTTTTTTCGTAAGATTTAGTTACTATTCTAAAATAAATTTAGCAAATAATTTGCTTCAAGATGCGGCACTGCGTGACAATGCGTGACCCCTGTAGGATTTTCAAGGAAGTGCAACCTCAAATAGAAAAACATAATTTAATTTAAAATTTATTTTAAAAAATAGATTTTGAAGTTAGTATAGATTTTGAAGTTAGATTTTGAAGTTTCTGCTATTAATTGTTGTATGTATTACTAGACAAAGCTAACTAACAAGGTTGCTTACTTTTTAAACTTAAAGTTTACATAAGCTTACCCTTTGCTATACGAGTACGGTTACGTAAACTGTAAGCCAAAAGTTAAACTTAAGATGTTAAGAAGTGTGAAGTTTGCCTTGAGGTATTTGCGTCAGGATCGTGTCCTCATCCCAACAGGTTTCTCTCTTTTTCTTTTTGCATTTTTTTTACGATCAAGTGAATTAAAAAGATGCATATCAGACCTAATTAATTGAATTTTCTCTTTACAAAAAAACAAACAAATAAAAAATTCACAAATTTCACCTTAATAAGATTTACAATTAATTTTGAGTGGTTACTCTGACTTACACATACGTCTCCACTTCACTTGGCAGGAGCTCTTATCCACGACATCTTACATAATCACTTGGTAAACATATGGTTTTGCTAGCTCACGTCTCTCACGTCTAGCAAACTGACCTCTCTGGAGATTTGTTCACTCTCGATTACGACACTGCACCTTCAACATTCATTTTGAAGCCATTAAAATTTAAATAAATTTTCCCACAAGATACAGAAAATAAATCTGTTAACTGACATGTTGGCATCGTACAACCGTACACGCTCATCCTTGGACGTTAGCGTATATTCTAATGCATCTACAGTGCAATAGACGGAAGATACAGCAGGGGAGACTGTGGAAGACAAGTATATGCAACAGTCTGGCTGCTATAGCCTTCGAGTAGGGCTTATTGATGGGGTTCCACTAGGGCTTGCAAATTTGGCACGTTTTTCTTAACTGATAGCATAACAATCAATAATCGATCATTCGCTCACAACACATGTTAACATTATGTGTAATAACAGCATTTTGCAATTAAATAATCGCTCAGATCCCTTTTGCTATTTTTATTTTTTACAATTTACAATTTAGGATTAAATGTGCAGCACTATTATTAATATTCAGTAGCTTAATTGGTGTTAATTATATTAACTAGTAATATTTGTTTTGCATAATGTTTCTCTTTTCTCTTTACTAATAGATGTAGCTCACTCATCTATTAGTTTAGTGGCTTTTTTAAGTGGCCTTGTTTGTGAGTGAGGACAGAGATGAGGAATGCTTTCAGTATCCTTATCTATCTATCTATTTATTTATTTATTTATTTATTCAGGTTAAACTATTTGAGCTTAACTAATGAAGCTTATATAACTACTAGGGGGGAATTTACTCGGTTTATTCTTATATGTGGTAATTCATGTCCGCCTCAATTTTTTGGAAAATTGTTTGAATTTGAAGTGGTAAAAATAGTAAAAAAAAATAATAATAATCATATCGATCGGATATTTATAAAATCGTGATACTTCCTGTTAACGTGCATTGGGGCAAATAACCGAATTATTGTTATACTATCGGTTAAGAAAAATGTGCTGTAGTAGAATTTTTTTTTCCCTCTCAGTTGGATTTCTTTAAATTAAACAATCAGCACAATCACAACATAGTTATCATCAGTGATAGCTGACCAGCTGATACCATAATATCACAATATCTGTACGTGCCGATTTGATTCGTATTGCGATTCTGTAAATATCATGAGAATCTAAATATCCAAGAATCTATAAGATTTTTTTTTTTTTTTTACCATTTTAAACAAGCCAATGTGTGAATAAATGAAAGAACACCACCTGCAGGATTATAGAGGAATAGAAACATTGTACCACCTCAAATTTAAATAATTTATAAATAATTGATTTTGGAGTCAGTGTGGTGATACATGAATTAACACAAAAGAATTGCGATTTGTAACTGAATCGGTTTTCCTCCCAGCCTCAGTAGTTATGTAAACTAAAGCCCAAATAGCTTAACCAGGAAAAAATAAATAAATAAATAAATAAATAGGGCTGTTGAAAGGCTATTCAAAAACAAAGCCACTTAAAATACGACCATAATAGTTCACTACTACAAATCGCCCGAACTGAAGTTAATAGATGAGTTAATAGATTATGCAAAACAAATATTACCAGTTAATACAATTGTTAACACCAATTAACCTACTACTTATTAATAATAAAAAAGGGACCTGTGCGATTATTTGAATGCAAAAGGCTGTGATTATTACAGATAATGTACGCGTGATCCGGATTTTTTGTTGTTGTAGAGTTTGTAATAATATGTATATTTTTTCACTTAATTTTTTTTCTGTTTAAATAATTGAGTTTTTTTTTTTTTTTTTGAGTTGATAAATTAGCACTGGCAAACATCCTCATAATGAGATTATTTGTGCCATTAATAGCTGTTACCCTAAATGGTACAAAATGGTACATTTAATAATAGTTACATATCGCAGCCCTGATTAACAGGGTTGCAGATTTCACAATGATATTCGAACATGTTAACAATCAATAATGGATTAACCATTAATAATTGATGATAACCGGAGGAGGACTTGTGCATCTGGTTAAGTTTTATTTAAAGAGTTCTAGCAGCACAGCTTAAACACTGACCTCCACTTACTGTAATAATCTTATTCAACTGCAGTCAGAGCGTTGATTTGCTCAGCCCCCATCTCTCTCTCTCTCTCTCTCTCTCTCACACATGAACACACAGACCCGTCTGAGGTTAGCACCTCCGTACAGCCATGCACACCTCAGCTGTGCAAATGAGGCGCTCGTGAAACCCTTGCAAACATGCGACATGTGATGCTGTTAAATGTTTGGTTTACTAAAAGTGTTTTACAGCAACAGCGATCAGTTTTGTAACAGACTTGTCTCTTCAAATATGTTATTAGTAAGCATGTAAGGTGCCTGGGTAACAAGAGAGATCTGCTAATGTTACATTACAGCTGTGTTGTCGAGGTTACCACTACTTTTTATTGAGTTAAATTCTTAATGATAATTAATTCATTAAAGGATTCATTAAAATTCCTAGTTTCTACAGCTACAGATTTATTTCCGGTCACCGGAGCTCTTAGAGCCATGTGATTTAATCGATTATGCAATTTAATCAATCTCTGGCATGTCAGTTTTAGATTTCGAATCATTTCACACTTTTTAAATTATTTAGAGAAACAGACACCAAATGCTCTAAAATGTAGTAATTTCTTCAAATTATACACCTTATATAACTTTAGCAGGCAATAGAAAGCACCTCCATCGTCTGTAAGATGCGGGGCATTTTGCCAGCACTACTTCTTTGGAGTTTTTGAACAGTTGGTGCAATACTGCCACCTACAGGACTGGAGTGTGGAGTAGAAGATTGGCAGGAAACAAACAGAAGATTTCTTTGTATGAGACATGGCATTTAACACTGCTTGAAATAAACTGTAAACATTATTGCTGTTGAATTGGATCGATTCGAATCCACAACTCTGGCGGCTGTCCTTGTAGGACTATTTGCTTATATACATCTGACGCTGCTTGACTCATATTCACGGTTTTAAAACCTTAAGGCCAAACGCCATTAACAAATGCATCCCTCTTTAAATTACCACAGTTGATGGAGTTTTATAGCAGGGTTTCTTTTTTTTTTGCTGGACATTTGCATGTCACCTGTCACTACAACCCAGTTATTGTTTCCCAGAATGTATTTTTAGTATAATTGAGTTGTTTTATATGCAAATTTTTTTTTTTAAAGTTCCTCCCAGCTTTAGCGATCCGGTTTATCTGCCTGCAGGGCCTGTAGCGCTCGCCTTATGGTTTTGAGATTGTGAGTGCGCTGCCCTGTCAGTCAATCACAGTGACAAAATCTAATTCTGTGGCTTTGTGAGTGGGTCATGTTCATGTAGAGAGCAGATAGCACTTTCTTCTGCGTGTGATGAGCAAAAAGCATGAAGAGGAAAAAGAAATGGTCGCCAGTGGGTCATGTGATTGATTTTACATTGTCACTGGTTAGTAGTGTATTAGTTAGTATTTCCTGACTAGCAGACCACAGGCAGTAAGGATGGGCAGACATGTCTCCCTCACCTCAGCACTGGAGCCCCACAAGGTTGTGTTCTGAGCCCCCTGCTGTACTCGCTATACGGCCATGACTGTGTGGCCACTACCAACTCCACCACCATCATCAAGTTTGCTGATGACACCATTGTGATGAGCCTGATCTCTGACAATGATGAGACAGTCTACCTGGAGGAGATTAGAAATGTGGAGAACTGGTAACAGTGGAACAACCTCCTCCTTAACATCAGCAAGATAAAGGAGCTGACAGTGGACTTCAGTACGAAACAGTAGAGGAACTACCAAACCCACATCATCAACGAGAGCCCAGCTTCCTATACTCTGTCTTCACATCACGCATAACCTTTCCTGGTCCTGTCACACAAAAAGGCCGGGAGCGTCTCTACCACCTCAGGCGCTTGAGAGATTTCAGACTGCCCTCCAAGTTGCTTAGGAACTTTTACTCCTGCACCATAGAGAGCATCCTGACAGGAAACAAAAGCATCGCAACCTGGTTTGGGGACAGCACCATGCTGGACAGATGAGCTCTACAAGGGTGGTGCAATCAGCTGAGCGCATCATCCGCACCAAGCTCCCTGACCTGCCCTCAATCTACAGCAAGCGGACATTGTGACTGGACATTGTTTTTCTATTTCAAATCCACTTCAATTCTGTTTTATTACTCGTACATCGTGTAAATTGTACAGCTAAAAATTTTCTATATTTGTATAATTTTTATTCTATTCTTATTTCATTATATATACACACTTTATTTGAATATCTTCTTTTTTATACTCTATTTTTCTTTTTCTTATTATATTCTTATTTCATATTCTTTATTTGAATACTCTTCTTTTTTTAATTTTATGACAGTTCTTTTATGACAGTTTATGTGACAAGAAAAATGGAATTTTTCAAATTTTGAATTTGAATTTATTTGGCAGTTTTTTTATGAAGAGTGAGCAGATCCAACGGACACCACCGTGGCTTAGTTCTTGATGGTAGGGTTCAGTTTTAGTGGTTTAGGCTCCTTATCCACGATCTCATTTCCGACATACTGCTCATGCTTAGGGCGTTAATGATAAGCAGCGACCTCGAGACTCGGTGGTGGACGACGTCTTTATGACACACGCTGCCAGTCACAAGATGTCCAGCTCAAAGTTCGAGTCAAAACGTCTTTTTCCCAACCGTCATCAAATTAGTGGTTGTACTGCCCGACCACAAACAGCTACACACTAACAGACACTCAACACACACACACACACTCAAAAGATGACACCATAAACCTCTATATTTTTTTTACCGTTTTCTAAGAACAACACTGACATTAATACCATACACAACAAAAAAAGTGTCAAAATAAAATTATATTATAGTTTAAATCTTTAACGTTTAAATCTATTTCAGTTGAAGGCTGAGCAAAACTATTTAATTTAAGCATTAAATATCAAGCTGTAAGATAAATCCCAAGTCTCTGTATGGATCTGTTCGACGAATTCTTCACAGAATCAAAGATTATAAATAAACAAATTAACAAAAAAAAGTTATGTTATGTAATAAAGTCATTAAATAATCTTTGACACAGGGAGAATTTGTAACAAAATTCATGACGATGCACTTTACATGAGAGAGAGAGAGAAAAGAGAAAAGAAATAACATTAACAGGAGCTATAAATGGTTAAAAAGTTAATAATACTCTGCCTGGGAGCAATAAAAGAATTGCACACACACACACACACACACACACACACACACACACTACTATGTCGTTCAACCGCTTTTAGCTTTGATTACAGCACACAGCGTGGTGTCAGGTTTGTGTGTGAAAATGTTTCCTCATGCTCCCAGAAACACAATCTTTCATAATTCGTGTCCTGGAATATTTTAAAGAAAACCTCATTCAGTACATTCAGGTCGTCAGCTGACTTCATCTTATTGCCACATATCGTTGCCAAGCCTCGACCTGAGCGACTGAAGCAACTCCAGATCATAACACTGTCTCCAGAGGATTATACAGTAAGCACTATAAATGATCACTTCATGAGTTTCCCTTCTTACCCTGGCGCGCCCTTCCCTCTGGAATAGCCTCAATCTCGACTCGTCAGGTCACATGACCTTTTTCCATCACTCCAAACTCCAATCTTAATGCTCCCTAGCAAATCCAAGCCTCTTTTTCTAATTAGTCTCACTAGTAAGTGGTTTTCTCATGACAACACATGGTTTTTCAGCCAGCCAGGGTAGTCGTATATGCGTAGAATAAACACTTCGGGATGAACTGGTATTAGAAATGAATCAGCATTGTTTTAATTATAGTAACTCATCATTATGTCGCCGCTCCTTCATGGATTATATTCTTATAACAGACACATATTTATCCCATGCGCAGTGTTTCACAAAGGTCTGAAATATACTTGCGGTGGTACAGTGTGTCCCAGAAAATGTGACATCATTTGAAATATGATTATCTGAGTAACTACCTGGCATTGGCAAAAATTAAACAGACTATAAAGGATATATTTATTTATCAAAATTTCAACAAACGGATATAGATTTTTATAACCGATTTAACAAAGTCTCACAAATGTTGTCAAAATGTTCTCACAAAAGCTGCACCGTCTGTGATACGCTGCATTTGCTGCCTCTCAGTACGATGCCTGTTTATCTTACTAGCGATTATGGTTAAGGCATGTTAATCGAGAGAATTTATTCGATCACGGATGGAATTGTTCTTCCGAACAGATTTTTAAAAAGGAAGAGTAAATATACTTAGGCAGCCTGCCTAAATATACTCTACGTGTGGGAAACATTGCATGAGTATTCAGTTTGTAGGGTGCACAAACGTCTAAATAGCGTACACGTGTTCTTCATACATACATTATATAAAAAAATATTTTATGGTTAAGGTCTGATTTGTCTTGAGCATAAATTTCTCACAGGGTTTGAGGTAAAAATTATAAGCATTGAAAAGCTGTGTAACCTGTTTTGTACAAACAGATCAATTATAATTTTTTATGATCTTCTGCGCCACACACTAATCCGGCTGATGGTGCACACTACAGCAAAGATAACTTTGCAAATCGAGAGTATTTTGTGATTACATCCCCCATCCACCCCCCCCCACCCCCAGAGTGGCATACTTTTAAGAAATCCATGGATTTTACACTGTTTATCATTTCTGAACCATTGATTCAAAGAATCAACCAACAAAATATTGATTAAATCGCACAGTTCTAGTTTTTAGCTTGCATTATTTTTTTTAGCTTTATAATCAATTCCTGATCTTCAACTGCATCAGGGATTCATAAAGCAATGCAGCGGAGATTTAGGCTCCTACTGTACCTGCAATGCATTCTGGGATGCTCAGACTGATGGAATATCATGAGCAAATATTTCTCTCTCTCAGTTTTGTAAGAACAAAATCTGTCTGATATGGAATTCTGACTGCTATCGATGTCCTTCCTGGACATCAGAACAATACACACACAGAGAGACACCCTAACTTCTTTCACAAGACCTAAACTAAACACAACATCAATACTTGGATATAAAACACATGAAACGCTTTGCTTTAATAATGTCTTAACAGAGGAAAGATGTGAATGGTTATAAAGCTGAGAACACCGTATGCTTGTGCGAAGGTCAAAAAGACACACAAACACACATTTATATACACACCAAGCACGCACTGGAAAAGCTGAGAAAGTGTGATAAGGCGACACAAGACTTCCTGAAGAGAGACTGTGTGTTTGCATGTGTGTTTGTGTGTGTGTGTGAACAAGTGAGAGATGTCTGTTTAACACTAGCTCAGCAGAAATCTCACCCACCCGGGTAACACAAGCAAGAACAAAGGTGTGTGTATGTGTGTGTGTGTGTGTGTGTGTGTGTGTGTGTGTGTGTGCTGACTGAGAATAAAAGAAGCATTTCCCTCCATGTGTGACCGGAGGGAAGAAGCAAAGCTGAGCATTTAAGTGAAGAGGAGTTTCCTGGAAGTCCACAGGAGAAAAACACACACACACTCACACACACTACTCAGCTGTTGAGTGTCCCACGGAGCCTGGCAGAGGAGTTTTTGTGCGTACATGTGCATGCGAGTGTGTGTGTATGTGTGTGTGTGTGTGTGTGTGTGTGTGTATGTGTGTGTTCATTCAAAATAAGCTTGTGTGCGCACAAGAGAAGAACAAAGCAGCTCCACCAACAAGTTAAACATTACACAGAGACAGATCTCTGAAAACACAGGCCAAAGTAAAGCCTGCAGCACCCCAAGGAGACGACGCACATCACAACGACGACACACACACCACGACGACACACACACACACACACACAACAATGACACACACACACACGACGACGACGACACACATGACAATGACTATACACACGACAACACAATCCTCCTCATCAGCCCTCTCAGCTGCGCTATCATCTCTCCCTGACTTCAGAGAGATCGGACAGGAGATAAGTCACAAGCGTTTGATTTGTATCTCTGATCTGAAAAGTTTCTTAGAATTGTGTAAAGTAGGCTCCGTCGTAAGCAGTGACGCGCGCGCACACACACACACACACAAACACACACAAACACACACAAACACACACAAACACACACACACACACACACACACACACACACACACACACGCTTAACCTCCTCCATAATCTTTCTTCAAGTCCAGGTTTCTGCCAGAAGCGTAGCGCTGAGGAAAATATTTAACTGACAGACAAATGTTGCCATGCCAACAAATCCTGCCTCTGACTCGCAGGAGTTTATTTGATCTCTGACTCTTTCTTTCATGCTATGCATTAATTTGTCCTTCATCCCATCTCACTGTCTGTCTGCCTTTTTGCCCATCTTTCTGCATTTGTTCGGTCTGTCGTTGTTCTATGGGTCCGTTACGGACTGTCAGTCTTTTTGCCTGTGGTGTCCTGGTCGCCTTGTCTGTAGGTCTGTCCATAGGGGTTTCAGCCGAGCTGTCAGTTGTTCTGTCTCTCAGCCCGCCTGTCTCTTGTCAGTGTCTGTCTGTCTGTCTGTCTTGCGGTCTGCCTGTCTGTATGTCTCTCTGCCTTCCCACCTGTCTGTCTCTTGGTCGGTTTGTCTGTCTACCAGCCTTCCCACCTGTCAGTCTTTCGGTCTGTCTACCTGCCCGTCTGTCTCTGGGTCGTTCTATCTGCCTCTCAATCGGTCTATCCGCTCGTCAGTCCGTCTATCCGCCCGTCTGTCTGTCTCTCAGTCCGTCTGCTGTTCATTCCGTATATTTTATCTATTAGTCAGACTTGTTGAATTTTTTGTGCCTGTCAGTATTTCATGTAGCCTGTCTCTCGGTCAGGTTGTTAATCTGGCTGATTTCAGGCTTTTTTTTTGACTGACAATGTACTATATCCATGTGTCCTATGTCCATGTGTTATGTCCCATGTGTGTCAGTCCACAAGTCTCTCTCTCTCTCACTCATTGGTGTATTCTCAATCCACATTAAATTATTTCTGTGCCCCCCCCCCAAGTATTCTTTCTATTTGTCCATCTCTCTCTCTCACTGTGTGTGTGTGTGTGTGTGTGTGTGTGTGTTTTGTATAATGTCTCTGTATGTACAACACAGTCCAGCCGATCAGTGTCATACACACACTTGTCTGTCGCTCTTCGTCCCATGACCCCCACAGCTGAGTCAGTTGAGCACATCATCCATCATCTACATCTCTGACACGTCTATTACACATCTATAACTCTAATAATAACACATGAGAGGTTATTTCTGTCCTTATTATGACTATTATTATTATTATTATTATTATTATTATTATTATTTCCTCTTTGTGTTAAATCACACAGCTGGAAAGAACAGCTCCTGTTTGGGATGCAACTTACTTAACTTATTTAAAAGTCCTAAATTAACCGTTATTTTCTCCTTTAGTGAGATATCACGCGCGTGTTGTTTTATTAAACCCACAGGAAGCAGCGAAAGGAGCCGAACTCGACACTTCTGACACGGAAAACCGCTGTTTATCAGCTGAGATGTTAATCTGAATCCCTCACTCACTCACTCACACACACACACCACACACACTTACCGCCTTCAGCTGCTCCAGCCGGTCCTTCATGTCTGTGTTTTTTTATGTCCAAAATGACGGAAAGCAGAAAAAAAACGATAAGGACCGAAGGTGGAAAAGTGAAGCAGCTGGGAAGTGAAAAGCCGAGGCCGGACACAACTTTTCCTCTGTGTGTGTGTGTGTGTGTGTGTGTTTCTCTCCCTCAGACTGCAGTCTTCCTCCTCCAGCTCCACTTTCTCCAAAAACGCTCCATCAAAATGGCCGCTGCGCTCCAAACAGCAGGCTTTACTGTCCGAATTTATCCGCTCAGAAGATTAAAAACAAAACTCGTGTAAGATTAATCTCTCTCTCTCTCTCTCGCTCTCTCTCTCTCTGTGCGTCTGTACTCGCAATAAACCCTGTCCCTCCGCGCATGCGCACTAGCACACCTATGCAAACCGCTTGATGAAGATGGACACGCCCTGTTTGCGGTGCACCTGTGCGCGCGCGCACCTCTGTGACGTCATTCGTTCTAAGAGGTGACACGCGTATGAAAATTTTGCTGCCCTTTAGCTTAGAACAACTCGTGTGTGTGTTAGAAATACTGACACATACTTCATAATTTCTGTGTGTGTGTGTGTTTGTTGAAACTACTGACACATAATTCATGATTTGTGTGTGTTTGTTATTACTGACACAGTTCATGAATCCTCTCCCTGTTTGTGTGTGTTTGTGTATGTGTTCAAACTACTTTTGTGTGTTTCTTGTGTTTCTTTTTGGTTCTCTTTCTCTCTTCCCCTCCAGCAGTGAGTGAACAGATAAACCTGGTTTATTGTACATCTTGGATCATGCACTGAATAAGCCATTACATAACTCATCTACTTTATTACTGTGTGTGTGTGTGTGTGTGTGTGTGTGTGTGTGTTTGTGTGTGTGTGTGTGTGTGTTGTGTGATGTAGCCAACCGGAAGAAAACCTGTCCACATCTTATGTAATTATCATAAAAGAAGAACTACAGCTTATTTCAAGGGACAAAACAGACACTGCTCAGTACAATTAAACACATCATACAGTCATTAAAAAGAATAGGATATACCGGAATTGTGGACCGGATTAGCAAGTTAATCATTTCTAATTATTAACTGACCTGAGAGTCAATTTGACAGCTGTCTCTGTAGCCACATTCAAGTATACTTACTGTATGTCTTCAACCGTGTTATTTATTTTCATGTTTGTTTGTTTTTGTTTGAAGGCTGGATAATTTTTTTTTTTTCAGATGAATACCAGACAGGTTAATTAGTATGAGTGGAGAGTTTTTAAAATCTCACAGTAAAGTGTACTATAATATTTGTTAAACTCATACTACATTTACAAATATTTATGAGGAAGGTAATACCCTAGTAAATGGTTCAACAAGAAGTTGTGTCATTTGAATTTCCTGATAATCATGAGTGCCTTTGTAGGCTGCACGGTGGCCTAGTTGTTAGCAGTGTGGCCTTGCACCTCCAGGGTCTGGTTTCGATTTCCCCCTCGGGTCTGTGAGTTTGCATGTTCCTCTGGGTACTCCAGTTTTCTTCCCACAGTCCAAAGACATGCAGATTAGGGGTTTGATTGGTGTTCTCAAATTGTTTGTAATGCACGTGTGTGTGTGTGTGTGTGTGTCCTGCGATGTATTGGCATCTTGTCCAGGATGCACCTCGCCTCATGCCCAATGTCTCCTGGGGTCAGGCTCCAGGCCCCCTGTGACTCCGTACACAGGATAAAGCTACCCTGTGAGAGCTTATAATCAGATAACTCATTCTAAAAAGTACATTTACCTAAATTAATTAAATCCAATGAATTTCATTTGTTTAATTATTTACCATAAAGTTATAATATAAAGTTTAGAGAACTTATTAATGTCTTTATGCCATTAACATGGATGATAATTAACCTTAACCAAAACTCAACCCTGTTGAAAATACAAGAGAAAATACAGCCAGTGGTTAAATAAATAAATAATGCTTTAACACCTGGTTAAAGGTTTTACAAGTTTGTGAAAGAATTATGAACTATATATATATATATATATATATATTTTTTTTTTTTAAAGAAAGAAAGAACTTTATATTAAATAGTAATGGATATACAGAAGCAATAAGAAATAACTTTTGTACATTTTTTAAATACAATTTAAACATTTATTTTTGGTATTTGTGCTTACTTTGATTAAATGCATGGTCAGAGTAAATTAAATACTGTAATTAATATTTACTTTAATAGCCAGCTGACCATTACATTTCTGAGAAGGTTTTAAGGGTATCTCGCCCCCTTGTGGCCAAAATGCTCAGACCAATTTACATGTACAGTCGTGGCCAAAAGTTTTGAGAATGACACAAATATTAGTTTTCACAAAGTTTGGTGCTAAACTGCTTTTAGATCTTTGTTTCAGTTATTTCTGTGATGTACTGAAATATAATTACAAGTACTTCATACGTTCCAAAGGCTTTTATCGACAATTACATGACATTTATGCAAAGAGTCAGTATTTGCAGTGTTGGCGCTTCTTTTTCAGGACCTCTGCAATTCGACTGGGCTTCTCTCAATCAACTTCTGGGCCAAATCCTGTTCTCAATGGGATTAAGATCTGGGGAGTTTCCAGGCCATGGACCCAAAATTTCAACATTTTGGTCCCCGAGCCACTTTGTTATCACTTTTGCCTTATGGCACGGTGCTCCATCGTGCTGGAAAATGCATTGTTCTTCACTAAACTGTTGTTGGATTGTTGGAAGAAGTTGCTGTTGGAGGGTGTTTTGGTGTTTTTGGGCAAAATTGTGAGTCAGCCCACTCCCTTGGATGAGAAGGGAGCCCCACACATGAATGGTCTCAGGATGCTTTACTGTTGGCATGACACAGGACCGATGGTAGCGCTCACCTTTTCTTCTTCGCATAAGCCTTTTTCCAGATGCAAACAATCAGAAAGAGGCTTCATCCGAGAATATGACTTTGCCCCAGTCCTCAGCAGTCCATTCGCCATACTTTTTGCAGAAGATCAATCTGTCCCTGATGTTTTTTTTGGAGAGAAGTGGCTTCTTTGCTGCCCTTCTTGACACCAGGCCATCTTCCAAAAGTCTTCACCTCACTGTGCGTGCAGATGTGCTCACACCTGCCTGCTGCCATTCCTGAGCAGCTCTGCACTGGTGGCACTCCGATCCCGCAGCTGAATCCTCTTTAGGAGACGATCCTGGCGCTTGTTGGACTTTCTTGGACGCCCTGAAGCCTTCTTAACAAGAATTGAACCTCTTTCCTTGAAGTTCTCGATGATCCTATAAATTGTTGATTTAGGTGCAATCTTAGTAGCCACAGTATCCTTGCCTGTGAAGCCATTTTTATGCAACGCAATGATGGCTGCACGCGTTTCTTTGCAGGTCACCATGGTTAACAATGAAAGAACAATGATTTCAAGCTTCACCCTCCTTTTAACATGTCAAGTCTGCCATTCTAACCCAATCAGCCTGACATAATGATCTCCAGCCTTGTGCTCGTCAACATTCTCACCTGAGTTAACAAGACGATTACTGAAATGATCTCAGCAGGTCCTTTAATGACAGCAATGAAATGCAGTGGAAAGGTTTTTTTGGGGATTAAATTAATTTTCATGGCAAAGAAGGACTATGCAATTCATCTGATCACACTTCATAACATTCTGGAGTATATGCAAATTACCATTATAAAAACTTAAGCAGCAACTTTTCCAATTTCCAATATTTATGTAATTCTCAAAACTTTTGGCCATGACACCAAGCAGCTATAAAACCCCATATAAATATAGCACTTAAACCCCCTTCATAATTTTGCTAAGGTCCCGTAGTGCTGCCTGAACAGCTCTGACCCATCGAGGCATGGACTCCACAAGATCTCTAAAGGTGTCCTGTGGTATCAGGTACCAAGACATTAGCAGCATGTTCGTTAAGCTGTGGAATGTGGCCTACATGGATCTGACTTGGTTCCTATAAAATCTTGATCAGGTTGAGATCTATGACTTTGGAGGCAAAGTCAAGACCTTGAACCATCATGTTTCTCAAATCATTCCTGAACCATTTTTTTGCAGTATGTCAGGGCACATTTAGGCCACTGAAAGAAGCCAATGCCTTTAAGGAATAGCAAGTGCTGCAGAGGTACGTACTTGGTCTCCAACAATGTTTAGGTAGGTATCTAACTGGCCTATCACAAAAACTTCTACATAAACTCCAACTCATCCAGAACTCTGCTGCCCGTATCGTAAATACCCACAATGCATCACATTACCCCCCACCCTTTAACAACTTCACTGGCTCCCCATTAAATACCGTATAGAGTTCAAAATTCTCCTCCTCACATTTAAGGCGCTTCATAATCTTTTTCTGCCTTGCTTATCAGAGCTCTTTCAGTTCTACACCCCCTCTCTGACGCTTCACACTTCTTCATCAAGTGATGGATTGGAACCCTGTCCAGGGTGTATCCCTGCCTTGTGTCCTGAGATAACTGAGATCCCTCTGCAACCCTACATGGGTTAAATGGTAGGGAAAATGAATGAATGAATGAAGGGATCTGCTCAGGACAAAATGTAGCATAGGCCTGATGGCTGCCTTGTGTAGCCTGTGTTCACTATGTGCATAGCTTATGCACAGCCCCAGAAATTAACATGATATCAACAGTGGGGACAGCGAAGTCAGCCGGCACGACAAAAATTGGTGGAAGTTTTCAAGGAGATATTATGTGACCAGGTCTGCAGGTCTGCAATTACCCCCATCTGAATGATGTATCTTTACCACAGCACTGTGGTCGCTGTCTTAAATAGCAACATGGTAACTAAGCTTCTCGATATTTGTTTACTTGATTCAAAACTGTCTGATCTCCAGTGTGCCCCCTACTGGAATCCTCTGGTATGGACCAGAGTACAGACCATGCTAACATGCAAAGTGCATGGGCAAGTATGTATGTGAACAAATAAGTTCATTAAATACACAAGCACATGGTTTAACAGTGAGTACCTTTCTGCCCTAATTCCACCCAATGGGAAGGTGGCCATTTTGGATTTTTGACACAATTCAAACTTATGTCCTCATTAGAATAAATCTAAATCTGGTCAGCATGTTGTCAGGACGTTCAGTCTATACCACCTGTGTACCAGTGCCTGGGCCACACGTTGATGGAGGATTGATACAGATTTTTGGTTTTAATACTTCACTGAGCCAGTGAAGAGAATGCAATGCGGGAAACCTGTTCATGCAGAAGGATTTGTACTGGTACCCTCAAAATGAGACAAGAGACTACACCTGCATCTGAATTAGACCACTAACTGTTTTTATTCAGTAACTAAAAAGCTTATGTGGACGGATAATTGAAATGATGAAATGATAAATAAAAGTGTGAAATTCTTGTCAGCATGTCAAGATATATAAAACATAACATCAAAACTTTAATAATTTAGTTATTTTAGACTTTAATTAGAAAAGTTTTAAAGATCAACTTTTGTAACTCAATATAACATCCTCTTATGCATTTACATAAGCCGATCAGAAATCAACATATTGATGAAAAACTTTGAAATTAAGTTTTGAAGTTTAACCAAGATGTTTAAAAGTCAAAACTACTGCAAAAAAAAAGAGAAAAATAATTATGCAATTTTCCCCATCAGAAACGAGTTTTTATATCCAGCAAAACATTTTAATTGGTTTCAAAATAAAAATTCTATCATCTGACTCATCAGAAAAGAAGTCAAATAAGTTGCCAATCAGGTAAGTCATGATTCTACTGCCAAACACACCCTCACTTATATATATGCATGCAAAAACTTTTTTTTCATCAAAAAATTTTTTTAAAAAAAGCACTGGCTTAGCAGAATGAATGAAATCATACACCTGTTTTTTAGGGATCAAATTTAGATATTGTGGTGCCAGTTGGTCATGTACTTTCTTTTGTAACCATTGGTGACTTCAATCCAAATCGTTTACTGGCTATTAGAACATATTTCAAGTACATACTTAAGGTAGTTATCCTCACATTTTCTAGCATTATCACAGAACAGTTAACTGGTCAGCTACCTACCACTATGCCAGTTGACAGAGAAAGAGAGAAAAAAGAAGAGGTCCATATTCCTTAAGTGTTTCTAAACCTACATACAGAATCCATGCAACATTTATGGGTATGCAACTTTGATTTGCACAAGCTTTGTGGTTACTGATATAAAGCCTTAAATAACTCTTATGAATTCCAATAAAACTTCTGTTACTTGGCAGCTTTGCAGATTAACGATATCCCTCAACATATAATTAAACCATGATCTTAAAAATATCAAAATTAACAAGCAGCCATTATTACAGTGTATACAAAAATCAAAGGGAAAAACCTCAAAGCAAATATGGAACAGTTTTAATTGGAGCAGATCAAGCTGTGAAGATAACATTTCTTTAAATAAAAAAAAAAAAAAAAAAAGGTCCAGCCAAAAGATGTACTGAGAATGTTTTTATTCAAAGATCTCTAAGTGCTTAGAGCCACACAGAAAGGGAGAGTAAGCACTGGGACACTCGATCTCACACTGAGTGTATGCGCATTTCTGTAAGTGAACACAAACGTGTCCTAGAGTGAGTGTGAATGGTGAAGTCAATGTAAGCATGTCTACAAGTAGATCACTTCACTGTTTATTCAGTCTGACACACAAACGAAACAACTTGAAAAATAAAAATATCTGAGCTGGGGAGGGGGGGTGCGGTTTTACAGTAAAAGGGAAATTGGGAAGGGAGGGGGCGGCAAACTCCGATTGCTGAGGAAACCCAGCAACGCCACAAGGAAAGGGAAAAAAAAAAAAAAAAAAAAAGTCAAAGGGTAACAGGTTAGAGGTCATCATCCTCATCTGGGAGAGCTGTTTCTGATGCCACCTAAAATGACAGGACAAATGAAAATGAGTTAAAGTATTCTATTAGTGTTAAAGTGAATCATACTCAAAAAGGTTCCAAGCATACTGTATGTGCGTGTGTGTATAAAGGTGCACTTACTTTCAGGTCATGCTCGTACTGTGCAGCAAGTGATGGGTCCATGGCGATTTCAGGTGGGGCAAGGGCAGGCATCTCGACAAACTCCAAGTTGGGATCTCCGATCAGCTTTCGTGCAAGCCACAGGAACGGCTTCTCAAAGTTATAATTACTCTTGGCGGAGATGTCGTAGTACTGAAACAGAAAACGGACTATACTTAAACTATACCCAATATGTACAGTGAAGAAAGGGAATAAACCCATACAGCATATCCTATACCTGTAAGTTCTTCTTGCGGTGGAACACGATGCTTTTAGCTTTCACCTTCCTGTCCTTGATGTCCACTTTGTTGCCGCACAGCACTATGGGAATGTTCTCGCACACGCGCACCAGGTCACGATGCCAGTTGGGAACATTCTTATAAGTCACTCGAGAGGTCACGTCGAACATGATGATCGCACACTGAGCTGGAGACGAGGATGAACAAGATTAGCTTTATACAGCACACATACCTGAACGCCGACACTACATCGTCAGTAAAAGCGTACGTTAGAAGAACCCGAACAATACCTTGAATGTAGTATCCGTCTCGCAGGCCTCCAAACTTTTCCTGTCCAGCTGTGTCCCACACGTTGTATTTGATAGCGCCTCTGTTAGTGTGGAAAACCAAGGGATGCACCTCAACACCCAGAGTAGCTGCAGGAAAACACAGGATCTAGTTTAGCCACAATGCTTTTTATAAGGTTTAATTTTAATTTCAAAAGTTAAGATACAAAATTTACATTAAGTTAACTTTTGTGCACTGTTCAAGACAAATTTAAGTGGCATTTTACTCACGTACCAACATATTTCTTTTCAAACTCTCCTGTCAAGTGTCTTTTCACAAAGGTGGTTTTCCCCGTGCCTCCGTCTCCTACAAGAACCAGCTGCGAACAGAAAGAATAGACATATTTCGCAGATGTAGTTGCAATACAGAGCAGAGGAAATGCTTCCTTATATATTTGGAGTTAGAGATCAGCTGCATATTATGACTTGGTGGAGAGCATGAAAATGTTCTTTCTAAGTATTCCATGCCATCCTGCCTCGGTTTACATTTCATAAGCTACGATCGCATAGCAGATTCAACCTTGCAAGTGCTAACATGGTTTAGAAATAGATGCGGTTCTTGTCAAGAGACTAGAGCAATGTGAAAGATTTTAAACTAGAACATTTGACAGTGACGATGCAGAAAAAGAAATATAGCTTGAATGTAGATGGACCAAGATTCCATATTCAACCGATAACCAGCTTTACCCACACCAAGACAACAAGAGAGGGGGGGAAAGGATTTTTCTAGAACTCAGACATGGATCTTTAAGCAGAGATGCACAAGTCATGTTTTACTTCACTTTTCACAAACTGACTATTACATCATAATAGTGACGAGTGTAAATACGAAAAAATTCAGGTTTACCTTAAACTGCACTTGTGGGTCGTTCTCTGCCATGGTTGAGTGTGTGTTAAACTGTGACTCAGCAGCGGGACTCTGTGAAGAGAGAAAGAGAGAGAGTGTGTTAGTGAGAGAGAGGGAGAGCGATGGCGGGATGGTTATGAAGCGCAAACAAAATGGGCTGGAACTCCCAATCCACACACAAACCTTTCGAAAAGGCCAAGATTACAAAAACAGCATGGACTAAAAGGCGCACAGGGCACCACACACTTTCTCCCTCTCTCTCACACAAACTATTAAAGATATGCGTGTTAAAGTCAGAAAACACGCAGGTTTAATTTTTACAGGGCTTCAACAGTGAAACATTTCCCCAACCTCATCTAAAATCAAGCCAGAATGTTGTACAGAGCGATCGGGCTGACGACGAGTCTTTCCCCGCACTTTTCTAGTTTCAACTGGAACAAAACCCGCTTCCCCGATGCTAACGCGCTAATCTTGCTAACGCTAACGGGCTCTGCCCTGAAAAACACGCCAGGCCCTGAACACTTTTGTTTGTCCTGAAAGACTCGAATCATTAAATTGTTCAGATTAAAACTATAAAAACAAATATAGCGAGTTAAAATACAACGTAAACTTTAAGAAAAAAACATTTTCCAAACGCGCTAAGCGGCGGATACGCTACATCCATGCTAACGGCATGCTAGCAGCTCTAACGCGCACACAACGCCTAACCATGCCTTTTAACAAATACAAGCACAGCACTCACATATAAAACACGCCATTAGAGTTAGATAAGGTTCAGCTAATATGTTAAATTTTATATTCGGTGCATTAAATCTCAAAATTCCCACAAGAAAATGGAAAACACGTAAAAAAAAACCTCTCTTACATCTTAGCACTTTGTGCTCCGCGCGACGCGATATGAAGAAAAGAGCAAATGGCAGCGCACGCGCGGGATTCAGCGCGCGCCGGTCACATAAACGCTTCCGCCCTCGCCACGTGACACCGCCGAGTTGGAGGGAGGGAGAAAGATGAGGAGGGGGGCAAATTAATTTATATCGCCGCCCCGTGGCGAGTGCTGTTAGTGCACCGAACGTTTGCATTTTCACTTCTCTGTTAAATTATTCTTGTTGTTGTTATCAGTGCTGCTCCCAGCAGGTTTCGGGGGAACTCTATGTGCTAATGCTAATGCTACAAGTCACCAGATGATGTCATACATCGACTGCTTGCATCTTCACCAACTGTGCGTCATGATCGTTTGCATCCACAAAAGCGTTAAATGTAGTCGGCTGACGCTACGTGACATGGAAATAAATACTATGCAGTCATATTTTGTTTCTGGAAATTTTCTCTGTGTGCAGTTTCAAATTCAAAAATTCAAATTCCAATTTTTATTTGTCACATACACAACCATACACAGTATGGTACGCAGTGAAATGCTTACGCGACACTTTGTGACCTTGAAAAGAAAAAAGAAAGTAAGGAGGGAAAACTGCTAATAGGAAAGAATAAAAAATTATCAAATA
The DNA here is from genome assembly GCA_013621035.1 of Clarias magur. Taxonomy (NCBI): domain Eukaryota; kingdom Metazoa; phylum Chordata; class Actinopteri; order Siluriformes; family Clariidae; genus Clarias; species Clarias magur. The sequence goes on along the minus strand of QNUK01000050.1, from coordinate 1,196,617 downwards.
TAAGATTTTTTGTTACAATAAAATAAAATAGAATAAAATAAAGAAGAAAGTAGAAATATGTATGTGAAACCAATATGTAAGTGTTTGGTGCCCCTTTATGTTATTTCTCTGCAAAATCTTTAATCGTATGTCTTTCCTTTTTTCATTAAAAACTTATAATGAGCACTAGTCACATGACTAAGCACGGCTTTCAGAAATATATGGAAATACAAAATTTACATACAATAAATAATACAAATATACATATATATATATATATATATATATATATATATATATATATATATATATACACACACACACACACACACACACACACACACAAGTGTGTACCGGCGGCCCCGCCTATGTGCAGATCCTGATGCCTGTACCTACGAATGGAGTGTGTGGTCAGCTCTCAGACGCTCCTCACGCTGCCTCAATATTTTGGCAGATAAATGATAACCTCACATTATGATGGGTGATGATGACACTGCCTACTGTTACACGGTGATGGGACTCCTGCTATGAACTAGAGGGTACCTGCGTCTCAGCCTGTGTGTAGATCCTGACATGCGCGTGCTACCATTACCTGCGGTGGTAAAATCGCTGCCACTTCTCACGCTGTTCCAGTGTTCCCACAGCCATTACATCTGCCGTCTGACGCTCTGCAGTCTGATCTGGGATTTCAGTAGCTATGAGTTCAGCCTGAAGTACCCGTTTTCACAATTTTGTGTACGATTCTGCTAATTGTTACAGCAGACTAGGAATGCCTGTGACACGCCTGTGACATGCTTGTGACAGAACTATATATAATTTATTTTATTATTATGTAATAAAATTGTAAAGTTAATGTGTCTGTACATTGAAGATATTTGTGAAAAATTTCTTTTTTTTTTGTGCACTTAAAAACTACTCAACAAATTTTAATGGGGTTTTCACAGATGTATTTGACCGGGCTTGAGGTAACATATAGGCTTTGAATACGTTTCATCGCAATGGGCCCTCAGGAAGATAAGATATGCTAATGGAAAACGCCCTTATATCATAAAAAAAAAAATCAACCTTGGAATAAAAATTCAACAGATGGCGCTGTACATTTTTTAAAACACACTTATGTGTGTGCAGTTGAATTCCCTGCGATCCTATATACAATATACAATGTATTCTAATACATGTTAATATATACAGTATGTTATATATAACTGCTTCTCTACTATCTATTTTCAAACAAAAAAAAAAAAAGAGAAAAGTCCACTGATCACCTTTGACATGTGGTGGAATGGGAGATTCTCATCATGGATGTGCAGCTGACAAATCTGCAGCAAATGCATCATACTCTCATGTCAATATGGATCAAAATATCGAAGGGATGTTTCCAGCACCTTGGTGAATCGATGCCACAAACATTTAATCCAGTAAGGCAACCCAAATCTAACCAGAGTTACCTAATGAAGTGGCCGGTGAGTGTATATTGTGGCACAACATGCTCTCCTTCCCCTCTCACAACTTTCGTTCTTACATACTCTTAGTTTCTATATGTAGTGCCTGAAACAGAAATAAAGGGAATAAAACCAACAACAACAACAACAAAAACTGTCTTAATTTTGCCCTGTCATATAAAAAACCTAATAAATGTGCATGGAGATGGTTGGTGTCTCTGGAGAACAAACATTTTCTTGCTTTGTGGGTGTTCCTCAAATGTACCTATACAAAAATATGTTCTATAATACAAATGTTGGATGGGCTTCAGGATGGGCGTTTAATGCAAAAATAGTCAACGATTCCTTTTGTGCAACATCAAACCACTTTACGCATGACTATTTTAAAATAGCATACAGCCAATGTTGTTTTAGTTACACACACATTTACTGTATGACGAAAGGTTAAGCAATGCTGTATACGGTATATACCTTCCCATCCCATTTTGTGGTATTGATTTCATCCCTGCATGCAGCGACAGCACAGAAAACAGTGCAGTTTGCTGGCTTTTTTTTTTTTTCATCTCTTGCACTCTGATTCCCGAAATGAAAATCATGAAGAGATTATATATTGGTGCTGTAGCCTTGTGTATGTGAAACAGATGAACATTTTATATAACCCTAAATGGATTAGCATGTCCAAACTGGTGCCTGGGGAGATGATATAACCACACTAATGTTCATAGAGGATATACAGTAATTCAGTATAGGAAACAAAATCAGTGACCTCATACTAGACAGACAGACAGAGAGACAGAATGACTGTCAGACAGACTGACAGACAGGAAGAGAGATGAATCTTAATGACTGATACACTGTAGTATCTTCAGAATTCACTTTGGGTAAGGAGACTAATTAAACAAGTACAGCGCTGACCGTGAAAAGCATTAAATAATGAAATATCGAAAAGCAACAAATAAAAATATGACTCCACAAAGCAAAGCGATAAGAGCGGTCGGTCATATACAGAGTGAGAAAGCTTCAGGTCTACTTTTTGAAGATGTCGTCAGCTTATTTTTGCCTTTGAGATTTGCATATGCACATCAGATATGACAGATGAAACAGTTTTTTTCATATTGGAGAAGGCTGAAAAAAACACAACATAGACATAAAAAGGATTTTTTTTAATGCGTATGAATTGTGACATGTAGATGGAACTGGAAATATTGCCAAAGAATAATTTATGCCAAATTATGCGAGGCTTATAAAAATCACATGATCAGCACATTTCAAACTGCCATCCTACGCGCCTGTGTTAACTCTGCTTATATTATACTAGCGCGTACCCGTGGCTCAGACCATGTGCAGATCCTGATGTCCGCGTGATCCTGATCATTACCTGCGAATGCATATACAGAACATACACACGTGGACAAAATTGTTGGTACCCTTCGGTCAATGACAGAAAAACTCACAATGGTCACAGAAATAACTTTAATCTGACAAAAGTAATAATAAATAAGAATTCTATGAATGTTAACCAATGAAAGTCAGACATTGCTTGTCAACCATGCTTCAACGAAATTATAAAAAACAATGAACTCATGGAACAGGCCTGGACAAAAATGATGGTACCCCTAACTTAATAGTTTGTTGCACAACCTTTTGAGGCAATCACTGCAATCAAACGATTCCTGTAACTGTCAGTGAGACTTCTGCACCTCTCTGCAGGTATTTTGGCCCACTCCTCATGAGCAAGCTGCTCCAGTTGTTTCCGGTTTGAAGGGTGCCTTTTCCAGACAGCATGTTTCAGCTCCTTCCAAAGATGCTCAATAGGATTGAGGTCAGGGCTCATAGAAGGCCACTTTAGAATAGTCCAATGTTTTCCTCTTAGCCATTCTTGGGTGTTTTTAGCTGTGTGTTTTGGGTCATTGTCCTGTTGCAAGACCCATGACCTGCGACTGAGACCCAGCTTTCTGACACTGACCAGCACATTTCTCTCTAGAATCCCTTGATAGTCTTGAGATTTCATTGTACCCTGCACAGATTCAAGACACCCTGTGCCAGATGCAGCAAAGCAGCCCCAGAACATAACAGAGCCTCCTCCATGTTTCACAGTAGGGACAGTGTTCTTTTCTTCATATGCTTCATTTTTCCGTCTGTGAACATAGAGCTGATGTGCCTTGGCAAAAAGTTCAATTTTTGAACTTCTCTCTGATTTGTCATGAATTTTCCTCGTGCTGCCACGTCCAGGGAGGTTGGCTACAGTCCCATAGATCTTAAATTTCTGAATAATACGTGCAACTGTAGTCACAGGAACATCTCGCTGCTTGGAAATGGTCTTATAGCCTTTACCTTTAACATGCTTGTCTATAATTTTCTTTCAAATCTCCTCTTTCCTTCGCTTCCTCTGGTCCATGTTGAGTGTGGTACATACCATATCACCAAACAACACAGTGAAGACCTGGAGCCCTATATATAGGCCCACTGACTGATTACAAGATTGTAGACACCTGTGATGCTAATTAGTGGACACACCTTGAATTAACATGTCCCTTTGGTCACATTATTTTCAGTATTTTCTAGGGGTACCATCATTTTTGTCCAGGCCTGTTCCATGAGTTTATTATTTTAAATAATTCTGTTGAAGCATGGTTGAAAAGCAATGTCTGACTTTCATTGGTTAACATTCATAAAAAATGTTTTAATTATTACTTTTGTCAGATTATAGTTATTTCTGTGACCATTCTGAGTTTTTCTTTCATTGACCGAAGGGTACTAACAATTTTGTCCACGTTTGTATATGTCGACTAGCTGAAGTACGCGTCATTGACAGGAAAAGAGTTTGTAGAAAAGATCAAAGTTGAACCCTTTAATTTTTTAAAACTGTAATTTCACAAAATTTTGTTTAGTCTGACAACATGTGGTAGTGTTTTCCACTGGATTGGTGGCAAAATATAAGGAAATTGTACAAAATTGATCTAGTTCACAGTTCAAAGTTTATCAAAGAAAGGAGAAAGAGATGATATAGAAAAGTTTATGTTTACTCCTTGTTTACCCGTGTAGTCGGATAGTGAATCACAGATTAGAAAAAACGAAAACGTAGATCTGATAAAGATTATGTTTTGTCTTAAAATGACTCCTGCGCGTTTACGACATCGCTTTTACTCAACATTTTAAGTTCACTTATGGTGCAGGTTAAGGTTCAGGCAGATATCTAAGTACTGGAAAAGTTTCAGTAAATTCTGTCCAGACAGTTTTGCATGATGCTGTGACAAAATCTGGCTGGACAGACATACAGACAGAAATTTCTTTTATTTATATCGCTAGGCCTATAGTATATTATGTAAAGTGCTTGGTGCCACTTTATGTCTCGTCTTTGTCGAATCTTTCCAACTCTGTATCAGCTACAGTACGTAATGGCTGGAAACACACCTGGCCAGGCACATCAGCTCATGAAATGGCAAAAAAGCACCCAGTTGTTGACATCTCCGGGTGGTTTAACACAGCCCTTCCCCCTACTGGTATATTTTTGATAGCTAAGAGGGAAACCAGAAACCCACACAGCCATGAGGAGAACATGTGAAACTGCACAAGGCCTGCAACCTGAGCGCAGGTTCGAACCGAGCACCCTGGCAAGGACGAACCTGATGTGCAAGCATGCCTCCAAGAAACGATTGTCTAAAACCTGCGTTAGGGTAACAGAGGGATAATATGGCGATTGAAGATGCAAGGCACAGATGTTTATTACATTCTTGGTTCATGTGTCAGGAAGCGTAGAGCAGCCACAAAACCTCGTACCTCAGACATCACAATCAAATACAGAGAAACAGACAAAGATTTACGTGGGTACGGCAAAAACTAAAAATGATCTATTTCAAAAAATATTTGAAATAATCTCAGATGGAAAGATTAAAGGATTGTTCAATATTCGTTTGCTCTTGAACCCAATGACACATTTTACACTCCTACACATGCACATTTAATCTTAATCTTAATCTCAGTCACTCTCTACAAGGTTTAACTCTTCACTCTTTTTAATCCCGTCACAGATTAAACCTTCTAGCTGTAGTTTGGTGCCTTTATTTTGTCAAATCCTTTTAATCAAGACTTGTTTGTGAGCTTTCCTGAAGCATGTGCACAAGCCCAGACATTCACACACACACACACACACACACACACACACACACGCACACACACACACACACACACACACACACACACTCACACACACGTAACACTTACAGCGGAAGTGTTTTTTCAGTTCTGTCTTCCCTCCCATAGCAGCGCAATTGCACCTTACAGTTAAACAGTACATCAGAAGGTAAGTTAGGTACTTTTTATCATCTTCTCACACTTTGCCTTTTAAGCTTCAATTTCCCCCAAATCCAGGCTGTATAACTCACACGAACGGCGCATACTTGAGCAAAAGAAATGATGCACAGGATGTGAGGTTAAGGTGTGTCGAAAGAGCTCGGTCATCACTTTGATGCCCAAAAAAAAAAAAAAAGAAGAAAGAAACCCCGAAACGATTAAAGTTATTCTTATTTTCTAAGTTGTAAGTAGAAATGTCTCTCACTGTCTCCCTCTGTCTCCTTTCAGGTGATGTCTGTCTCTTCGGACCAGAGAGAAGACGGAGACGGCACCTCCGGCTCCTCGGAGGCTAAAACAGACCGTTACGGATTCCTCCTAGTTAACGGAGACACGAATAACGACAGGCCAGTGTTACAAAACGTGCACATACACACACGCACACATACACACACGCACTCACCCTGTGTAAGAGCTGTGTGTTCAATGTGTAGTATGTTATTTTTGTTAACTTATTCTCAACTGTCACCTGCAATTACTTTCCCTGTTGCTCTCAACATCCTGCCGCATTACCATGGTGATATTGGCCCTGTCAGAGTGTGGTTTCCTGTTGTGTGTGTGTGTATATATATATATATATATGTGTGTGTGTTATGGTGTTTATTATGACAGTTGTGCTTTGTACTCGAAAAAGTGTCCCAGGCATATATTTAAAGGCCGTCTTTTGCAGTGTTCCGGACAAAGAACAATGTTTCAGTTAGGTTAGATGTAATGCTATACCTAGGTTGGAGACGGCTCTCATGCAGCGGAAATATATCGCAGCATACCTTATAGCACATTGACCCATTTATTGTATAGGTGAGCGCAAATGTGAGTGCACCTCTCAGTTTAGCAGGCTGCAATATTTCAGGAGTTGAGCAGTAAGTTATTCTTATTGTAAGGATTTTGTTCAATTAAATGAACGTGCCCCATTTAAACATCAGTAGGTTTGTGAAACAATATCTAAGCATCATGTTTACTTTCAACTTAGGGTACCTGATTAAACAGAATTTGATAGGCAGTCAAACAATTACACGAGATCAGAATCAATCCAGTGACCCTGCAGCTTTTGAGAGCCAATGCTACCGGGTTTAAAAATGCTATAGACATTTAGTGGGGGAAAAAAAATCTTTAGTGGAATATTTTTTTTGCTTTTGTAAGGGAGCACAAACTTTTGCACTGTGCACTGTTTACAGTATATAAATATATGCACATAGTGTACATGTGTACATTAGAGCATACTGCTGATATTGTATTATCTAACTGATATTGCCATCAATGCATTTAAATTTATATGTTTAAATATGGTCATTATTTAATACTTTCGCAATCTAAAATATAATCCGTGCTCCATTTAAAAAAACAAACAACCAAAAAAACAAACAAACAAAATGACAGGACAGAGTGAAATATCATCAAAAATGGTCTAGAATTGTCATTTGCGTCATGTTACCGCGTCATTATCAGAGATTTGCCGTAATGTCAGTATTGTCATGGATCTGTCAGTCATGTCAGCAATGGCGAATATATGGGTTAGTTGGTCAGTACAGTCAGAACTGTTGTACAAGTTCATGCCAGTAATGTCACAATAAAGTTAATAATGTCAGTATTGTTAGAAATGAATCAATAATATTAATATAGCCATATACTTAGCAGTATTATTCTTAGTATCATAGATTTCTTATACTGTAACAATAGTAGTGCCCTGGATTTGTCAGTAATGTCATTTGTGTTAGAGGTTTATCAGCAATTTCAGCGATTATTTCCAGAGATTTGTCATAGTGCATGTATTATCTTAGATTTATCATAATGTTAGTATTGGCTATAATGCCAGTAGTGTGACAGGGATGTCAGTGATGTTGGACTTCTCATAAATTTGTCAGCAAATTCATTATTTTCCTACATTTATCATAATGTCAATATTGACAACAATTATTATTGTTGGACAATTTTGTGTCTGTAATGTCACTATGGATATAGATTTGTTAACGATGACAGTATTGTCATTGATTCATCAGTAATGCTAATATTGCCGTAAATTGAACAGTTTTATTGTTAGTGTCATAGATTCTTTTTATATATATCTTATATATTATAGTGTCAGTATTGTCGTAGGGATGTCAGTGATGTCGGATTTCTCATAAATCTGTCAGCAATTTCAAAAAAAGGAATTTTTTTTTCATAATGTTAGTATTTTCATAGATTTGTCAGTATGGTCATTATACAGTAGTTGTATATTTTTATGTCAGTAATGTGACCTTGGTTATAGGTTTGTCAATAATGGTCGATTTGTCATAGATTTAGCAATAATGCTAATATTGCCATAGATTTATCAGTATTATTATTATTATGCTTAGCGTCATAGATTTTTCAGCATTGTCGATATTGTTATATATTTATCACTGTCATTAGTGTCATAGATTTGTCAGTAATGTCATTAGTGTCTTCGATTTGTTTCGTGTAAAGGAGACTACTTATGTGGTTGGATTGATTGCGGAAGGAAGGCATGCAGTTACATGCATGTGTACCTTTTTCTTTAAAGTAAGGATCAATTTGTCTAAATAAGAAATTGCACAATATGCTGCATGTCACCTAGTGTAGTTAATGGACAATTGTGATACATGTAATAACTTTGTCAGACCATAACTAGGCGAATACATTTCTTTCCCGAATACCCCAAAGAGTGGCAATAAGCATACCCAGAGCGTGTAATAATATTATTTACATGCTGTTCTTGTGACACCAGCAGTGATGACCCCTCTCCCGAATTGGTGAGACATCGAGAAATGAAATGGATCACCCTCATGAACCAGTGGGATCAGGTGCTAGAGAAGAAGCACAGTAAGGTATGGTTGTGGGGGAAAAAAAGTCAGAAACGGTCGATATTTCATCATCATCATCATCATCATCATCATCATCATTTTCTTCTTTTGACTCTAGATCAAAGCTCAGTGTCAGAAAGGCATCCCAGCATCTGTCAGGTCCCGGTGCTGGCCTTTGCTGTGTGGCGCGAAACAGAGGAAAGAGAATAACAAGGACCTCTACCAAGTGAGTGAAACTTTGTGTGAAAGTGTATAGGAAATAAAGTGCAGTAAGTCTTTCCAGACATGATTTTTTTTATCGTTATTCTGGAAAAAAATGAAAAAAGCCCACACATCATTATGCTGATTTCCATTTAACGACCTTTTCCTACACTCACTCACTCTTACTCATTCTATATCTATACACCTTTATTCTGTATTCAGGGTCACGGGGGGCCTGGAGCTTATCTCAGGAGACTTAGGGCACAAAGCGGGGTACACCCTGGACGGGGTGCCAATCCATCGCAGGGCACACACACTCATTCACACACTACGGGCAATTTGGGGAACGTTAATTAGCCTAATCTGCATTAAGTCTTTGGACTTTCGAGGAAACCGAAGTACCCGGAAACCCACCAAACTCTGGGAGAACATGCAAACTCCATTAATCGTACCTGGCTGGGAATCAAAGCCTTACCCTGGAGCTACAAGGCGACGGTGCTAACCACTAAACCACCGTACCGCCCCTTTTCCTACATTTCAGTGCACATTTCTAAATGCCTATGAAGCATCATTCATCTGTCCATTCATCCATCCAACTGGGTAACTGACTCATCATGGTCAGGGCCATTCCACAGTGAGCATGGTAGATGAGAGAGACCTGGAGAACCCAAAGAATCCTCACTTGGTGAGGATATAGAGAAGATAATCATGCTTTTGTATTTGTTGTTGAGCCTCGCTGGGTGATGGATCTCCTTGGGGGTAACTTTCAAGGTTCTACATACGATAGAACCCCCGTTAGCCTGGGGAACCATTAAGGTTCTTCAGCTTGTTGCAGATGAAAGCCAAACGTCTGTATTCTACTAAACCAAAACTGAGTTACTGACGTCTTTAGGTCCCTGATGTCATTAAGTGTTGGTTCTGGAATCAAACCAGCTTTGCCAATCTAGAGCTGTATTTCAGCACAGAAACGAATGAAATGGTTCCAGCTTAGACAACAGCAACTAGTGAAAAGCAGCTATTGACTGAAAACTGTTCTCAAGGTTGTGTTGCATTCCTCTGTCCATTTCTCTCTGTAAGACTTTGGAGACGTCCCCGGGTCAGGAAAGCTGGATCGATGTCATCAAGAGAGACACGGACAGGCAGTTTCCCTTCCACGAGATGTTTCAATCCAAAGACAGTCATGGGTAACGTCAGTCTCATTCTCTGTCCTTCTCCTTCAAGCTACCACTGTGATGAAACTGGTACAGTAGATGATGATTTACTTCTAATGAATTGTTCCAAGGAACCTTTTAGGGAAGTGAGAAAACCACAAAAGTCCAGGATTTGTAGATCTAGTTTTTAAAATTGAGATGTGAGTATGTTTCAGTTGAAATGGTTCATACTTGATTTAACGCTCACTGATCTAGGGGGGGGGGGGGGTCCTTATAAGCTCAGACATCTTATCAGTTTTGTCAGATTTTTTCTTCAGTAAGCAATCTAATACAATGTCTTCTTATTTTACGTTTGGTGTGAGAAGCCAGCAGGGCTTGTTGCAGGTTCTGAAGGCGTACACGCAGTTTCGGCCCGACGAGGGGTACTGCCAGGCGCAGGGTCCCGTGGCAGCAGTGCTCCTGATGAACATGCCCATGGAGGTACATATGTGCGGTCACTAAAATGGACATAAATCCCAATTGAAGATGAACCGCGTACCTAGACAGGAGATTGGTGACCAATTAATAGAAACGATAATGTTTTGATGTGAGGTGACGACTCTACCAGTCAAGGCTACAGCTATCAAATTAAGTACTGCAGATCTCAGCCCCACTGAAGACCTATGGAAGGTGTTGGAATGACATTTTAAATAGCTCTCTTCATAAAAAACGTCACCTGAGGGAGGAAGATCAATGTTCATCCAACCTTCTTGTGCACTGAAGCTATTCTGGTTGTTCATTGTGGCCCAACACCTAGACTCAAGATTCAAGAATTTTATTTATAAGTGCTAATATATCTTTTTAAACTTCCAATTTGTCCAATTTCAGGAAGCATTCTGGTGCCTGGTGCAGATCAGCGAACTCTACCTCCCTGGTTACTACAGCCCCCTGCTGGTAGGGCAGAATTACTGGTAGAATTAAAAACACAGGATGATAAAATGTCATTGTTTTTATGCTCCACTGAGCTTTCTGTCTCCACAGGAAGGAGTTTTGTTCGATGCTGCAGTTCTTTTTAGCGTGTTAAAAAGGACGTGTCCGGCTGCATACAAACACATGCACAGACAAGGGGTGGAGCCTCTCATGTTTGCCACCGACTGGCTGATGTGCCTGTATAGCCGGCACCTTCCCTTCAACACTTTACTCCGTGTCTGGGATCTCTTCTTCTGCAACGGTGCGAGATTGATTCATGCAGGTTTGACTATATAGTATGGCGTTATACAAAAGTGAAACTCATGCGAGTGTGTGTGTTTGTTGTAGGTGTACGCGTGCTGTTTCAGGTGGCCGTGGTTTTAGTGCGACGCTGCTTAGGGGAGGCACGACATCGGAAAGAGTGCGAGGGCCAGATGGAGACATTGGAGAGGCTGCGGTCAGTTAAGGGGCGTGTCCAACATGATCAAGCTGATGCCTTTATTCAAGAGGTGAGTAATTTAGGTGCTCAAACTAGACCAACCGTGTGACCAGATGCATGAGAAAAGGTGCTGTTAATAGGATATCTGCAGAATAAAACAGAAAATCAACAATCTGATTAAAGCTAGGTTTCTTAACTATGAGAAAAAGACAAATTATGATGAGGGTTGCCAGATCTCAAGCAATGCATGACGAAATACATCAAAATATGATGGCTCCAGAGCATCATAGGAAGATGACTATTGTATGTCTATTTGTACATTTCATTCATGATTTAGCATGGGGGGCACTTACTATTTCACATAGGGCCAGGTAGGTTTAGACAGCCTTTTCCATTATTACATGAAGTCATCATTTAAAAACTGAATCCTTGGGTTATATTAAAATTTGCTTGCTGATCTGAATCATTTATTTGTGACAAATATATAAAATACAGGAAGGTGCAAAAACTTTTTCACAGCACTGTATAGTATTACAAAATAATAATAATAAAAAAAACTCAAGACTCATTCTCCTTTTCATCTTAGGTGTGTTCGGTTCCCCTGTCCGTGGCGGAGCTCCAGCGGCAGACTGAAAAGGAGTTACAGAAATGGAGAAAAGAGCGCCCTGCCTCGACCTTCGACCCTCGAGATCGTTGCCACGGATACCATATGATTTGGGAGAAAGGGAAGGAAAGGGAGAAGGAGAACGTTAAGAAGGAAAAACAGAACGCAACCTTGGGTGTTTCTCTGATGCGTTCGCAATCGTCTCTCTCTCCGGCAATCCTTCGTAAAAAATGGAGGAAGAGAGGGAGTAAAGCAGAGACTGAGGAGTGGGAGGGAAGAGGGTTATCAAAACAGGACAGTGACGACGAAGAGAAAAGGAGGGCGAGCGTGTGCGGTGTAGCCGGAGAGTTACGGGCCAAGACACACAGGACTTCGCAGGATTTAGGGACAGAATTAAGGAAAGACGGTAACACGAGCACAAACACGCGGCGGGTATCGGGTACGCAGCCGTGTTCGGAATCGTCGGATCTCAGTGCCACCGTGTTTGAGGAGGATGAGAACGATGTTGCTGCGACCCCCATCCCATCACACACTGACAACAGTGAATGTGAAGAAGGAACGAGCCCGTCTTCCAGCCAGAAAGAAGATGGTTTACAAACAGGTAGCAGTTTACAGGACGATGAGGAAAAGAAAGTAGAGACTCCGGGAGATGACCAGAGTGAAGAAATTCCAACACACCAAGACCAGCCAGAGGCTGAAACACAACAAGAAGAATCACAACCATCAGAAATACAGGACGAGGACAATGCAAGAACCGAACTTGAAGAGGAAACACAAGACGACAAAAGCAATCAGGAGGAGGGCATTGAAAATCAGACATCTAAACCTGAAGAGGAGGCACAACGTAACCTCAGCGTACAAACAGAGGATGTCAATATCACTCAACAGGAAGTGGAAGTCGAGGTAAATACTGACACGCAGAAAAAGGAAATACATATCTGTTCTTGTGAACAGGAGCAGGAAAATGAAATGAATAGTAAAGATGGAGAGGAAATGCAGATAGATAATAATAAACAGGAAGAGGAAATAGGGGAGAATAGCCGAAAACAAGAAGAAGAAATACATCTGGGAGGTGCTGAAGAGGAAGCAGTAAATAACATCATTAAACAGGAAAAGGAAATACAAACAAACAGCAGTGAACGGGAAGTGGAGATACAGGAAGACAGGGAAATGAAGGCAAACAGCAGCGAAGAGGAAGTGGATATACAGGAAGAAAATGAAATAAAGTCACATGTAAGTGAACAGGAAGTGGAAAAACAAGAAGAAAATGAAATGAAGGAAAATATAAGTGAACAGGAAGTGGAAAAACAAGAAGAAAATGAAATGAAGGAAAATACAAGTGAACAGGAAGTGGAAAAACAAGAAGAAAATGAAATGAAGGAAAATACAAGTGAACAGGAAGTGGAAAAACAAGAAGAAAATGAAATGAAGGAAAATACAAGTGAACAGGAAGTGGAAAAACAAGAAGAAAATGAAATGAAGGAAAATATAAGTGAACAGGAAGTGGAAAAACAAGAAGAAAATGAAATGAAGGAAAATACAAGTGAACAGGAAGTGGAAAAACAAGAAGAAAATGAAATGAAGGAAAATACAAGTGAACAGGAAGTGGAAAAACAAGAAGAAAATGAAATGAAGGAAAATATAAGTGAACAGGAAGTGGAAAAACAAGAAGAAAATGAAATGAAGGAAAATACAAGTGAACAGGAAGTGGAAAAACAAGAAGAAAATGAAATGAAGGAAAATACAAGTGAACAGGAAGTGGAAAAACAAGAAGAAAATGAAATGAAGGAAAATATAAGTGAACAGGAAGTTGAAAAACAAGAAGAAAATGAAATTAAGACAAATATAAGTGAAGAGGAAGTTGAAAAACAAGAAGAAAATGAAATGAAGGAAAATACAAGTGAACAGGAAGTGGGAAAACAAGAAGAAAATGAAATTAAGACAATTATAAGTGAAGAGGAAGTGGAAAAACAAGATGAAAATGAAACAAACAAAAATGTAAGTGAAGCAAAAATAAAAGTGGAAATAAATGAAGAAATGGAAATAAAGGAACAAATGGAAATAAAGGCAAACAGAAATGAACAGGAAGTGGAAATACGGAATGAAGAAAATAGTGATAGTGAAGAAGAGAAGCTTAAATCATGTCATAAAGATGTAGATGAGCAACAGGAACAGGAAATGCATTCAGATGTACAAACTCCGGAAGATCAGCAGGATGTAGACGAAGACGTAACCTGTGTTCAAGGGAAACATAACGTGAAAGGTGAAATCTGCGAAAGTAGAAGCAATACAGATATGGACAGGACACAGGAAGCGCACGAAAGCGAGAGAGAGTTTTCAGAAGAGAACGAAAAGGAGGCAGGAATTAATAATTCACCAGATGAGGAAACGGAGGAAGGTGTCCTGGATGAGGAAAAGAGAAATAGCAATCACGTCTTAGGAGATGAAGAGGAATTAGAAACAGTAGTATCTTCAGCTTGCAGTCAACCCGAGAAAGAGATGGAACGTGGAACAGAATCTGAGCCAGCACAGGACTCCAATGAGACACAGGACATGGAAAACATGGAAGTTAACAAAATCTCCACACCTGAGCCTGGAGAACCGGATAGAACCCGTGGCTCTGGCAATCCAGAGACTCCGCAAACAGAGACCAAGGAGGAGGAACCTATCACAACAGAGTCGAATCCGGTAGCAACACGTACTCCTTCTGGATCAAATCCAAACCCTCAACTTCGCCTTCGCAGGTCCTCCAGCTCTCACACCTCATATCCCACAATCCTCTCTGAGGACACGTTCAAGGAACCGCAACAAAGCATTAAACATGAACCTCAAGCACAAACGCAGAGCTCCACAACGGAGGAAGCACAAACGCAAGCTCTCCCGACGACGCAATCCAAGTCGGACAAACCCAAACGCAAGGGTCTGTTTCACCGGCTCCGGGCTGACGCGCCTTCCAAATCCACCATCCCCAAAATTGTCATCCAGGACTTCAGTGAAGGGGAGGAGAAGCTGAGCTCTAAAGAGAGGAGGCGGCGGAGGAGGATGCAGGAGAGGAAAGAAAAGGAAGAAGAGAAGGAGAGGAAGAAGCTGGAGAAAGAGCTGGAGAAGGAAAAGGAAAGGGTGAGGAAGAAGCCTCAGACGAGAGGGAGGAGTTTTCAGGTGCTCAGTAAAAAGCATGACGATGGCGATGATGCATTCTCTGGAAAAAGCGACTCTCAAACTATAGGACGTAAAAGGAACTCTTACTCCGAGAGCTATTTCTGACCAAAGAACACACTGACATTTCTCACCATTCTTAGCTAAATGGGTTGTAGTACATTCGTTCATTTTGCATCAGAGGGAAACGTTACAGAGCAAAAAGACTATCAAGACGAGCTTCTTGCCGGAAATGTGAACAATAGCATGATAGAATAATAATCATAATAATAGGGATGATGATGTAATCGGTACACACTGCTTCCTAAAGAAATGCTTGTAAAACTCACTCCTCTTTTCAAAGCAGCTCTTAATGTCTGTATATAAGTACATTCCATCATTAAAGCAGAATTTGCTGATTTTGCACTTTTAATGCTTCACTCTATCATCTCTTTGAATTAGTAACTGAAAAAGATTTTTTGTTTTAAAAACATGAAAGGTTTAAAAGTTATCACAGGACATGGTTTTATAAGAAAACTGATATTAGAAGAAAAAGATACAAAAGGAACACGAAGCTGGCTGAATGTACTGATGGCTGATCAGCCATAACTTTATGACCACCTGCCTAATAGTGAGTATGATCCCCTTTTGCCACCATAACACTGATGCGCTGTGTGTTCTGACACCTTTCTATCATAACCAGCATTAACCTTTTCCTCAATTTGATCTACACTAGCCCTTTTTTTTTGGCCAGCCTTCACTCCATATGTACATCAGTGAGCCTTGGCCAGCCATGACCCGATCGCCAGTTGACCGTTTTTCCTTCATTGGATCCCTCTCGGTATGTCCTGATCACCGCACATCCCAGATGGAATGTAGCTAGTATCAGAAGGGCATTACCAAAAGTGATCCAAGGAATGAAAGCCGGTGATTTGGCAATCATGGGCTCACTGAATGCTGGTGCTAATAGAAAGGTTTCAGAACACACAGTGCATCACTGTTTTGGTGGCAAGGAAGTGGACTCACTCAATATTAGGCAGGTGATCATACTGTCATGACTGATCAGAAATATGAACATTCGTTTTTTTTATTTTAAAGAACAATTGCAAATTTGTCAGTTTGTTAGTTTATGTGAAGTAATGTGAAGGAATCCCATCTACTGCGTTATGATCTGTTACAAGAGTTCAACCTGATCTATGATTGGTTAGAACCTTCAGCACGAATTTGGGAGTTATGCAGCACAATTAATTATTTGCTTGTTATTAAATATCAGGGTCAGAATCACAAGAATATGTAATATTTAAATGAGATTGTTGTTAATAATGATTATTTCGCTACTACAATTAAGGTGAGGTTTGTTGTTCAGTTGTTCAGTTTTTCCAAATATAACCTAAAATTTATAAATATCACTACGGAAGAATATCTGCATGCCTTCAAAGAAAGCAATATGGTACATGACAGAGGACTTTTCTAAGGGGGAAAAACAAAACCGAATGGGTTCTGGGTTTTGTATAAAAATAGAAAGAAGTAATTATGATATTTACCAGAAGATTAGCCAATTCTCTGTAAGTACTGAGTAAAATGGCTGTTAGGTTTTACTGAGCGTGCTGGAGAGCATGCAAGAGTTTGTAACGGTCTTACTTGCTTCTTTCTATTTTTGAAAAACCCAGAGGCCAACATTAGTTTATTTTTTTTTTTTCATCTGAAAACTGGTCTGGCATGTATTATGCCCCCCCCCCCCCCCCAATATTTATTTATCTTTTGTTGTTTTTTTTAATCAGAACTGAATCTCTAAATTAGTATTACAAAAACCCAGAGATTTTTATGCTACTGAGCATCAAGTCCTTTTCTGAGGAAAGAAAGTAATAAAGCAGCGACACTGGAGACTCCTTCATAAATGTTAAATAAGCTTTACAGTTTTACAGTTGTGTTGTTATTTTATCATCAGCTACAGTATGTGGATGGTCCATGTGAATGAGTATGTAGTCCTGTTATAATATATTATAAGGAATGCATTAATGTATAAACCAGCGATTTAAGATGAAACGGCTGTGAGGGCTGCTGTTAGGGAAAATTAATCAACACCCTCTGAACTGACAGAGTATGTATTTTATCAAACACTTAATTTAATGAAATTCCACTGGTATGTAAATATTGTGATGAGCCTGGTTACATTCTAAGCCAGTGATGTTTCTGTGGTAAATGACTGCTTGGTATACAGATACAGCCATGTGAACATATTATGGGTTGACTGAAAGCAGACTGAGATTACCACAGGTTGTCTGAGGTGACATTGTCTATTCTTCACCATCCTTGAGTACCAGTAGATTAACTCAATACACAAGTATAAAAGGCTTGACCTTTTTAAATGTTGATGCAGTACAATGATTTGCGTGTGACACGTCTATATTTGACCGCTTCACCACTGATTTAACTTAACAAAAAAAAAAGAAAGAGAAAAAAAACAGTTTGAATTAACATTAAGAAGATTTTCCATGTGGACCCACATCCTGTTACACAGTGTCATGGAGTAAATCGGCCATTTGTCTTTTCTCTCGTCTTCATTCTGACTGTCTCTCATCCTCACTGTCGCTGGCGAGCACTTCCTGGCTCCGCATCGTCTGATTGGTCGGCTGAGAGGAAGCCGGCAGCACGGAGCCAAAGAAAAGCGAGCAGAACTGAGAAAGACAACAAAAATGGGATGAATTACAGCTTATCATTATAGGTACTGTGTTTTAAAATACAGAAACATTTTAAAACCTTCTTATTGGGCGGTCTCTCCACGGACTCCTCCTCTTCCTCCTCATCGCTGAGCAATCGGCTTTTATGGTTGGTTGAGGAAGTCTGAGGTTGAGGTTGAGGCTGGTGAGACGGCCCAGCTAGGTCGCTGGTCTCCATGGCGATGAGATACGAGTCGATGTCGTCGCACATAAAGTCATCGGGTGCGTGTTCGACTCGAGACCTGGAAGACGGTGAGCGACAAAGCGTGTACAAAGGGAACTCTTTATTTAAAAAAATCTACTGTAGTAAATATTGATGACTCGCAAACATCTCCTTACTCATCAGCTTTGTTGTTATTGGGGTTGCGTTGGTGTGCCTCTTCAGAGAGAGTTGCGAGAACGAAGTTCGCCTCTAAGACGCTGTCGGAGACGCTCAGGACAACCGGGCTGATACACATGTACAGGCATAAATTAACTTGAATTCAATTTTAGGACAAAAACAAAAAAGAAAAAAATCTGGCCTTAATGCACAAAACAGTTTACCTGCCCGGCTCTTCAAAGTACATGGAGACGGGCAAACCTGCCGTCTCAGCAAAAACCAACAAACCCTGTGAGACAGAAATAAAGAGTTTAAAAGCATAAACAGAGCTCAAAAGTCATTTTCCATGATCAACATCTAAGCACTCAGTTTAACTTTTTAAACGCTGTGTGTGCTAGAACTATACAAATGCTAATCTTAGGTGAGCCATGACCCAAGACCACAAACCACAAGGCTTGTGATGAAATTTCACACAAGTGAAGGCGGAAAACCGAGTGACATTTATAGAAGACTTCAAGCACGGTATGATGATTGGACTGTTAGCCGCAGTAAAACATCTGAATGGTGCAAACGTTTTAAAGAAACCCATAAAGCGGTGTCTGATAACCCAGGCCGAGGTGGCACAGAGCCCACTGCAGCCGCTCCTGAGAACGTTCAGCGGAGTGGAACAACTGAACCTGGAAAATCAACAGATAACTTGCAGAAAAGATGCATCTGTCTGGACATCAGAACTGTACACACACTCACAAACATCACATTCACATTACAGGAACTCGGCTGGGAGTCACTGTCACATCCCCCACGCAGTCCTGACCTCACTCATGAGTTGAGCGGTGTTTCAGACATGAAGCACGCAGTCTGATCATGGCTCTGGTGTACTGAGAAATCTTTTTACCTTGATGGTGTCCAAGCAGTAGTGAAACACTGGTATAAGTGCATTACTGTAGCAGTGGATTATATTGAGAAATAAAGGGAGGTTTTACTCTGTAACCTGAGTAACTGTGTTCTGTTATTCTGTGCAAACAAAAGTCCCAGTTTGAACTGAAAGCCCCTCATAAATACCCCAAAACATAATGACAGGTTTTCTTAAAAGCCCACAGATTTTACTCTTTAAAAAACTAAAGCAAAAAAAACAAACAAACAAAAAAACAAAACAACCACATTACTACATTTCTTAGAGGTCTCCAAACTGTTGCTGTTTTTCCGCTGAAATATAATTGTGATGCTTATTATTATATTATATTATATTATATTACATTACATTACATTACATTACATTATACGTGGACAAAATTGTTGGTACCCTTCGGTCAATGAAAGAAAAATAGTCCAATAGAATAGTCCAATAGTCCAATGTTTTCCTCTTAGCCATTCTCGGGTGTTTTTAGCTGTGTGTTTTGGGTCATTGTCCTGTTGCAAGACCCATGACCTGCGACTGAGACCCAGCTTTCTGACACTGGCCAGCACATTTCTCTCTAGAATCCCTTGATAGTCTTGAGATTTCATTGTACCCTGCACAGATTCAAGACACCCTGTGCCAGATGCAACAAAGCAGCCCCAGAACATAACAGAGCCTCCTCCATGTTTCACAGTAGGGACAGTGTTCTTTTCTTCATATGCTTCATTATCCGCCTGTGAACATAGAGCTGATGTGCCTTGGCAAAAAGTTCCATTTTTGTCTCATCTGTCCATAGGACATTCTCCCAGAAGCTTTGTGGCTTGTCAACATGTAGTTTGGCATATTCCAGTCTGGCTTTTTTATGATTTGTTTTCAACAATGGTGTCCTCCTTGGTCGTCTCCCATGTAGTCCACTTTGGCTCAAACAACGACGGATGGTGCGATCAGACACTGATGTTCCTTGAGCATGAAGTTCACCTTGGATCTCTTTAGAAGTCTTTCTGGGCTCGTTTGTTACCATTGGGATTATTCGTCTCTTTGATTTGACATCAATTTTCCTCGTGCGGCCACGTCCAGGGAGGTTGGCTACAGTCCCATGGATGTTAAATTTCTGAATAATATGTGCAACTGTAGTCACAGGAACATCTAGCTGCTTGGAAATGGTCTTATAGCCTTTACCTTTAACATGCTTGTCTATAATTTTCTTTCGAATCTCCAGAGACAACTCTTTCCTTCGCTTCCTCTGGTCCATGTTGAGTGTGGTACATACCATGTCACCAAACAACACAGTGACTACCTGGAGCCCTATATATAGGCCCAGTGACTGATTACAAGATTGTAGACACCTGTGATGCTAATTAGTGGACACACATTGAATTAACATGTCCCTTTGGTCACATTATTTTCAGTATTTTCTAGGGGTACCATCATTTTTGTCCAGGCCTGTTCCATGAGTTTATTTTTTTAAAATAATTCTGTTGAAGCATGGTTGAAAAGCAATGTCTGACGTTCATTGGTTAACATTCATAGAATTTTTTTAAAATTACATCATATAATTATATTTTGTCAGATTAAAGTTATTTATGTGACCATTGTGAGTTTTTCTTTCATTGACCGAAGGGTACCAACAATTTTGTCCACGTGTGTATATTATATTATATTTCACTCACGAATAAAAAGTCTTTCCAGAGGAAACACAGTCCCTTTGACTAGAGTATCACTTTTTTTTTTTTTTTTTCTATAATGAAACACATTCATCCTGATCGGCATGGTCTCTTTCAGAATGACTCTGATGATGTTGAAATCTGTGTACATCATCTGCTGCGTTTGTTGTTTTGGTGGCTTGCAGTGGCCCAAACATCTTAACAAGACACATTATGTTTTTTTTAAATAAAAAGTTTATTTATATATTAGACATTGCGAGTGTGTGTAGGTTTACCCTGAGCTCTTTGAGGCAGAAGGTGATGCTGGTCTGAGAGCCAATAGCAAAGTGATCAAACTCTTCTGAGCTCAAACACAACTCGGTCATCATGGCTTTGGAGGAGGAGTCTGCTGGAGGAAGAAAGAGGGCCTGTAGTGAGTTTCGTAAAATCACTCTTTAAAATCACCTGATGCATCTGAAACCTGCTGCCAGTTGGGAAACCACAATGGCCATGATCACATCGTTACCGACATCCGGCTCACTAAAGAAGAACAGTGTATTGTGTGCATTTTACAGAACAGAAAATCATGAAGAAACCCGAGACGTCATCACCTGCAGCGTCTTCTACATGGTTCCTGAGCCAAACTCGATCGCCGCTCACTGATACACACACTTCCTCCAGAGAGGGGGGGAAATGCAGAACTGTATCTACCCACAACCTGCACACACACACCAGAGGAGGCACTATAGAAGAAACAGAGACACAAACTGAAACGTAAAAGTAAAAAATAAAATTTTTTTTAAAAAAATGGATGGAGGGAAGGAGGAGGACCTGGGTTGTGCTTGGAGAACGTTAGTGCAGTTGTCCTTGTCGAACACTGCTTGCAAGCTCTCGCAGTCCTGAAAGGATAGGTTGTGTGTCTTTAAAAGCCCTGAAACACACACACACACACACAATCTTATGAGAAGAGAAATTAATCTCTATAAATCTAACCTTTCTTTTCATTTTGTTTCATCATTGTCTCACTCCTTTTTGTCTCACTGTCTCTGGTATTGTCCTCTCCTGGTCACCTTATTTCCTTCACATATTTCCTTCTTCCTTCACACTTCCTTCCTTTTTGCCTTTTCCTTTTTATACCATCCTCTGTCACGCATTCCCATCTCCTTTTTTCATCTTCTTGTTCACTTCCTTTTTGTTTACTTGTCATCTTTTCTTTTCTTTCACCCTCTTTTCTTTCCTTCCCCACCTTTCCATTTCCTTCACATTCCAGTTTTCCTTCCTAATAAACGACTCCCTAATCGAGGCCATAATCAGCGACTGCGTGGTGTAATGCAGACTTACTCTTACCACACAAAGCTTTACTTTCCCCCAGAGGTAGAGAGATTATTATATATATATATATATATATATATATATATATATATATATATATATATATATATATATATATATATACACACAGACACAGTGCATATACTGTATATATACAGTAAATATATGCTGAAGTGCGTGTCATACACCGCAATATGAAGCTTTTCTTTTGCAAGTGAAACAGGCTTTGTATATGATGCCAGGGATGCATTAATATTTTTGGGATGTATAAAAATGTACCACTCGTGTGTTGCTGATTAATCTGTACTGAAATGTACTTATATATTCATAAACTGTTAAAATAGCATTATATGTACAATTAAAGTTAACATATAATCACACAAACATGAAAAAAACATTCTATACTCACCGCAAGATTGTATACTAACCCTAAGATCCCACTAGTAGCAGCATGGATTTATGGGCCGCAAAATAAGGGAAAGATACCTAAACTTTTGTGTCCGCATGCGCAGTGAGCATATGTAGGACGGATTCACAGGTAGGATGAATTTATAGAACACCGGTTGAAGACCAGATTGGTCAAACGGAGTCATGTGATTATTATTGCTGCGGCTGATTGGGGAAACTGTCTAAATTATTCCTTAGTAAAAGCTCCACTATATCTACTGTATAATCAAGTTTCCTTGTACCATATTTGCAGTGCAGCATGATTCTCAGGCAACTCTTCTCTGTGTTCATCTCGATTCGGCACTTCTCCACAGAGCGTTCGAGAGATGACAGAGACCTGAACACCGTCTGTACACTCTGAGAAATAGAGAGAAACAGAAACCCGTTGAATGTCGGAAGACAACACTAGTGGTTGTGCTCATACACACATTCCCAAGTATCTAACCCACCTACTGAGGGTGAAAAGAAACCAACCACATGCAAAATATAGCATTTTTAAACAATAACTTCAACACTGTTAATTAATACGGCAAATTCAAGAAAAAAGAAACTGCGAAAGACTTTGTCTAATACCTTGATGGGCATTTTGCAGCGGAAGGTTTGGTCCGGAGGAGCCTGGTACTTCTGGAAGAAGAGCGGAGACATCAGGAAGCAGGCGAATGCTGACCGGGATGAGTTCACTGCACGCAGGGTGAGCTGCAAAACATAACCAAAGGATATGCTTAAATATGGACATATACATTAATATAAATATCAAAATGAGAACCACAAACATGAACACTTACCCCATCGTCAGTGGGCTCCAAGTACAGTTCCTCTCCAATCCTTGACAGGGAGTGGATTGCTTTGGCCAGCACTGTAAGATTACACAATAAAACAATTACACAATAAAACTATTTCATAACGTTTTGAGAACATTCTTTTGCCTGGAACAAAGCAGGTACCGTTTTTTAAGTATTCTGTGAAAAAGGTTTGACTTTAATTCCCCTACAAAGTTTGCCAATGTTTGCTTTTATTTTGGCCTTTTTATTAAATCTACAAACTAATGTTAGACAGATGTTTAATAACAACATACATGTAATAAATAAGATCTATATATATTAGATATAAAAATATATACAGATAAGACACAATTTTGCCGGTCAAAAGGAAATACAGATTTTAAAATATACCACAATATGGTGCAACACCAGCAATAAATATATTTGGCTACAGATAATATTCAAGTCCATTCCAGTGTCTCTTGTGTTTCAGCCAGGACTCTTCATACCTTCTGTGCATAGTGATGGATTACTATTCATTCGATCAATTATTCATTAATTCAGTCATTCTGTCTAGGGTCATAGGAAGCCTGAAACCTATCCAACGGGATTCGGAGTACAAGCTCACACACATACACACTATGGGCAATTTGGAAACACCAATGCGAGTCTTTGGACTGTGGGAGGAAACCCGAAGAGCAAGCACGACGAGAACATGCAGCACCCACACACACAGACCTGAGGCAGGAATTGAATCTTCGACCCTGGAGATGCTACGTCACAGTACTAACCATTAAGCCATTCAATCATTTGTCTTCTATAGTGCTTATAATGTACAAGGTCACAAGGTCCTGGAGCGTATCCCAGGAAACTTTGAGCACTAGACGCGGTCCACCTTTGGACAGGGTGCCAATCCATCGCATGGCACACAATCGCTCACACACTATGGGCAAAGGGAAACACCAGTTACCCTAATCTGTATGTTTTTGGACCAGAGCAAGCCCAAGAAGAACGTGCAAACTCCACACACGCAGAATCGAACCCTTGGCCCTGGAGATGCCAGGTGACAGTGATAACTACTGTACTACGCCACTGTACCACATTACACACTGGTTTGATAACAACCAGCTAGGTAGTACCAGGTTTGTCTAAGGACTGTATTGAGATTGTTCCCCAAATAGTAAAATAACTTTCTCCTAATCATTCATTTAGTTCGAGGTTCCAATGATTTAAAGAAACATTTTAAGGGATAATAACATTTCCATAAAGATATCTTGACTGGAAAACCAAGCAGATCTAAATAAAGATTCTGGGAAGGAGTAATGGCTAGCTCTGGATAAAGGGCGGTGTAATAAGGGGAATATAAACGTATTTTGGATATTTAATGTTAGTTACTGGTTCAGTTACTCATACAGTGTATATAACAGTGTGTATATACAGTTCCCTTCACCTTTGACGTTTCCTCCAGTGGCAACGCAGTCCATCCTCACACACTTGCACAAAATGAACTCTAAATAAAACTGATTAACTAGACATTATTCCAAAATACGAATGGTCTTCTTCTTCTTCTTTTTTACGCGAAGCATCCTCATGAACACTTCATTATTTAGACAATTAAAAACACTTTCGGACTATTTACTTTAACACTTCGCCATGTCGCGCGCTAAGCACAACCAATCCAATCGCGCCACGTCATATAAACGCGCCCGGAATTGTCGTCGCATACTGATGTCGTAGTAATCTCAAACGGCGCACACAGGACAGTGCGCCGAAAGTTGAAATGTTTGACATTTGATCTGGATTTAATATAGTTCTACTGTGTTGAGCCTGTTTTTCTTTGTATTTTTTTTTGTATACCAATTCTACCATCTTGTCGTATTTAGATTTTGTACCTAGTAAATACATTTTTTTTAATCAACCCCCCCCCCTGCATTATTTTATTCCAAACGTACCTTATCTGAAACAACAGGAAGACTACTTGACAATACAAAACAAATCTTCATTTTTGAAACTTGTTTTAACTGTAACATTATTTGAGTTGGTCAATCAATAAACTAAATGGTCAATTTTATATGCCATTTCTGTAGGTGTGGTTACACTGTGTAGAGAGTTTTCCACTTCAGATATTAATTCCAGCAAAACAATTGTAGGCCAAATATGTTTTTCAGATGCTCATCACAACAATAAAAGAATTAGAGTACTTTTTCAATAATTTACTGTCACTGTACCTTATGTGATTTCACACTCGAATGGTTTTGTTAACAATATTTTGTGGGGGGAAAGTCTGGAATTTACCTTATAAATATATTTTAATTAACAGGCTCAGAGAAGTCTCATTTTAATTATTATATAAATATTATAATGTCAAATCCTTTATTATTATTTTTTTTTTTTCAGATTTGAGAAAAGGACATCGACACCAGCTACTCCTGAAACCACTGAGCATTTGTTTTGGACCTGTGAATATACAGAAAAAATTGGGTCAGATATTCTTGCTTTTATTCAATGTTTGTTTCCTTATTTTTTTAAATAAATATTTTAGAATAAATGACTACAGAGGTTCCTTGATGAATGGATGGATAGAAAGTATTATGTTTAAGAAATTTATATTTAAATATGTTTTTATATATGAAATATATGGGATAAACCTTTAGTTCCTATTTCTGGTGATCCATTACAGAGTTTGTTTTTTTTTTCACTGTTTTTGGTGTGTTTTTTTTAAATATTTTTTTATTGTGTTTTTTTTTTTGGTGTTTTTTTCTAAATCTTATGTGTTGTTTGGATTGTGTGTTATTGTTTTCAGCAAAACATTAATAATATATAATAATAATATAATAATAATAATAATAATAATATAAAAAAATAATAAATGATCATGCACTATATGATCTCACTCCTTTAGTATTATGCACACATGTACACATCGTCTATATAACTTATCTTGTGTACAAGGTCACGGCGGTTGTGGAGCCTATCCCAGGAGACTTAACATTCTTTCCTACGGTGCTGCTTTTGAAGCTGCCAGGGCCACGCCCACAGAAATGACATCAAACATACACATTTGAACCTTTAAATTATATACCTTAACTCATTAATAGTTTTTCATCAGTTAAGCTCAACTAACTGAAGACATATTATGAGAAACAATGAGATTTGCCTGATTTCAGTAACAGGTTTTGTTTAGGTATGATTTAAAGCAAGATAGATAGATAGATGGATAGATAGATAGATAGATCCATCCATCCATCCATCCATCCATCCATCCATCCATCCGTCCGTCCGTCCATCCACCTCTTTAATCCAACTAGGGACAGTGAGTGCCAATGGTGACCATTGTATTTATTCTTGTTTTCACGACTGTGCTAGGACCTCCGGTCAACATTTAACCACAACATTGGACCGTGGGAGGAAACTGGAGTACCCAGGGCAACCCACCACGCACAGGGAGAACATGCAAACTCCATGTACACAGACTCCAATGCGGGATTTAAACCCAGACCCTGGAGGTGCAAGGCAACATTGCTAACAGGCAACTAAGCCACCATGCAGACAAATAAATAAATAGAGCACTTTATTTATCCCAAAGGGAAATTTCAAAATAATCTGTTTAAAGCATGTTCACGTAACATTAGAACAATGTACTCTGGAACATTATGGGTTACTGCAAGGTCCGAAGAGGCTCAACAGAAGTCAAGATTTCAAGAATGTTAGGGAGACATTCTTTGAGTCATTGTTGTTTACTACAGATGTTCCTGAGACATTTAAATAATGATATAATAGTTAACTGGACATTCTGTGGAGAACAGGGGGTGACATTAAAAAAATATGATAATGTTTTGCCTGTTATAGAAATAGGTGCTAGGTACTGAGGTTTAAATTACAAAATGAACAAGAGAATAATAAAACACATTTAACCTATGTAACTGGCATAATGCTAAACTAATATTCGTTCACGAGATTCTTTTATCTTCAGTAACCGATTTATCTTAGTCACGGCTACACCTGCTACCTATCCCTGAATCCCTGGGTGTGGGACAGGAATACACCCTTGATGAGACATCATGCACACACACACACACACACACACACACACACACACACACACACACACACACACACACACACACACACAAACAAACAAACCTAATGGGGCAATGTAGCTCAGCCCAACTACCAGGTTTTTGGGTAAAATACACAAACCAACATTGCACCATGCCACTTTGTACATACTTTCACAAACTATAAACAATAACTAAATAATAATTCATTGATAGTGATTTGTTAATCCCAAGGTCACATGAAATGATCAATAATCCTTTCTCACTTTGTAAAATATGATGTCAAATGAATTTATTCTTCTTTTTTTTTTTTTTGGTTATGTACATATTTATTCATATATTAGTTTAGTTTCATTTTCATTATGGAGAGAAGTACAAAAAAATCTCCTGTGTACACTCAGTCAATCCTACGTGTTACTGGAACACTTCACAGTATCAATGAAAACACATAGGATTCCATTAAGTGTTTTTGCTTTGATACTTTATACCAGACAAAGCTCTTTACAAACCATTGTGACGACAGTTACATTATTTCACTGTCGTGCAACATGTCTAACTACGAAACACACACGCAGGTTTACCCAAGTGTGAAAGTGGACAGCAAGTATGCAGAGAAGACTGTGCTTCCTAGAGAAGTCATCAACTCGACACACTTGTCTTTCAGGTCTGTCTGGGTCCGTGTCATAGCTGAACACACCTCTGAGACTTTGCTCTGGACGTGTGCGTATCGTTCAAATAGATATAATATCGGCACTTACTCAGAAGGTAGAGAAAAATGCATGGATTTGAGTCATGTGGAAGTATTAGAGGGACCATGAGATAACCTCACTTGGAAATGAACTGAAAACTTCAAAGAATTAAAAGATGTGGATCTACTGCAACCCAGGATTTGTTGGAATTTTATCTCTGGCTTTGGATAGAGATTAAATGCTGTGTGTTTGTGAGTATGAGCGCATTAATGTCTTCCTTAGTTATATGGCATTATGTCTAATCTAAACTTTCACTTTTAATGCGTGTAAATGGAGGCCGCAAACCCTGTATCAGACACTCAGATCTTGCTGCAGTCCATGCTTCAAAAGCTGAAGCTTCAACCGAGACCGGACAGCATTGGCACACGCCGGCAAGCAGAAGTACAGTATAGTACAACATCATCCAAGCAGAATGGCGGTGGTGCTGAGAGGTCACCTCAAACCCCACCAATGTACAATTTTAATATTTCTGCGGAAAAATCTATTACGAGCACAGGGTCCGGAGCACAGGGTCCGGGTTCTCCTGGTATAAGAGCATCTTTTTCTGATGAATTCGCCGAAGGAATTGACAAATCAGGAACGTCATCCACACCACAACAAAGAACGCCAAATCGGGTGTTTATGAGCAACCACACTGTAGCAGGAGGGAACGGTGATGTTAGTACACACCCAGATGATGATGTGATACCTAAGCAGTACAGGAAGCAAAAATCCTTGGAATTAAACATCCAGGGTCTGGAGGTGGGAGAGAGGAAATGGACGCAGAAGGTGAAGGAAAAATGGAAGGAGAGACACAAAAGCATTTCCAGAGAAGAAGGAGATGACAAAGGGACACAAGAACAGATACAAGCGGTAAATTTTTTTAACAAAACTAACAATTCCATACATTCAGTTTTAAACTTGCAGCATTTCGTTTCAGCCTGTTAACTCTTATTCTATACTCCACGTAGAGCATCGGGTCTCCGATTCCTGTCCAACGTCTTATGTCCCACGACAACAGCACAACTACACTCTATAATGAGGAAGACAGTCTCCGGCACCAGCCGATCAGCGGTGGTCTATTCGGAGACATTCCCAGTCCACTGGATCACGTGAGGTAGATGAAATATGAACCTTGTACTTATCGTGGCTTGTCTGTCACCTTTGGGAATGTTGTCTAGCTCATGTGCTGAACTAACACACCCTCCAAGTAGACGAACATGAAAATGTGACCGGCATTAAGGAATTACACTTAAAAGCACTGGATGAGGAAATATAATGGTTCCAAGACTCATAGTGGTATTGAGCAAATTTCTTAAAGCTTGCAAAGAAGATTAAGTTAGTTTCTAAAGTTCTAAACAAAAAAATATTAGCAAAGAATCTTTACATCGTTAGCACCCATATCCATACTCATATTGATAATTTCTGTACTGTACAGTAAATGATCACCGAATTCATACTGTTTTTCCCCCCCTTATCCCACAGTGAGACTTTGTTTTCACCAGGCACGTTTAACCTGATGGACGAAATCTTCACTGGCCAGGAATGGGCCAAGTACCTCCCATCTAGCACCAGCAACCAATCAGCATCCAGCTCTGTCAAACAAGACCATAGACTGGGAATAACAAGCAGTATTAACCAATCACACCCAAATGAACAAACCACACTCAACCAGTGGAATTACAGAGGGCCTGAATTGGGATTGGCACAATCACAAATGAACTCTGGAGGTTTTCACAACACCGAATACCACCATAACCAAACAAAGACTTCAAGTTTTGGCACGCCGTCTATGTCTGAGTTACACAATGGTCAGTATGGACTGTCCGATTCTGGATCAAACCATTTGGAGAGTATGGACCTGAGTGTCAGCACACTAGGGCACAATGATCCAATCGGAGATCAAGTGCATATTTATTCCTATAATCAATTAAAACATGTAGAACTGAATGTAGAATCCAATGAGCAAATGATGGATCAGTCACAAACACCTGGAATAAACCACGGCCAATCTGAAGATGGGCATGACGTTCTCCACCTGGTGGATTTATCATATGTTCAGGTAAGAATAGTAACTGGAAAAATAGCATAAGACGATGGGCCATCAGAAGGCCTTCTACCAACGACCACTTGGTTTTCAGTGATGCTTCCCTGTGCAAGAGGAAAAGTGAACCCAGTCCATGCCCTGAAAATAAATAAATGCCCCTAATGTATTCATTTGACACGTTTCATATTTGTAGATTTCTATTACTATATAGAGTCATGAGATGAAATTTGGAGAAGAGTTCTACAGACGCACATTACAAGAAGCACAAGTGCAAGGGTTACATAAAAAACATTCTAGCACAATCATGACAAAGCTGTTGTCCCAGTCAATCATAATGCTTTTTTGGGGGAGGGAGTGTTTAGCATGCACATGATTAAAAATTTTTTTTTGTTTTTTTATCTCAGTCCAGAGAAGATAACTCGTCTCTGAAGAAGAAAACACTCCTGACCCGTAAGCGAAGCTACTCTACGGAGAGGAAAGGTTCAAATGAGAGATGGAGGACAGAGACAGAAGAAATGCACGAGTGGAGACATACTCCGTCTTCTGTTCCAACACCAAGCCTTTCCCCGGCCTCCTCTACCTCGTCTCTCCAGCACTCTTTATCTGAGCAGTCGGATTTGTCAGTGTCCACAGAAATTGTGATAAAAAAGGTGAAGTATTCATGAGACATGATTCATAAATTGTTTATTAAAACCTTGATCATTGCGACAGGTGTTTATGCTCTCGTGTGAATTCGGTTAGAGTTATAGGTGTGGTTCAGGATTCATTTGGAATTGGACACAATCCAACCAATTGTCCTTCGCTTCATCACAATTCTCATTGGATTACATTAGACATTAGGGAATTAGGGAATACACCTGCAGTAACGTTACCGTCACCATCCCAAGGTTGTTGCTTTTCTTTTTTTTTTTCAAATAACTGTAAGAAGAGGTTTCTCCTGTAAAACTACAGCAGTTACTCCTACTGATTACAATTGTAATTTAAACAGGGTAACTACTGATACAGGGCGGCACAGTGGTTTAGGGGTTAGCACTGTCACCTTGCACCGCCAGGTCCTGAGTTTGATTCCCACTTTGGGTCTGTGTGTATGAAGTTTGCATGTTCTCCTTGTGCTTGGTGGGTTTCCAGTAGGTTCCAAAAACATCCAGATTAGGCTAATTGGCGTTCCCAAATTGCCTGTAGTGTGTGCTTTTAAATGTAGACCAGAGGTCCTACCACAGTTGTACAAATGGGAATAAATACAATGGTTACCATTGCCCTCCACGTTACCTAGTTGGACCAGAGGTTCTTAAATGGATGTAAAACCAGAAAGATTAAACTTTTTTTTTTTGGTCATTTTCAGCGGCGGGTGGAGAACGCACGTCGTGTCCGATTTTCCGATGTGGTGACCTATGTGCCTCCCCTTGTTCTGATTGACGATGATGGCGATGCTGATGATGAAGATTACAATCATATTGACAACACGGCCAATGATGTTCCTGAAGAAGAGTCTCCGTCTCGCCCGCTGCCTGTACCCAGATGGATTGAGGCACTTAGGAGTAAGACTAGGAGTAAGACCAAATTTAAACTCCCACGCATAAGGACTAAAAAATATCATTTTGTGTGATATACGGAAAAAACTGCAACCACTGCCCAAACCTGAATTACACTGTTATGATAACATACAGTACTTCCGTACTATGTGATAATATATGTAAAGTGTTTGCCTGCACTTCAAATCTCTTGTTGCTATATCTCTAAATTTAGCTAATTATATTTATGCTTATATATAAACTTTCTTTTGGCTGCTCCCATCAATGCTTTTTTATAATCTAATTAATAAATAAATATAAAGTGCATGTAGTACATACACTAATCAGCCAGTTTATTAGCAACACAGATACACCTGGACATTTACTGACTTTGACATGCTTGTTGGTGCTAAGTGGGTCTGGTTGAATCAGAAAGTCAGAAGCTGCTGAGGAAAGACCTTGCTGATGAGAAAGATCAGAACTGACAGGAAGTAGGAGGCAGGAGTAACTTGATGGTTAAGGTGTTGGACTACTGATCGGAAGGTCCCAGGTTCAGATCCCAGCACCACCATGCTGAAATCAGGTCTACATGGAAACTGGACAGATGTAAACTGGTTAAAGGTCTGGTTAAACAACCAGTCTAAGTCAGTGAGATTTCTACATACTGATGTTTGGAATTCACATTACTGATACACGATACATTAGGAGTCACAAACTCAGAGTGACATACGCAAGTCATTATAAAGTTTCGTACCTTAACCTATAATCGTAGGTAATCTTGTGCATTTATTCTTTCAGAAACTTAACTTTAGTGTCCACCATTTGGATATACAGTTAAGGGCCCTTTAAAATAACTGACTTTAAACAAATGAAACATGGAATAATGTAGGAAGAAAGCATGAGAGATGAAACAATTTATTAACTGGTGTGTATATAAACCACAGTCATTGAAATAGGAATTATACAACATGAATAACTGAAATACCAAAGAAAACAATTTAACACAAAGTACAGTATAAATCATACATTTATAACTGACATGACCGTCCATGTAAAAATGATGAACATGAAGTTTATATTACTTTAATATGTATAATTCTGGGTTTTTAAACTTTTTATTTCATTGTGTTTACATATATTGTGTTTACAGTGTGTTTTATATGTATTTGGTAAATGTGGTTGGTTATATATTGTTTTTTTATTTATTTATTTTATTTAGGCTTAAAAAACAAACAAACTTATAAGCGCCTGGAGATTAAAATATCAGTTAACAAGGTTGTTTAAATATGGCAAATCTACCAGGCTGAACATGCAGTTAGTGTGGATCGTGAAATGTTAGCAAGAATTGTGTAAAGAAATAAACTTATTATTACAGCAAGATGAGAGACAGACCTACTATGCGCTATAGTTTGCTAAAGTAGTTGGATCATAAAATACTTCAGTACTGGGTAAAGACTTACAGTTAAAGAAGATAAGTTTATTAACGCTGATAATATGGCTTTATTTCCTGACTTTGTAAAATCTTCTTTAAGCACAGATGTGAATATTTCCTACTCATCTTGAATTTCAGCATATGCTTGTATTTTTATTATTATTATATTTGTTATAAAATAAGTTCCCAATTTTTCAGCAAATGTGCTTTTTTTTTTTTGTTATCATCAGGTAATCATATTGAGATTCACGAGAGGAAATTGACAATAGCTGAAAACGTGATATCCCTTTGTGTAAAAGTGGCGAGGTTCAGGGTGGATACTGAATCCCGTTCGTACGCTAAGCTTTTCGACAGGTTCACACCTAATGTCCAATGGAATAAGCCCCCGAGTCGACCGAGCTCTTCTCTTCCCGTTTGATTGTCAGCTGGCTGCCCTGATGGAGGTCAAGGCTTGGAGACCTACAGGCAGAATCTGATACCTGAATATAATAGAGCAAGATCAGACCATCAAGACCTTCCACTTTACGGACATTTATTATCTAGTCAATCAGTTGTATGATGAGAAAGAAAGACCAGGCTGCTTTGAGCTGACTGGAAGACTAGGAGGGTTACTCAAATAATGACTCTTTACAAGCGTCGTGAGCAGAAAAGTATCTCAGGATGTGTTACAACAGCAGTGAGAATAGAATGCTTTACGCTGTTGTAAAACTGCATGAGATTTGAGGACGTGTTCCAAATCGGTGTAGATTTTTTTCCATACAGTTGGGTTGTATTCTTTGTGTTAATACTGTAAGTAACCAGTGTTTAGGAAGGTATGTGGCATTTACAGTATCAGACTGAGTCATTTCTCATGCATATGAGAACGATTTTTAACCAGTGGCTCTGGGCGGCATTCCAGACTGCAGTGTCTAACTACATACCTTTCCTATTACTATGACTGCATTTACTGTGACGCTTAATTTTTGACGTACTTAATTAACACAAAAATACAACTAACTCCTTCCACCCATCCACACAAACACACAAAAACAGACAAGTGAGAGAGTCCTGGTTAAAATTGGCTTTACCCTTAAAAGAAGTCTTTATCTATATAAATAAAAGAAAGGTTTTGTCTGTCCATTGGTCAGAACTCGCTCTTTCAATGATATCTTTACATTTCATACATTGTACGACCCGAAAGCAGTCTCAGAAAAATGTTCTGTCTGTATGTCTCTGTATCTGTCTGTCTTTATGTCTGTCCAGCCAGACTTTGTCACGGCATCACGCAAAAATGTCTGGATGGAATTCAATGAAACTTCTGTGCTGAGGTGGAAGAAATTATTTTCACTTCAAATTCGTCAGTCCTCTTGGTTTTTTAGCTATGACTCTAGAGAAAATATCTGTTCAGCGATAATATTATTATTATTATTATTATTATTATTATAAGACTAGCTTACAGTACGTGCTACTACACCTAGCATTAGTGAAGGGAAGATTTGAATCATTTTAATGACTCGGTCTTTTGAATCTCGTTCATCAAAATGAACGAATCTTTTTTGAGTCGTTTAGTTCATTTCGTTCTTTTGATCAGAAATAAAATAACATGTTACATTTTCGATAATCACGTCTAAATATACAAATTTTGGCTATAGTTCCAATAATTATAACATATAATTATAAACAGAATGAGCAGCTCACCATCATATCTTCTAGAGTCATTCGTTTTTAATCTATTGCACTGCACAGCGTCTAAGGGAGTCACGTGACAAAAGAACGAACGACTCGGACGAGAAGAGTCATTGAGAACCGTTCATTTCTGTTTCCTGTACATACTGTAACCTACGGAGGTTTTGCGATGATTTGCGCATGCGCGCCCAGTAGAAAACGAACGAGTCACTCTCCGAGACTACTCGTTCTTCTGAGTCACGTAAAAGAATCGTTCAAAAAGAACGAATCGTTCATGAACGACCCATCATTACCAAAAAAATACCCTGACAGAAACATTTGGATGTGTTTAGGAATGAAAAGTCGTCACCTCTTCGAATTTCCTCGCCTTGTATTGTTTAGCTCCTTTCAGGAAGTTTAACAAGATGATGTCACAGAGGACCGTTGCCTGTAGTGATTGAGAATTATGATTAGTGAAATATAGTGTAGTGTGTTAGTGTATGTACAGTATACTGTATGTGTATGTGCGTGTGTTATGCCACTAATCTTACCAGGCCGACCGAGGTGCAAGCAGCAACAACATTAATTACTGTCGGGATTAAGTGGAATTTTCCAGCCTGGAAAAAAGAAATAAAATAGATTTCGCACTCTACACACGTTATTACTGTACAATATGTCTACACACTCACACAAATATTAATACTCACATTGCCGGTCACAAGTATGTCAAAGCGAATAGCGAAAGCTTTAAACAGTGTGCGAAAGTCTTTGCCATCTTCTGACTTATAGTATTTTGCAAACCTGAATTAAAGCGACAAGGAAGGATGTGGTTGTAGTGTTTGTCAGCATGTTTGTCGATTTAAATGCAGCTGTGGTGGTGGTGTTCAGTCGCACTGCTACCTGAAGTTGTATCCCGTTGAGATGTTGCTGTTTTTAAATGCAGAGTCGAGTCGAGTGAAAGTGTACTTGGGTTTACAGTTGTCCACATGCTGGTCCAGGTTGCACATCCAGGCTATGTTAATTCCAATCTCACCTCCCTAACACACACACATACTTCAGACTACTTCAGTAATCATGTCAGACTGATTATTATTATTGTTATATTTATTTATTTATTTTTACACATTTTCTCTCTCATTTAAAATTTAGTTGGAAAGATGTTTAGTTTGTGACAATTAATTTTTATAATGATAATTATTCTAATAATCTTTTTTTTTTTTAGTTTTGCTTTAAGGTGGCACAGTGGCTTAGCGGTTAGCACTGTCACCTTGCACATCCGGGTTCAGGGTTCGATTCCTGTCCCGGGTCTGTGTGCATGGAGTTCTCCCCATGTTCTTGGCAGGTTTCCTCTGGGTACTCCGGTTTCCTCCCACCATTCAAAAACATGCATATTAGGCTAAATGGTGTTCCCAAATTGCGCGAAGAGTATGTGAATGAGCATATAAGCATACTGGGTAAACGTATGTGTGTGCCCTACAATGGATTGGAATCCCATCCAGGGTGTAGGCTCCAGGATAGGCTCCAGGCCACCAACAACCCCGTATACAGGACAAAGTATAAGTATAACGTATAGACAATGAGTAAGTGAGATTTGCTCTAGATGAACAAGTCTATGGAAGTCTCTGGAGGTCTTCACCATGTAAAAATCTGTGGCGAAAGTTTCAAACTAAAGTTTTAAATACATACTCTTAAATACATACAAAATACATACAAATTTTGGTACCTCATAAATCAATTCATTCATCATCAGGTATTACATCCTCTTATTTTCGTATTTTCTAAGAACAAAGTGTGTAAAGTGGAATTAAAAGAGTCCCAGTTCCTCCAGAAAGCAAATGAATTACACGTCATTACATGTCATCATAACTAGGACACGATGTAATAAATTCATGAGCATAGCTGTCTTTGTATTTCCTAACTGCTGTCACATCAGACCCGGACAGTACATCTCCTCGCCAGCAGAGGTCTCCCTTGCCTGATTCCTAGTTTACTAGAATTACTAGTATTAATTACTAGAAAAAGCATTCATTGCTTGTTTCTAGTGCTTCCAAATCTCTTCCTTTATATGAAGTGTGTAAGGCGACCACATGCGTAGCCTCAGTGCGAAGTCTTGCCAACCTTGAACGTTATGTAGTGCCATCGCCAATCCTGTTTTTTGCTCTTTGGCATTGACTAATCTTTAGATTCACCGTTGATATTATTGCAGGATTGAGTTTTGGATCATTTTCCATCACATCTTGTTCATTAAAACTGTATACAACTAGGTAAAGTAGGAACACACAGTGACACCTGCTTTAAAAAAAGGTCAGGGAATGGCGATGAATATTAATCCATCATATGTATCCATGGATCCCAACCTGGGATTTTATTCAGCGATCACCATTTAATTCACTGATGCCATTTCATGATTTGTTTTCCTTTCTACACCGTAAAAAATGCTGAAGGTGTCCATATGCAATAATCTCCTTTGAACAGGTGAGATTGATATGGGTCGGCTACTAATGCTCTGTAAATCCTTCATAACGTTTGATTTCTGAGGCCGGTGACTCTGAATGAACTTCTCCTCTGCAGCAGAGGTAAGTTTTGCTCTTGCTTTCCTGGGAAGGTCTTCATGAGAGCCGGTTTCATCGCGGTGCTTGATGGGTTTTTCAAATGCACTTGACACAATACTGTTCTTGCAAGAACTATTCCAGAACAGCTGAACTTCATGTATTAAAATAAAAAATGTCTGACTGAAACTGTATATAGTGTGGGTGGGGCTGAAGTGGGGTGGGGTGGTTTGTTATACATGAAACAATTCATATTTTAATATATAGATATAAAGTGATAAATAAATTGATCATAGGAGGACTGTACTCACGTTTTGTGAGATGTGATTGATATCCTCACCGGCGTACTTTAGTACGTCGTCCACTTTGAAGATCGGGCAGTCCGAGTTTTTTATGGGATCATACAAACAATCCATATTGGTGTTTGGTCCGATATTCCCCCTGAAACAGAAGAACAAACAGACAGAGAGAGAGAGAGAGAGAGAGAGAGAGCTCAAGAAAAGTGGATCATGGTTTGGGCCGAGTATCATAGCTTTGCTCTGATGAAACTCTGCTATCCATTTCTCACCTTGTGACATTAAAGAGAGGGAATCGGATGCTGTTCTTTATAAAGATTGTGAAGTTCTCAACCTCATTCATTGGATTTCTGAAAAATGTTCGCAGCAGGATACAAAAAAGTTAGAGTTTGCATGCATTGCAACTTCCTTTTCAAAATAAATCACATACTGTACCATGCAGGTCCATTCCCTTTAACCATGATCCTGAAACAGTCCATGTATAGATACAAAGCTACATGACAGCATTTAGGTTGCAATAGCTTCAAGTCTAATGAACACTTATTAAGATGAATGCTTTCACACTTCCTGTGCCTACTAAGGAAATCGTCCATATAATGTCTTTCCTAGCAATTTAAAGAAGTGGGTCATACATAAAGTATGAGCTGGCATTTTAAATGATTTTATGTCATACCCAAAATCTACAACCCACAAAATATCTCAGAAAGGTTCAGACAGGTTTCAAAGATTAGATCCGGATTAGGACATCAATTAATCTCTTACAGTCAATGATATGTTTTAAACCCATGTGAATAATCCTAAAATTGATCTCTAGAAAAGATCTCGATCCTAGTATCTTTTCCAATAAATCCCGCCTTCTTCGCTACAATTGGTTAGAAGAATTTAGTTCCATCCATGATTGGTTAAATGCTTTACTATGAATGACATGGCAAGCCAATCAGTGCTCCTTCCTCAGCCAGAGACCCAATGGATGAAAGGTTGAAGTAAAGACAGGAACTACAGCAACAATTTCCTGCTGGAAAATTATCACACCCCATCTACCCCTACATGAGCAGAAAGAATAAGTTTATTCTAACAAGAAAGATAACAAGAGAGTAATGGGATCAAGTGTTTCCATGGCTAATATTTACCTTGTGAATTGTTTATTAAAGGTTTAGACCTTCTTTCCTTCATCATATTGGGTTGGATCGGGTCAGACTGTACATTATGCATTTTTATTCTGATCGGGGTATTCTGATTATTAGTGGAATATTAACATCCATGTAAACGCAGCCATAATAATAATAATAATAATAATAATAATAATAATAATAATAATAATAATTCTTGATTTTTTAAAATAAATTTTTATGTTGTGATGGGAACATACAGTACCATCCAATTATTGATTAATATCTTTCCCAGTGTGGCCTACTCAAATACATATTTGTACTTGAGCTAAATCAAACAGAGAAGTTTTAACAAGCAAAAATTATGAGAAGTTAAAGAATCCCCGAATTCAGCGTAGGCATTCAGTTGAAAAGGGAAATGGCACAACATGCAGCATGCTTTGAAGTGTAGAAGTGGAAAGTGGAAGTGTGCCTGTTTTTAGGACTAAAAGTCTAGACGTATCTGAGTATCATGACCTTGCGGTGACATTTTTGACACTGTAGTGACGTTTGGCTACATCTTACAAGCAACTATACATTTAAACAACATTGCTTTCTTTCTTTCTTTTTCTTTCTTTTGGTAAATGGCAAAGGTTTCCTTTCAGTTAGTTTCGTGCATAAGGTAGTACAATCTAGAATGATTTAAAATCAAAAGTCCCAAATTTCACAATTTCTTTAACAAGTTAACAGGTTTCAGAATTTACCTAAAGTACTGTATGTGTGTTAATGCTCCAGCTGAAATACTCCTCACATACAGTAATCATGAGAATTGCGATTCTTTTGTGTGGCGATTCACATATCGGCACACTGACTTGTATTTTAAGTGAGAAAACTAACATTATAAGTAATTTAGCTACCCACGAAACTTTTTTAAAGGTTTAAAATTGTAACAAATTCGTGTGGAAATGTAGAATCGAATTGGGGCTTTTTTTTTTTATTATGATATTTATTCGGATTGCAATTTTAATCGGATTGGCACCTACTCATAACTCATAATTTAGTACTGGGAGGTGATAGTGATTACCAAAGCTCTGGCCAAATACAAAAAACAGCCATGCATATGTGTGTATGTGTGTGTGTGTGTGTGTGTGTGTGTGTGTGTGTGTGCGTGCGTGTGTGTGTGTGCATTTCATACAGTTTCTGGTTTTCATCCTCTGCTGGACACCAGCCTAAAATCTCACATTGTTCAGCCTCAGTGATACACTTGCCCGTTATCTTTCCTACAAAGTGAAGGCAGGTAGAATAAAAATAACTTTAAGATACGGAGCTTCAAGACAGACATGAAAGAAAGGGAAAAAATTCTTATTTAAATAAAAAGTTGAAGATCTCGACAACCGCAAAATAATCCTCATCATTAACACCAATGATATTTTAAATGAAATGCTTAAGACCCTGAGACAATGAGATTTAAGGATGAATAAATATTCACTTTATGATAGCTAAATTATGCTGAACCGTGCTAAGGTCACAAATTCAGCTTTGATGCTTTAGAATTGGCTCACATTTTACATGCACTGGGGATCTAACCAATTTTCACTCAGTCATAAAGTGGAAGGTGGGATTTCCTAGCCTTCTAATGCTGCATCAGGAAGTGCATCAGGAATAGGTAAAACCTATTCCAAGTTGTGTGCAGTTCGGATGGTCTGATGTGGCGACCCCTCGACAGGAGAAGCACAAAAACTGACACCAAGAACATACGGCTGCTGACAATAGTTGATGCTCATTCTGGGTAAAAAAAAAAAAAAAAAAAAAGAATATATATATATACAGGGTGGGCCATTTATATGGATACACCTTAATAAAATGGGAATGGTTGGTGATATTAACGTCCTGTTTGTGGCACATTAGTATATGTGAGGGGGCAAACTTTTCAAGATGGGTGGTGACCATGGTGGCCATTTGGAAGTCGGCCATCTTGGATCCAACTTTTGTTTTTTCAATAGGAAGAGGGTCATGTGACACATCAAACTTATTAGGAATTTCGCAAGAAAAACAATGGTGTGCTTGGTTTTAACATAACTTTATTCTTTCATTATTATTTTAAGATATTTAAGATATTGAAGATATTATTATCTATTATTATCATTATTATCAAAAAAATAAACAAAGCAATCGCAAAAAAATTGGCGTCTAACAATGACTCTGATCGAGATATACTTTAATCCATCTCGAAATTTTTTCCTTTATTTACGTATTTTTATCCTCCTATGTCCCTTTCATTTTTTTTCTTGTCCTCTGT
Organism: Clarias magur; assembly: GCA_013621035.1. Classification (NCBI taxonomy): domain Eukaryota; kingdom Metazoa; phylum Chordata; class Actinopteri; order Siluriformes; family Clariidae; genus Clarias; species Clarias magur. The sequence continues at coordinate 1,155,795 of QNUK01000050.1, read as the reverse complement.
TGCTCAGAATGACGTCTAAAACAAAAGATAAAAGAAATGATTTTTAAATAGAAAGAGGAAGAAGAAAAAACAGAAAAGTACGATCAGCAGAAGGCAAGGAATGAAGGATGGAAGTATGGAACGGAACGGGATAAGGAAGAAGACACATACCATTTGCCAGGTTTTTGGGAATAAATTGATTACAGTGGTGATCAGCGCTGCAGTTATACTTCTTGTCAGTCTAAGAAATAGAGAAAGAGAAAAGGACTGAAAGGTATGAGGACATGGACAAGGTTGTGCATGTGTCCATGTACAGTATTATCACTTTCATTACTGTAGTTCAACAGGGTTATAAAAGATCAACCTCGGGACACGTCCTCTGCGTCTGATTGGCTGTGACGATCATTGTGGTGATGATGCAGAATTCTGATGCACCCTGGGAAATGTCAGAGTTTAATTTCTTACACTGAAACACTTACTTGATTAACAGAAGACGTTTTGTTGTGCACGGCTCGCTAACCTGCGTGGGCGTCACATAGTCGGCTACGTCCACCAAACTGTCGTTGAGGAAGCCGAAGCCCTTGACTTTTGTCATGACCGCTGATTCGATCCCAGTGTCCCGGACCTGATAGGCCTTCTCATGGATGAACACCCAGCTTTAAATACATAAACACACACGGCAGAAAAAATGTTCAAGCATTTATTCCTCTGGTTATTTAATTGCCGATGATTGCTTTCTTGTTCAATTAGTAAAAAAATCCAGTGGTCTAATGAAATTTGAGAATTAAAGTCATTATGTTGTTCACAGACAGACAGCATTAGTCTCGCACAAAGCAAAACTGGCTGATTTGCGACTAAAATATTCTGCGTTCATCGGCTAGACGTGTACAGCTCAGGGATGATTTGTCTACTAGAATATTTTACATCAAATACATAGAGTACATTAGTGAGACTTTAATCCCTAAAATAAGATGTGAGGAGACGAATACACTTCCTCACTTTTTTTTGCAATTTTACCCTGCTATGTTTATCTATTCACAAGAGTTACAGTAAATGATGCCATGAACGTATTATTATTCAAAATTAAAATAAAAATTTTATTTGTCACATACACAATATGATGTGAGGTGAAATGCTTGTATGACTGCCCATGACCTAAAATAAAAAAATAAATAAATAGAGCATTTAAATAAAGAATATGAAATATGAAATAATATAATAATAAGAAAAATAATATTTAAATAAAGAATATAAAATATATTAAAATATATATATATAATTGAGTGTTCAAATAATGAATCTAAAATATGCAATGAGAATATAATAATAAAAAAGAAAAATAGAGCATGTAAATATAAAATATAAAAAGAATATAAAATCAAGTATTCAAATAAAGAATATCAAATATAAAAATAGGAATTTAATAAAAATTGATAGAAATATAGAAAATACAGAATGCTTTTAGCTATAAAAATTTGCACTATGTATAAATAATAAAATAGAATTGAAATGGAATTTAAATAGAAAAAAACAATGTCCAGTCACGAGCAGAAAAGTGTGCAAAGATCCAGGTGTGCAAAATGTAGACTGTGTGTCAAATGTATTTTAAATCCGCAAATGTGCATTAGTGGACAATTATTATTATTATTATTATTATTATTATTATTATTATTATTATTTTAAACACTTTTGCACTGATTAAAGCAGGGCTTCTCAAATGTCTTGACACCGGGGATGCTTTTAAGCATAGATTTAAAACCTCTATAAAGAAAGAATAAGTCCATTATCAAGAATAAATAACCTTCTCAGCCTTTCTCAAAATTATTTAATGAAGATTATTTCGGCTATTTATTATGGACAAAAGGCTTTTTATCTCTTTAGTGTGACATTTCCATCACCAGAACACATTAGGCCTGAGTAATTTATTATTTATAAATTACTGACAGACATGCTGTGAGTTATTTCTGAGTAGTTATAAGGTCTAAGGTCGAGTCGAGTCGCTTAATCGGTATACAGATGTCAGGGCAAAGCCATGGACCACTTTATAGAAGCAGTGCATTATTAAGGCATGAGTCGAGTCTCACTAATGATTTGTTCTCTAATAATTTGGTTCCAGTCTCATTCATAGTTTGGACTCGTCTCAGGACTCTTATCCATAATATTCGCACTAAACATGAATTCAGCATCAGTATACTGTACTGATCAAAACGCAGAGCAGAAGTTTACTTTTGATCTTCCATGTGTCATCCCAGGAAGGATTTTCTCTCCACTATGACCTTGTTATACTATGGCTCATTAAAGACCAAAAGACGTGTCAGAAGCTCTGTTGTGATGATGTTGCTATACAAAGTAAATTAGATCAAAGAGAAAATAGATCAAAGTTTGGTTTCCTACATGGTTGCTGTATCATATAATCAGGAGACTCATGTAATAAACAAATCTATTTGAAATGATTTAAATGCAACAACCAAGGAAATAGTAGTTGATTGAAATCAACATATCTGTGCGCATAAACTATCCGCATATATACGAGCATGCAAACATTCCGAAGCTCTTACCCGACAAAGTAAATGATGATGAGGAGTTGCGCCACACGGTTGATGATTCCCACCGACCAGCTCTTGACCACCACAGACTTGGTCGTCTCATAGGTGAAGAACCCGGCGACCCAGCCGAACATGATGAGGTCAGCTGGTTCGATCCGTCCGTCAACAAGTCTACGATAAGCGTCCTGTTTGAGTCCGGGCAGAAGGAGAAGGCCGCAACACGTGAGCTACAATAGAGCCAAGCTTATCTGGTTTCCCTCAGCCTCTGTTGAATGAACTTCGGTGCTTTCTGCTTCCAGCACTAAATGCAGGGATGAAAAAAGAGTAAGGCGGCTAAATGACCATTAACGCTCTCCTCTCTCCTCCCTCTTTCAGCTCATCCTCTCTTGCGTCTCTGGGGTCCGCTATGTTTCCTTAATGACACGTTCATTTGCTAACCTCTCAAGCTCTCCTAAACAAAGTGTGAGATAGAGCATCGCCACATCGGCCGAGCACTTCAGGCCGCTAAACTCAGGCATCAGTCTCACAGCTCTATCCGGAAACATGCTGTTACTTAACAGGCTAATAAATGGGCTAATTCACATGTGAAAATGGTGAAATCAAGTGAAATAAAAGGGGATTTGTTTATTTATTGTCATCACAGCCAGACGCAGATGCAGATCACATACGTACACTAGGAGGAAAGGTTATCTTTAGGCTTTTGGGATCATGTTTTAAAAAAATAATAATAAAATCCTACAGCTTTTATACAGAATAAATGTTACACGCTGACTGGCTTAAAAAAAAGGACACCGATTCCAACTGGGTTAAAAAGACTTCAACACATTGTCAAACGCTGGAAGGATAGTGCTGAACTGTCACCTTTTGTGGAAGAAATGTGGTTGGAAAGATCACTTAAAGATCACTTGGTGGAGACGTGTGGTAGAAGAAAATCAAAAGTAAAAACCAAAGTTATGTTTAATAGTGAAAGTAAGAGCATTTCCATACACACACACACACACACACACACACACACACACACACACACACACACACACACACACACACAATGTGATGAGAACTCACAGGATTGAGACTAAACAGCTCTCAGGTCAAGGTTCAGCACCATTATGTGACAAATGTCAAACAAAAGTCAGCTGACGACCTGAATGTATTGAATGAGCACTCATCATCTACACCGCTTAATCCTGTATTCAGGGTCACGGGGGCCTGGAGCCTATCCCAGGAGACTTAGGGCACATGGTGTGGTACACCCTGGACAGGGTGCCAATCCATCGCAGGGCACACACACACATATACACTCACTCATTCACACACTATGGGCAATTTGGGAACGCCAATTAGCCTAACCTACATGTCTTTGGACTGTGGGAGAAAACCGGAATACCCGGAGGAAACCCATCAAGCACGGGGAAAACATGCAAACTCCATGCACACAGAGACGGGAATCGGGGATCGAACCCGGACCCTGGCGGTGCAAGGCGACAGTGCTAACCACTACACCACCGTGCCGCCCGTATTGAATTATCAATTATCGATTATCAATTTCAACTCATTTCAATTTTATTTGTATAGCGCTTTATACAATCAAAAGGATTTGCGAAGCGAACCTGTATGAACCAAAATGATAAGACTGTCCCTGATGAGCAAGCCGAGGACGTCGGCGACGGTGGCAGAGGAAAAACTCCCTGAGATGGCGGTAGGAAGAAACCTTGAGAGGAACCCATCCTCATCTGGGTGATAACGGATAACAGGGATTGATCTGCATCATACTGTGTGAGACTGGAAGTTCAGTATAACAGGAGATGTGTTTAAGTTGATATGGAGTCCAGGTCATTATGGGAGGCTCAGGTAGACTGTAGGAAACTCCAGTCCTGGACTACTGTATCAAGCAACTGCAGTCATGAGTTCTCATTTATATACTGTACCTTATTTATGTAAGGACTTGTGGAATGGAGATATGAAGGAAACTTGTGCGCCAGCTCCAGTGCATCACAAAACCTTCAAAAATTCCTACAAACATTTCAAAACTTCTACTTTTCACTAATGATATTGTGAATAATATAATTTGTAATACAAATCACTGTATTAACTGAGAAAATAATGCAGTTACAAGCACTTGCAAATTACTAGACTTTGGGACTCCACTCTATGAGACAAACATTATTATATTAATATTGTATTAGCGCATTGTTGTATTGTGTTTATTGAGTTTAAATGCATTTGCTACACAGTTCTGTATAGTATTCTGATTCGTATTAGTATCATATTGCTCTGTTATAGGAATTAAATTTGATGTCTTTCAGCAAAACAAATGCCTTAAGAAACACATCATGCACCGTAATACTGTATAAATGTATTGTACTAGGCGGCACAGTGGTGTAGTGGTTAGCACTGTCACCTTGCACCGCCAGGGTCCTGGTTCGATTCCCGTCTCTGTGTGCATGGATTTTGCATGTTCTCCCCGTGCTCGGTGGGTTTCCTCCCACAGTCCAAGGATTAGGTTAGGTAGGTCAGGTTAATTGGCGTTCCCAAATTGGCCATAGTGTATGAATGAGTATATGTGTATGCCCTGCGATGGATTGGCACGCTGGCCAGGGTGTACCCCGCCTTATGCCCTAAGTCTCCTGGGATAGGCTCCACACCCCCGTGAGCCTGAATACAGGATTTATGAAAAGGGTCTAGAGCCATGTCTCATTTCCTTATATTAATTAAAAATGCATGATGTAGATTAAATGAAAGAAATGAGAACAACTGTCTTACTGCAACAGGCTGCAAGTACTGTTTTAAAAATGGGTTGTTTATGTAACAACCATCGGCAGCGACCTCATTTCCCCCACTCGTCTGTTCCAACCACTCAGCATTCAGCATCACCAGTATAGTAATCACCGGCCTGATCATCTGTCATCATCTGCACCTGGTTCATACCTTAAACGAGGGACGAACAAATCCTTCAGGAAGCCTGGAAAACTACTCCTTAAGACGATAAAAAAAAAAAAAAAAATTAAAGAAAGACTCTTTGAAAGCAAAATATGAAGAAATCAGGGGTGGTTCAAGACCAGTCAAAAGTCTGGACACACCTTCACCTTCAAATTCAAATTCATTGTTTTTTTGTTTAGTAATTTATTTTCTACATTCCAGAATAATACTGGATTTTTTTCGAAACTGTACATATGGTACATTAGGTATCTAAGTAGCCACAACAGTCAGATGTTACTTTTGAAGGTACGGAGTTCGGGCGTTTCGGGAATGGTTCTCGCAAGTACCGTATTGTGTCAAGTGCATTTGCAAAACCCATCAAGCACAATGATGAAACTGGCTCTCATGAAGATCATCCCAGGAAAGCAAGACCAAATCTTACTGTTCAAAGTGTCCACTGTTTTAGCATTGTTTTACAGTGTAGAAAGAAAGAAAATTCAGAAAAGACTATGGGATTAGAAGATGTGTGCGACCTTTTGCCTGGTACAGTATGTGTATATGTATATATATATATATATATATATATATATATATATATATATATATATATATATATAAACATCACGGTTCTGGTCGAGACATTTATTCGTTCATTCATCTTGAGTGAGTGCTTTATCTTGGTCAGGCTTGCGGTGGATGAGATCAGTCCATCTCGTTGTCAGAAGCATGCATGTGCACGTTAGACAGTCCATCTCCTGGCATGTTTTTGTTCCTGGATCTCACCTACAGTAGGAATTTTCAGTCACAAAGTCTATTTTGCCGCCGCATTAAATCTTAAGACCCTGGAGAATACGTTCTATCCACTGGGACGAGCGTAATGTGCAACTTGTCTACTTATTGAAGAGGGGGGGGGGAATGCACTTCCAGTTACACTGAAGTGGACCCATTATGTTTGCGGTTGTTTATTGAGTCAATTTCATGTCAAAAAAAATGCTTTCAAGTTAGCAGAGAGAGGGAGGGTGTTACTGAAAGAACGTGGCTTCCTGTACATTATAGAGCATATCTGGTGCCATGTGCACATTAGGCAAAGTAGTACGGCGGCCCGAGTCAATGACATTCAACATGTCCGCGAGACAAATGGATGTAAAGGCGACGAAGGGGGGGGTGGACATTAACATGCACTCGTCCCGTTAATGGCATTATTTTTGAAATCCCACACCACCAGAGCTGAAAACAGGCAAAGAGGTGGAACACTCCCTGGGCGTCCTCCAATTAGATCATGCTCTGCAGAAAGCCAAAGGAAATGGCTCCATTTGTCTATTTCCATCATTCTAAGGAAGAAAGAAAGAAAGAAAGGAAAAAAAAAACCACAGTCACATTTACAATCCCCATTTCCCAGATCGGCTAATTCGCCAGAGCATAAATTAAAAACCACACACTCTCCCTGATGAACTACGTGCTGTTGGTCTATGAGGCAAGATTATTATTTTGGTACACTGGACAAGCTTTTATCTTTTTTTATCAACTTTTACATCTCTCTCTTCTCTCGCTTTCACGCACGCGCAAATATACACTTAAAATTTCTGATATCAAAACATTTCCATAGACTCCCTCAGACCAGATTTATTTAATAATAATAATAAAAAGATTCTGCCTATTTATTAGAACCAGAGAGCTTGTTATTCTTGATCTTCCCATCGGCAAAACACATTAGTTCCAAGTTATTTATCATTTATAGATTATTTCATGAGCCAAATTGTTTTTAAATTATTGAAATTTGGAATGAACCCAACTGAAATTTAAGAGCCCAATTAATCCGGCTATTAACTCTAAGTACTCTGTAATAAACCAGAAATACTCTGAGTGCCATTTTCAGCCTGTGGTACGAACCACTGTCTGACATTTTTAACCTTATGATCTTGTTTTATGCTTGCTTTTATCTATCTGTAGATAGATGTAAATTTAGATATATAGTATATATAGTCTATAGTTGTTTAAAGGTAAGCAAAACAAAGGATCATAAGATATATAAGACATACACCAATTCATCCATCTGGGACCCACTTTAGTCCAACTGGGGACCATGTAGGCCAATGGTGACCAGTGTATTTATTCCCATTTTGTATGACCATGGTAGGACCTCCGGTCAACATTCACAGGCTACAGGCAGTTTGGGAACACCAACCAGTGTGTCTTTGGATGTGGACCTAATGTGGGACTCAAACCCAGGACCTGACGGTGCAAGACCGGTGCTAATCATTAACCCACCAATAAGTTCTAATAAAAACACCATCGCCAAGTGAACTGAACATTGATCACCAACTATATACAGTACCAGTAAGCTGGTGACAGGATCATGGACACCGAATGCTCTGCCTTTGGCGACCAAAGGCCAGCTTGTCTGGTACTATCCCACATGAATAGCTGAAAAGAGTGAATGCTGGCTCCAATAAAAAGGCACCAGAACACCTAGTGCACCTCAGCTCCCATGCATCCGAGCAACAAATATATTTCACTCAACAAATCCGAGCCACAGAGGCCCCAACCCACAACCCACAGCACAACAACTAAAAGAGTCTCGGTGCCAGACAGCACAGCACACCACCAGAGAAGCTTTTTTTCATGCCATGAGGAGCCGTATGGGAAAATGGGAACCCAAAACCTAGGTGGTTTGAATGTTCATGTTGTTAATATATATATGTTCCTCAAAATCATACTGTCTAATATGTTCTGGTAGGAAAAGGGCCATTATGTGTCTGACCACCAAAACTTTCAGCCATTTCTTGCAACTTCCTTTTTAAAGCTGTGCTGAAAGACTTTCCCATTCTTTCAACTCTTCCACCCACGTTTTTCCGTTTCTCATTGTTTCTTTTTTTCCATTTCGGCAGCTAAATTTGGAATCTCTTTTCTACATACAAAGACAATAACGTCTTCCCACAGTGCTCAATAAAACACACCCAAAACACACGGCCATAATAATTTAGAAACTTGAGAACTTGACAGGTGCTCTCCAAGATAAATATTTACCTCGAAAGGTGCAGGATTACGAAGGGGAAAAAATGATCTGACTTGCAAATCTGGACGAACAAGTCCAATCCACCTCACGACTTAAAAGATCTGCTGCATCTGGTGGTTTTAATGTTATGGCTGATTGAACATTATATAACCAAAATGTCGTGAAACAACTAAACAGGACTAAACTCCACGGACGGTATTGAACTATTCCATAGGATACTGTTCTGTAATATATAAACCACTTATTTGGAAGTTCAGTCATGAGGACCTGGTGTACATCCATCGTGTCCCCATAAAACAACGTAACCGAAAACGTGTGTTATTTTGTCTGGATCTGTTCCTCTTCTCTTGCATCCTTTCCTTGAGTCCTCATTAAGGAATTAATTCGGGAAATAAATAAAGGAATCGGAGGTATAGAAGGTAAAAAACGATTGCAATTAAGTTGAACACATTCACACTGCCATTTTCTCCTCCATAATGTGGAACTCCATACATTTCCTGTTACATCAATTAAACAAAGTGCTGTCCACCGTGGCCAACCCGACCACCACAACACGAGCTTTTCCCAAACAGAAGGGCAAGTTCGGTGGAAGTCTTCTGCGGCAAAGCTACGGCATCTACATTATTTCCATAAATAAATAATTAAAATAAAGACAGATTTTCTGTTAAACGCGGGTCAGGGCTTTGCGATTTGTGTACACCATTCTTTAAAACATTTGCACCATTCAAATATTTTACCGTAGCTAAGAGTCTCATCCGCGTATGGTGCTTGAAGTTTTTTTTTTTTTTTTTTTACGTCTTCATGAGAAATTTTATCACAAATTCTGGTTTTACTGGATTTGGGACATAATGTAATCTGTTAGTTCTATTTAAGTGTAATTGTTTAACTTAGTTAATGACATTTATCTTGTGCTTCATGCACCATAGTAAAGAACAATAATGTAAATTCTACAATATTCCATATCTTATGTCAAATACAAAAGTCAGTTTAGTGTGTATGAACTTGTAAACCCCTGGAATTTGATAAATTAAGGCTGCAAAAAAATAAATAAATAAATAAATAAATAAATTAAATATTTAAAAAAAAAAATCGAATAGTTTTTTTTAATAGAATCTCCGGTGTGAAGGATAAACAGACACCCTAGATGATTGGAATAACAACATGAGATTGAGGATCTTTATCCTGAGTGTATAAACTGCTTCTTATTGAGATTGAGTTTTAAAAGTTCACCTACTGTAACACACACGCTAAGTTTATTACAAAACATTTATTGATATTGCGACAGGACAAAAACGTGACATCCATATATTCAAATCAAACTGCAGTACAGGTTCTTGTAAAAGTGTAGGGAAACAAAGACACAAGATGACGCTAATGATCCCTGATTTTTTTTTTTCTTCTTTTAATCAAAGTTTCTACAAATAGGAAAAGAGATAGTAAAGAGCTCTAGTTGCATTGTTGCCATCAGAAACCAAACTTCAACATAAATGAAAGTCAATAACAAACAGTCCTCGCCTCTCCATGGTCTCCGTTCGCCGTATAGGGAATCTACACCAGTGCATGAGGAGGCAGAAAAAAAAAAATTGGTCCAAAGGTCTGTCAGTGTGTGTACATGTGTGTGTTATGGGTGACTGCGATGCCTGAGAGGATATTTAGGAAAAAAAAATCAAATAAAAAGTTCCTAAAAATAACAGTGGTGGTCTGAAACATTGCTGACATTCAGCATGAGAGACTGCACCGTTTTCCCTGAACGTGAAAAAAAACTAAAGAAAATCCTGTGACTTTAATTTAGAAATAAGAAAAAAAATATTGATATCTCTGCAAGAGCAATTATTCTCACAAGACCTGGTTTTTTTTTTTGTGTGTGTGGGTAAACATTTGTTTCTAATGCTTGTCCCAGACTCTAAAAGCTTGCTAGCTAACGTATGGATTACTACGTAAGCTATAAAGACGTGATCCAATCATCAAGATTGTGTCTTAGCCAATTATAATTTTGTTTCTCGGCAACGCTTGCTCGATAAATGTTCAGTGAAAAGCGGTGTGTAGTTTGGTAGTCTATCCTGAGCGGCAGGTCACATTCTCAGAACCCCAGCACGTGTCTGTGCCTTTAGTCGGAGCCGGACTCCTCCTCTGAGCTGGGTGGTGTAGAGGCGACTTCCTCGTCGTCGTCATCATCTTCATCAGCCTGACATAATGAAAGATATATTACTTTCACTGATTAAATAACGATTTCAGTGATTAACTGTACAGTCATGACTGTATAATGGATTATAGGAGGTGTGTTTGTTACCTTGCGCTTTTTGCTTTTGCCGCGATCGGAATCAGACGAACTCTCCTCGCTAGAAATGAACTCTTTGCTCTTAAAACTCTCGTTTCCTCCTCTGTCTCGCTCCTTGTCTCCTCCGCTCTTCCTTTTCTTCTCATCCGCTTTCCCGCCTTTCTTCTTCTTTTCTCTGTCGTACAGCGGAGTAAACAAGGCGGGGTTAAATCTTACTTTTTGATGAAATGTCATTACTGAGTATGAGGTCAGCATAGCGGTGATAGCATAAACGTCCTAGTGGGTGAATAACTCGCATGGTGACGCTAACATTTCTATTTAAATCAGATTTTGTGGAATTGGTGTCTTCAAGGCATGTTAATAAAGCAAGAGTTTGTGTATGTGCATGTTGGCTCACTTGACAGCAGATGATGAAGCACCTCCGCCGCTTTCTTTATATTCCTTCATCGCTCGTTCGTATTGCCTTTTAGCTTCTTCCGCCTTCTTATCCCACTCCTACACAGACAGACAGAGAGCGAGAGAGGGAGCGAGAGAGAGAGAGAGAGAGAGCACTCGGGTCAGTAAAGTTCTCGCTCGTGGAGGGGGTGCGTTATAGCTTTGTAGCATACTGTAAAATAATTATTCATTAGGATCATATAAGAGGATTACTTTTTCCTGATTGTAAATGATACCGTGATGTTACTGCTACCAACCTCTTTGCGGCTTTTGTCGATCTGCTTCCACATCTCGCCTGCTTTCTTGGAGATCTCCGTGACTGAGATTCCCGGGTTCTCTGACTTGATTCGTTCCCTGTTGGCGTTCAACCACAGCATGTAGGCGCTCATGGGCCTCTTAGGAGCTCCTGCGTCCTTCACCTTTTTCTGTTAGTGAAAGAGACGCTGGTTAGAGTGCTATAGTACTCAAGATTTTTTAATTTAGCTTTTCTCAGCTAATCATTTTAGGTTTAAGAATTATTAACAACGGCCAAAAAAAAAAATCAAAAAAAAAAAAAAAAAAAAGGGAATTATTAACAACGTCCTCTGATTGGCTGAGCTCTCTCAGAGCTCTAGAGAGCTGTCTGTGAGCTCGCGCAGCGGAGGGAGCAGATAGCGCTGTCCTCCGAGTGTGTTACGCCGCCCCCAACAGTTCGAAAAAGATGTGGTCGGCTGGCGTCACGTGGTTCGGAGGAAACACGTGATAGTCTTCGGCCCTCCCGGCTGAGTGGTAGTAGTAGCCTTAATGTGGGAGCCCCCTAGTGACGGGGAGGAACTGGACACGACTAAATTAGGGAGAAAATCGGGGGGGGGGAAGAGAGTAGCTACAGGAACAATGAGGCATTATAATGATACCTGGACGTGGGTGGGATATATTAGGCAGGAAATTAATTTGTTGACGTGCTGGGAATAGAAAATAAATAAATGGGCAAATGTAAGGATTTAAGTGACTGTGACGCATGGTCAAACTGGATCAGAACAGCTCCAGAACAGCAGCTACTGTGGGTTCTTCCAGTGGAATCCTACCATAGTAAGGACAGGAATCCCCGATTCGTTTTTTCCGGCTCAAACAGTGAGTGAGCAGTTTGAGTGACTGCGAGTTTGGGGGAAAAGGCAACGAACGGAAGCTTTTAATGCGCACAACTTTTGATAATGTAACAGCATTTAAACTGCGTTGCTGGTGCGCCAGTCGAAATTTAGGTCGTTCTGATCGGAATCGTTTATACCTGAGGCTGATTTCAACGGTCACGGCCGATCAAAAAACTGAAAACCAGCAAATTCTGGTTACTGGCTGATCAACCGGTTCATCTCTATTTTTAAAAGGTAAAAATTTTTTTTTAAACAATAATGATCAATTTGAGTCAGTGATGCGATAAGTGACCCACTACATAAAAGAATCGCGATTCATGACTGAATCAATTTCCCCCCCTTCTTTAATACACGCGCGAGTCTTTTCGGGTCTGTGGGAATCTGGTGTCTGTGCATCATCAATGCGAGGCTTAGAAATGACTGGAACAAGCATTCATAGGAGTTTACCTCTTTGCGTGGTTTTCTCTCCTTCTTCTCTTTCACCGGTTTCTTGGGCTTCTTTTCCACTTTCTTCTTCTTCCCTTCATCCTCGCTATCATCATCATCATCTCCTCCCTCGCTTTCGCTCGCCGAGGCGTTGCTGTCATATCTGTCGGAGCACGCACGCACACAAAAGAAATGTAGAGAGAGAAAAAAGAGGCAGTTATGCCAACCCTATAAAAAAAAAAAGTTAATAATAAAATAAAATAAAATAAATTAAGAAATATAACTCACTCTTCAGCGATATCATCGTCTTCCTCGCCAGGATTGAAGGACTCGTCTGCAGAAAGAGATATTAGTTACACATCGTGTTTTGTTGAGAAGCATGCCTTTCGGATGTTACACGGCAGCCCCACCACTCACCGCTGTCTCCCTCGGACTCGTCTCCCTCCTCTCTGATTTTACCCTCCTCCTTCATCCTCTCCAAATAAGCATCGTGCTCATCCTCGTCGGAGTCGCTGTAGCCACCGGTCGCCTTTATGTCCTACAAAAGACAAAATAAAATTAAAAGAAATACGGCCTCAAAGACTGCACTACACTGTCCTGTCCAGCAGATGGCAATAAAGAATTACATCCATTTACATCAAGTTTTGAAAGAAAAAAAAAAATTATTCCAACCCCTGAGGTGGTTAGATGGTTATGTTCAGTTTTTATTTTGTGTAACGGGGCCGGGTCATGCACGCTACATGAACACTTTACCTCCTTCAAGCCTCTGTTCTTGATGCTCAGCTTCTTGGCGTTAACGAAGTCGAACAGCTTGCCGTATTCCTCCCTACAAGACGGAGAAACCACACAGACGGGTTGCAAAAGTTATCGCACATAGACACCCGACTGTGCCGTTGCTGTGCAGGCAATTCTGGGTAGCGTACCTCTCGATGCTGCTGAAGGTGTACTGGTTGCCCTGCTTGGTCTCGATCTCGAAGTCGAAGGAACGCGTCGTGGTGGTGCCTCGGGCGAAGTTCACGCAGGAGATCTCCTCGAAGCGCAGGTGCACCGGGGGCTTGTGAACGTAAATGAATCCCCTTTCCAGAGGATACAGGAGTCCTGAGGTGGCCTTGTACGAGCATGTGATGCACTGAGCACCTGAATGACTGCGCACACAGAGACGGAGAAAATAAATGAACGGCGTCGAGTGACAGGAGTTTGGTGTTTCAGTTGAGCAGTTTAAGGGACATTTGGGGCATAATTGAGTCGGGGGAGGGGCTTATGCTGGAAAGCTATGTTTACATTACAAGCTACATCTTTTACATTCGATTGGTTTTCGGACGGGTCAGATTTGGTCGGGTCATGACCGTTCACATTCAAACTTACACCTGACTTTTATCTGACTAATGTGGACTAATATCTTTACTCACATTATCTGGGTTAACACACATCATATTTGTATGATGAGTCATTCATTTTAAACAACAGATATAAATATTAACTAATTCATACATTCATTTTCTATACAACTATTCGTGTACAGGGTCACAAGGGGGCCTGGAGCCTGTTCCAGGACACAAGATGGGGTACACCCTGGACTGGGTGCCAATTTATCGCAGGGCACATGCTCGTGTACGCACTACAGGAATTTTTGGTGAACGCCAATTAGCCTAATCTGCATGTGGAAGGAAACCGTAGCACCTGGAGGAAAACCAACGAGCACAGGGGGAAAATACAAACTCCATGTGCACAGACCACGAGGGTGGAATCGAACCCTACACCCTGGAGGTGCCCCACAAGGCTTCCCACAAGGTTTAGGAATGTATTTAAGGGAACTTTAGATCATTCCCTCAGAAGAGCATTTGTGAGACACTGATTTTAGACTAGAAATCCTGGCTTGGTTGTTTTTTCAGGAGTTGAGCTCGGCCTGTTACCTCAAGTGAAAGGAACTCTTGATGCTTCAGCATACTGTACCAAGACATTTTGGACAAGTTCTTGCTCCCGACAGGTTGTGTTCCAACATGACCGTGCACCAGTGGATAAAGACATGCATGAACGAGTTTTAGTGTGGAAGAACTTTACTGGTCAGAGTCCTGACCTCAACCCGATAGAACACCTTTAGAAGAGGTTGAAGTTGTTATTCAGTAGCTGCAAAAGGGGCGGGGCCAACATCATATTAAATCGTATGGATTAAGAATCGGATGTTACCATTGGGAGTTCATATGCATGTGAAGGCAGGCGAGCAAATACTGAATTCTGAACTGACCGTTCTCATTCAAGTCACATGACCACGTAATGGAAAGTGACTCGGATCAGATTCGCGTATTCAGATGGACATTAAAAAAAAAAAGATCCAGGTCACATTAGGGTCAAAGAAATTGGATTTCAATCACTTCGGGCTGGTAATTTTTCCTATACGTAAGGCTTTAGTTGTTGGATTCAAAGCAGCTTTGAAATGTTTCTTTCAGGCAGATTTTTCCTAAAAATAGAAATCCTAGCACACAGCTGACCGAATAAAACCCAACATCAATTATTTAGCCACTTCCTAAAAGATCACAAGTGAAGCTATTAAGAGGAGAGAGAAGAAAAAAACGAGAGGAAAAAAAAAAAAAAAAAAAAACGCATCTGCTCGCATCGAGACACCAAACTCACATCTAATGGGTTTCTAACGAGTCTGTGACATGTGCGAGTGTGGGACCGGAGGCATGCGTGGTCTCACCCCTGAAAATTTCCAGGCACTGTGATCTTTCTGTTGACCAGGGCCTTCATGACCCTGCTGACCATCTCGTACAGAGAGCCGGACATGTGCTTGTTCAGCTTCCCCTCAAAGCGCCTCTCCACCTCCTCCCTGCCGAGAGAGAGAGAGAGAGGTTAAAAAGAAACAAATGTGGTTAAAGAGTCTGATGGAGCTTTTCAGTAAAGCTGACAAAATAATTTTAACTGTAACCAGGGGGCTTTCCCCCACCCACAGAGAGACAGACAGTCAAACACAAAAAGCTTGGTAAAAAAAAAAAAAAAAAAGGCCAAGAAAAAGGCCAAGCTACTCACTCGCTCATGCTGAGTGTGAGGTTAACGTCTTCGTCTTTGGAGAAGAGGAGGATGAGGAAATGATAGCGTGTCTGACCCTGCTTAATGGGTGGATCCAGGCTGATCTGAAAGAGAGAGGATGAAAGGGACACAACACAGTCAGGAACAGCGTTTGCGGGTATGATCACGAGTATGTGTGTATGGCGGGGTGTCAGAAAGAACGGGCAAATTCGATTAACCTATTAACACTCGGACACCTCCGACACCTACAGAGATGCTTTTGAGTAACCTGATTCACTGCAGCTCTTTTTCCTTCGGACAGAGCAACTCCTTTTCATGTCACTCGAATACATCTTTATTAACAATAATAATTTACATACAACCCATATTAATTTACATTACTTCAAGATGTAACTGAAATGTATACATGTAATATGGAAGTGATGTGAAGACTACAACGTGCAAGACCTCATAAATCACTGGCAATAAAAAAAATAAAAATAATAATAAATAAAAAATACATCCTCCAATTAATTTTTTATCAGTACTGAAAACTTTTAAATCAATCTCTCAATCTGTGCTCTTGAGTACATATTTAACTTTTTTTTTTAAATTTACAAATAAAAAAATTAAAAAATGGATAAAATCCAAAATAGTGCCATTATGTCTTTACAAAGAAAGCAAGAGACGTATACGTCTCTAGTTATAATGTAATGAAAATTTTGTATCATTACAAAAAAAAAGTAAAATAATAATAATAAATAAGCTTAACGCATACTTATTTTTTTTAACCAATGTTCAACATGACTTGATTTGATTCACTATTTAGTGGTGAAATAGTAAATATTTAAGCTATTTCTAGGGCACACAATGTGAAAAATTACATCATAATAATAATTAGAACAATAACAACAAAATCGTTTAAAAAATAAACCGTCAAGAATTTTGCCTTCTGGTCCAGATAATTTGTTCCCCTCTTAATTAGCCTCATGTCAGTCTTCTAGCTAAATCTAGTTGAGCAACAGCTATGTGTTCTGGGTGAAAATGTGGGCATCATTACACAATGGGAGGGGGGGTCAGTTCTTCAGTCAGAGACCTTCTCCCCTCCACAGATCTTACTTAATGCACCTTTCACTAATATATAATACCCAAACTCTTTCTAAATGCGCTTGATTCAAATTACGCTTACCGGCCACTTCATTAGGTACAGCAGCAGGAGACCACACCGGGTGTCAGTTCTGTCAGCTGAGAAAAGGAAACTGAGGCTACAATTCTCATGGGCTCAATAGGAGACTGGAACTATGTTGCCTGGTCTGATGATTCTTGATTTCTGCTGCAACATTCAGATTTGGTGTAACCAACATGAAAGCATGGATTACAAATCCCGGTTTGCGTCAACGGTTCAATATATTCTTGCCATGCTTTGAGGCACCCTTAATATTAATTATGCATTGTTGAAACGTCATACAACATCTACTCGAATATTGTTGCCAAGCGTGTCCATCCCTCAAAGCTAAAATAATCTCAAACTGAATTCCTGAACATATTCGTATTATGGATGTGCAGCTGACAAATCTGCATATCGTGTATACATGAATCAAAATCTCCAAGCAAAGCTTCCATCAACTTCACAAAGATTTATGCCCGTAAGGCAAATGTGGTCCAACCCGGTACTAGCAAGATGCACCTAATAAATGCCGGTTGATGCTTTGGTGATAAAAGGTGAACGAAATATGCCCTATGAAACATCACATCTAATCAGAAGAAATGTACAAATGAGTGAAACAGCAACTGAACTAGGTGAGACGAGAGTCGTGTCTACTGACCCCCGAACTCGCCGGCTGTTTCTATTTAGCGCCAGCAGGTGGCAGCAATATATAGGTATATATACTGGCAAGCTCTGTACTGATTTCTATGCAGTATTTCTTCATGACGATACTCACCACAAAGAACATCTGCCTCTGGTCTTTGTGTGGCAGCAGGAAGAGGCGCAGGACAGTAGTGTAGGGGATCTTGTAGTCAAACGTCTTACCGTGCAGGTGTAGGAACGTGGGATAGATACGGATATCGTACCTGGATGAAAAAGAGCGTAGGAGACAAACACCAGTAATTATGAAGATTATAGTAGATTATATTCATGTTCAGTTTCTACAAAATTTTGTAATGATGGACATTATCAGCATTATCAGCGTTTATGTCGTGCAAGGAAACAGTAGAAGACGTTTAGATAGCAGTTCTTGAAAAGCAGCGGTCATGACATGGTTATAATGCCAAGTGTGGCGTTATTTTACCTTCCTCTGGGTGTAAGGCACTGCAGTTCTTTGAAGATACACACAGCATCTCCAGTAGCCTGAATAACATCTGCCTGAGAGAGAATATTCTGGGAAAAGACCTGGATGAGAAAGAAAAAGAAAGATCCTTTATCTTCACTCCAAATGAGGATTTATTTATCCGTGCCATGTCTCCATGGCCTCTTCTCAGGGGTTCATTTCAAGACAAATGGTCACAGGATTTGACAATGTCAGATTCGAGATGTGATTTCTTTGCACTTCAAGAAAAGCCACTGATTTACAACATGTGTAACGGAAGACATGTGTAACCTGTTTTCATGTTTCCAACCATAACCGGCAAAGCACAGTCAACTACAGGAACACCTCACAAATTCGGTTTAATTATAATTTTAAAAAATGTACTGCCAGCTATACGCTTGCGCACCTCTACAGGGTCCGTGCCGTCGTCTCCGGTGGTGGGCGGGACGTAAAAGCGGACCTCCATGAGCGACACTTCGGCGTCGTCGTTCTGATGGAACTCCACCGTGACCTCATTCTTGCCTGTGGTGCATTGGGACACGCTGGCCAGGGGGATCTCGAACGCCGGGCTTTCGTTAATGTCGAACGAGAGCAAGGGCCCTGGACCAATAGTGCACAGAAACGACAGGTGTTATAGATAAAAAAAATTTAAAAAAAACATCACGATCGACACTGTGTTTGTGTGTGTGTGTGTGTGTGTGTGTGTGTGTGTGACCCTTTCACGTTCAGATTGGGTGGTATTGTAATTGTCGTGTTGCGTGTTCGAGTCTGAGGCAGCTGCGAGACGCTAAACATGTGGCTGCAATACTGCAACAATTTTCTAATAAAAAATGAGCACCCTGCTGTCTGGACCTCCACGAGTTCTCTAGTCACATCCCAAGCTCGGTGGTTAAAGGCTTGTTGTGTTCTTGAAAGCCTTGTAGGTTGATTGATATTCATTACCGACGTCATCTTTCCAGGTCAAAGACAAACCATTTGGTACTTCCACGTCCAGGCTTGAACGTTTGATTTAGGACAACATGCACCAACTAGCAACGTCAATGGAAGGCTGGTTTTGTTTCACCTCAGAAAAGCACTTCTGTCTATTTTCTTACAACTTACTGGTGTATGATGTTACACACTGGTTTTTCTGTTTATTCTTAGTGTTCAAATTTTACAAACTCTTCTGTAATCAAGGATTTGTTTTGGGCACTGAGCTTCTGGATTTTATTCGTCAATAGATATTAATAAGTTACGAAAAGTTGGAGTGTGACAAAATTAAATACGTTTATAAATTAAAGTAGAATTAATTATAGAATTGATATATAATTAAATCGACACTAACATAACATCCAAGAGTATATTTTTTATTGCTAATTAAAGGTTTTATTTATTTCATAGACACTAGTCTGACATACACCATGAAGTAATTCAATCTCTCAGTCGCCCATCAAACTCGTGGGCGGGCCCTGATGCTGAAAGCTAACATCTGATTAGTTACAGTGCACACACTAAGTGTCAACAGGTTTCAGCGTTAGAACTATAAGTCTTAGTTTCCAACACTGGTTATCATCAGAGATTTTCCCCCAGACATTCAATAAAAGATTATCACACAGCACGAGGCTGCAGTTAGCAGATATCTACAGATATCCCCCCCCCCCCCCCACACACACACAAGCTTCCAAAGAGCCAAACTTTGCAGTCCCCCCCCCCCCCCCCCCATATTATTGATGAATAATTCCCCAAGCTTCCTGAAGGACGTTTACGATTCCCATTTGCACTCCAATCCCCGAACAGTTTCAAAAGAATGTTTATTTGTTTTTTTTGTTTGTTTTTTTAAATGAAGCCACACAGTAAATCATAAAAAGTTGAGCAAAGCATAAAAATCTAACTTAAGGCATGAACCAGTGAGAAACGGGTACAGATGAGGACAGAATGATCAGGCCGAGGATTAGTATACTGCTGATGATAAATGGTTGGAACAGACGAGGGGGGAAATGAGGTTGCTGCATAAACTGCTGGTCACAGTAAAACATTTGTTCCAATTCAAATTCATTTCATCTAAATCATGAAATTTTATATGAAGAAATGAGGGGGATTTTGCACAGTACAACCAGCAGCAGTCCAAAACAACCTACTTGAGTAGATCAGCATTAGGGACTGATGGGTGAATGGATGATTTCATAGTGCGTGTTAGACAAAGCAGCCAATCAAAATAAATAAATAAATAAATAAATGATTTAATGCATTTAACTAATAATTTTACATTTAATAGTGTATTTAATAGGACAGTTACTTACTATACATTGTCACATTCCACACATCAAAGTATCAAGGTTAGAGTCTTTACATTTAGCCAGAGATCAGGACAACAAATCACGATGACGGCAGAAAGAGAAGCAGAGCTGGTTAGCGGCTTTTTACATTGATGTGGAAAGGGAAGCTTTTTTTTTTTTTAAATAGCTTTTTCGTGCCAATATATACTGTAATTTCTGTGCGTTTTAACGCTAAACTATTAAGAACAATATAATTTACTAATTTTGTAACATAAATATTAATGTTAATTCAGTTAGGTTTCCATACAACATAATTTTTAAAAGGGTAATGCATTAAGCTGAGTTTGAAATGAAATTATTATTATTATTTTTTTTTTTTTTACCACATCCAAAATTCCTGCTTTTTTTTTTCTTCACAATTTGCAGGTGCTCTAGGATCGTAACCCCTGCGAATTTCAGGGGTCAACGCAAGACCATATTGCATGAAATCTCTCAGACCCCACCTGCAGTACTGTCAGGGCCCACTAGGGGGTCACTGCGGCTCACATTTTGAGAAACACTGACCTAGTGTGAGTGCGAGTATGTGAACGATGTTGCTCACGTCGCTGTTGCTTCTGCGCGTGTCCATGCCTGTTGCATTTTCCGGGCACTGTATTTAAAACGTTTAATAAGCTTCAGAGTCTATTTACCTGAGAATTTTGCCGTCCCCCAGTTCCAGCCTTTGACGCACATGTCCTTTTCCGTCAGTTCGACTTTGTAGTTGGCCTTGAAAAACGCCGAGATTTTCTCAAAGTCCTGCAGAGCAGAGAGAGTTTAGAAAGAAGCAGTAAACAGAATTAATTCTTCACTTCCCTCCTGCTTAGTTCAGATCAAACCCGCTCCAAAATCTACCCACCACCCCCCCTTTCCCGGCTTCATTAATAAGCGGTCGGCTGACGGCACTGCGCCCCGCGGCCCTGTGGGATGGTGGAGGTGCGCGTAATCCGGCCACAGGCTCATACCGAGCGCGCCCAATCAGACTGTTTATTTATCCAGCGCCGCACAATCGCTTCCACATGTCACACTAGTGCTGTGCATGTGTGTCTGAGCAAGACAAGGGGAGAAGGAGAGCGAAAAGGAGGACAGAGAGACACATCTGCACACTCAGCAGAACAAAACAGAAAAAAAAAAAACATTGCTTACATCCCACCACTGCCAACAACACACACCTAATCCACCTCATCTCCTGCTTTTATACACAAACCTGAACTTTCATTACAGCGCTCGTTTCCCGTTCTTAAATTATCCCCTGCTCTCACTGTAAACTGGGACAAACATCACGATTCAAACCCAGACATATATTTAGGTGCAACACTAATGGAGATCAGGTTGTCTGGTTTGTCACAAAAAGTTTTTTTTGTTTCTTTGCGTGAAACATTTTCCTGGACGAGGACGCTAATAAAACACACTCGTTAACCGAAGCTGCTGATTAATCCCGGAGAGCCTCGGCGCGTCCCTTTCCTGCTGCATCTTGAGTTACACAGACGGTCAAACCGGTCTATTTAGCATCGCATCGGACATTACATCAGATCTCCTGCAGTCCAAGTTAAACACGATTTGTCGAAATCGCCAGTCTCTGATTCATCTCGTCCATCATCGTCTTTGCAGTACACACACAGCCCCAATCATTCCTTTTATGACACTAACCGCATCGCAGGGACTGCAATAAAAGAAATACATCCACAGATTAAAACCCAAGAAAAGCATGATACGGTTTTCCCAGCGTATGAGTATACACACTCAGTGTAATTCTGAAATGATTAACAGACCTTATTAAAGTTCTCATGCTGAGTTTTAGGTTTACAGATGAACTCATCTTAAATGTTTGACCATTAAGACTTTTTGTGCGTATACAAAATACCTAAAATGCTTTTTGGGACTGTAAAGGTGCTTAATAAATGTGCGCCAGACTAATAAGTTAGGAGTCTCACAAGGAAGACACATCCCCCGCCCATGTCCACTGAAGCTGCTACTTGTAAAAAAAAAAAAAAAAAAAAAGGTCAGTCCTCAGCTACACTTCTGTCAAGATTTTGTCAAAAATTCCCATGAACAGTTTAGGAGGAAAAGTGTGACAAGGAACGATGATGCCAATGAGAGACGACGGACAGTGATCCTTATGTGCCGTCCATGTTTACACAAAGTTCTTTAACAAAAAAAAAAAATAAAAACGTCTTAGACTTTAGTGCTGAAAAACAGCTGATTAATCAATTACATGTAGGCTGTTACTTCTATTTTAATATTTTACTTGAAACAACAAACAAAAAAGTACATTGTTATTGAGCAGCATATATCTCATCATCCGCCATAATTCTTATTTCTAAACAAACTTAGCTAATAATTATAAAACTGTGTGAACAGTTCACAGTGTAGGCTTATAAAGAAAGTCTTGTGCGTATAGTGACAAACTGTGAGCATGCAGCTGAGCGCGGCTTCTAACATGTCTGTTTCTAGACTAATTAGTGCTCGCTGTGTTTTGAGACCGGTATAAATGTGTGCAACAAGTTTTTAAACTTGTGCAATTTTTTATAATGTAACATCATAATGTGTTTATGTTGCTGTGATCCACCTGTGTTTCTGAACCAATTATTATTAAGGTGAGCATTAGTCATTTAATACTTTTATATTGAAAAGGTTTTTCCATTCCATACAGCTTTGAATTCAGTTAAACATTCAGGCATCAACAGCGTTAGAGCTTAGAGGTGTTAAAGTCAAACTGGGACTTTTTATCATGCAGAATTACAGAACACAGTTATGTGCAAAAACTTCCTTTATTTCACTATATAAGCCCATGGATAATAAGCTACACTAATGCACTTATCCCAGCCTTTCACTAGTGCTTGAATACCATCAAGATAAAAAGTTTCTCAGAAGACCAGAGCCATGAACACACTGCCTGATTCACATCTGAATATGCTGATCTCCCAGAAACTCCTTTAATAGCCCAAAACATGTGGAAATGGCTTGAAGGTAGGTCAGGGCTGTATGGGGGATGTGGCAATAAATCCCAGCCGAGTTCTTGTAAAATGCAAGCGGTGTTTGGGGGAACTGTACACACAATCATTTACCGACAGATGCGCATCTTCTGCAAGTTGCCAACAAGTTATGCATCGATTTTCAAAAATCAGGTGTTTCACTCGTCAAATATTCATGAAAATGACTCGAGCCACCTCAACAGGGATTGTCGTTCATGGACATATGGCCATCTTTAAAATGTCTGCCACAATTTTTTTTTACTGCAGCTAAGAGTCTCATGATCGTACTACGTTTGGAGTTTTCCCGTAAATGTCAATCACTTCTATTCGAGAAATTTCATCACAAGTCCCAGGTTAACTTGAACACCCCTGATATTTTACGTGTTGATGCCTCGCTCACTTGGGAATAAAATGTAACCAGATTTTCTTCCTACAAGTAAAATTAAATGACTATACTGTGTATTTACAAACGTTTTTTGCTCAGAGCGACACACAACACATCCTCAGTTACCGTGTCCTTGAAGCCGTCGTATTTGTAGACATGACCGGTGCTCGTAGCCAGTTTGATTCCATGTCCGAGACAGACGCGCCGCCACTGTGCGAGAGACAGATCAGGGGCAGAGATGCTGTCCACTTTTCCCGTCTTACTGCTTTTGTAGACCACAGATTGTTTGCTGAACCTCAACCGACCATCATTCTGTAAAGAACACAACAAACAAAAGAAAATAAATGACACATGTAAAATGTAAATGTCTTTAAAACAATCAAACACAGGTTAGCTATTATTTTACGAGAACTTTATGGGGTAAAACTGAGCGTTGTGTTTATGTCAGATCAGAGACACGTGTGTGTGTCTTTCTTACCCAGCATCCTTTCACCTCCTGATAAATCTCATTGAACTCCAGTGTGTCTCCCATCTCTGCTCTCTGAATAACACACACAAGTCAGGTCTCAGTAAGAGTGTGTAAGTGGTTATCATTACATCACGTTTTAACTCAGCCTGGTTTAACGAGTTAAAACACAATGATGTAACTTAAGCTAACTCATCTTAGCTAGCTATCTAGCCGGATAACGGTGCTAGCCTGTTTTTCATAAACACACAACATAAATATGATATTATTCCAAAATCAAAAGTGACATAAAATCTTGAGATCATTATAATAACATGATTGTATGGATTTATTTAATAGTTTTGCGTCACTAAAACATAAAAAAAGGAAAATAAACTCTATCTCTCTCTCTCTCTCATTACCTCAGCTCCCCCTTTTCCCGCGTGAAACGTCCGGGAACAGCGAACAACAACCCGGAAATAGATAATATTGTTTCCGGTTTTATGACGGTGCTTTTAGAGTTCGCGCCATATAGACTAGTACTTCACTCATAAACACCAACTATAAACCTGATAAAAACTATCTGAATTTCATAAACAGCGACTATTGTCCTGGTCAATGATTTACAAACACAATTATTCTTACCACAATATTACATGATATAACACAACAAATATCATGTTATATATTAATATATATATATTAATATAAGAAAGGTTTTGTCTGTACATTGGCCAGATCTCACTCTTTCAATGATATCTTTACGTTTTATATATTTAACGACCAGAAATCAGTCTCATAAAAAAAACTCTGTATGTCTGCCCAGCCAGATTTTGTCACAACATCATGTAAAACTGGCTGGACAGAACTTAATGAAACATTTGCAGTATCTGCCTAAAGTTAACCCTGCGCCATAAATGAAATCAAAATGTTAAGAAGAAGTATATTAAGTTATGAGCAGTTATGTGCCAGGTTACGTCACAGTATCTATTTTTTTTTTTTTAATTTTTACTAATTTAGCTCTTTTTCCCTCAAGGTGGGCTTGGCTATACACATCACTCTATTGCCAATCTATTATAACTATATATAATATAATAATATATATAATAACTATTATGCCAATCAACATAATAGTTTAATGTGTATACACAGAGTATGTGGCTATAAGCCTATAAACCAAAATCCTTACTCCTCATAAGCTACTTGTTCAATGTAAACAAACGGCTGCACCAATGGATATTAATTAGAGAGATCGACATTTTACGACAAAACCTCATTTTTATCCAATCTACTTTTTTTTTCTCATCCGCGATTCACTCTCTGAATCTGACAATGAAAATGAGAAGTACAACTCAGTATAAAGTTTACAGCTCAAACGTTGTACTTCTTTTCTATATCCTCTCTTTCCCATTGATTGTAATGATGTAATGACAGTACATTAAAAATCATGACATGGGAGCCTCCGAGTGGTGCAGTGGTAAAAGCGCTCGCCCTATCAACCGGAGATCGAATCCCGGGTGGTGCTGTAACCTCTCGCAGCCGGAGGTCTAGAGAGAGCTGATTGGCCGAGCTCTCTCAGAGGGGACAGCCAGTCAGGGGCGTCTGTGAGCTCGCGCAACGGAGGGAGCGGATAGCGCTGTCCTCCGAGTGTGTTACGCCGCCCCCAACGGTGCGCGAGCGAGCAGTTCGAAAAGATGCGGTCGGCTGGCATCACGTGGTTCGGAGGAAACAAAAAATTCTTGACATGAACTAGGTAAATTCTAATTCTTAATATCACTGATTGCATTAAAGCTGATCAGCTTATTTTTTTTAGCTTTAACCTATTAACATATTCTACAAACTCTTTTCCCTCATCTAGTACTGTGTAAAAAGTAGTCTATTTATTACAATAATTAGAAAAATACGAAAAACTGTATTATTTTTATTAGGCAGTTATTTAATTACTTACAGTTAGTTTTTACCTTTTCAATTTGCAGTTACACTACAAGAGTTTGCCGTTATCTGTGATGCCATTCCAATAGGCTTTGTTATGATCATGAGGGGCTAGGGGTAATAGCTTCCTTGGATCAGCTGACGAACACCTTAACCACTTAGCCACCCCTTCCCCATTATCATGAAGAGATTTATAAATCAGGACTTTAGGGTTGTCCCCATCTTATAGAGCACAGAGCGCACAATACAGCAACCCTGGAACAGAGAAGGGCCTTGTTCAAGAGCCCAACAATGGCAACCTGGTGGAGCTGGGGATCAAACAACCAAACGTCCGATCATTTACTCGGTGCCTAAACCCTCTGAGCCACCACTGCTCATTAAGAAGTCCCCTGGTATTCAACCGAGGGCCTCATACATGCAAAGCATGCACTTTATCAATCTGACATAATGTTGGCTATTGTTTCACACATAGTTGCTACACTGGGCGTCCGCTACACCAGCACAGGCGTTCATTGTTGGTGATGGCTTCATGAAGTGTGTCAAGGATAAAGACGAAGAACTTGAGTGTCCTGCTCTGCCAGAGCTCTGCCCTCAACCCCACTGAACTGGAACACTGACTGCATACTGGGCCTTTTCTTCTGACATCAGTACCTGACCTGACTAAAGATCTTGTGGCTGAATGAATAATAATCCTCCAAGCCACCTCCCAAAATTGAATGGAAATCCAGAAAGTTATTGTAACAGCAGAGGATGATTTTTGAAAGGCCACAGATTGCTGTGATGGTTTGTGCCATATCTTAATAAATTGATGTTCTGGCTTTATATTGTATTCACTAAGCTATGTAAAAACTGTGAGAAAGTTATTTTTATTTTAAATCGATTAAATTATTGTTTTATATACAATATTTAGCCATGGTGGCTCTCTGGCTTTTTAATTTTATACATAGTCTTATTTGTGTTCTGTCCCTCTTATTATTTATGAATTATTAATAAATGTATAAATATTATATAGATTCTATTGTAAGAAAATTTGGCTTCAGAGTGTTTAGTGTGTATCATGTTGTTTACTTTATTCTGGTCTTTATTGTACAGTCTATAAATATGTTATAGTCTCTTATCAACGAGGGGTGAGCAAGTCAAAACCTGACTTTTGATTGTTCCGAATAACAGAACACAGTTATGAGAGTAAAAAAATCTTTATTTATCTATGTAATCCCCTGCTACACTAATGCACTTCTTTCAGTGTTTCACTATTGATTGGATACCATCGAGGTAGAAAGTTTTCTCAGTGCACAGGAGCCATGATCACACTGCCTGCTTCACATCTGAAACACTGGCCTCTCAGGAACTCCTTTAATAGCCCAAATACAGTAATTACTTGAAACAAGGTCAGGGCTGTAAGGGGGATGTGACTCCCAGTCGAGTTTCTGTAACGTGCAAGTGTTTTGTCTACAGTTCCCACAGACAGATGCATATCTTCCTGCAAGTTATCTGTTGATTTTGGAGGATCAGGCATTCCACTCAAAGTTCCACTTACTGAATATATATGGGAACGACTGCAGTGGGCACAGAGATGCCTCGGCATGAATCGTCATTAGCAGCCTTCTTTAAAACATTCGCACTATTCAGATATTTTACTTTGGTTAAGATTCTCATCATCGTACTGTCAATCAGTTTTACGCCTTCATTCATAAGAAATTTCGTGATTTGACTTGAACGCCCTTTGTATATTTCTTGTGTACTTGTCTTTGCCCTGTCAGCATGTTATTTATTCTCTTTTCTGACATTGCTGCGGCATTATCATCATTGAACTGAGGCAGTTTATTTATGTCTGAATGTTATAACTTAGATAATGGTCTCTAGACCTACATGCTGTACTAGAAGTCGAATATGGAGCCAGACAGGATTCAGCTTTTATTGTAAAAACAAATCTAATTATAATTGCACTGATGATTCATGAATAATGTAAGTTGCCTTTTCAGTTGCTTACAGCTCTTTAGAGTCCATCAGTAGCGTATCACAAGCCTACAAATCACCTTGTAAACTGGATATTTAGTTTTTATAGATATATTAACTTTTTTTTATTCTATGGTTCCATTAATGTTGACCATAAAATATTTTATTGTTGTAATTAGACTGGAAACGGGTTTTTTTTGTAGGTGTTTATTGGGCTTGCAATTAATTTGAGGCAGAATACATGTACAACATATTTAAATGTGTGACATCTTTATTAGGAGAAAAACCTGAACATTTGGTTCACACATTTTTTTAAAATTATTTTCAGTTTCTTAAATCAATGCAGGGTCCAAATAGTCATAAAGCAGACTTCATGTGCACACTTAGTTGTTGAATTTCCATTAGCATCAGTTTAACCTTGTTTTTGGTACCCATTAACAAGCTTTTGGAAGAATTCTAGTTGGATATTTGCCCCTCTTCATGGCAGAATTGGGAGTGTTTAATTAAATTTGTTGGTTTCCTGGCACTTTTAAGCACAGTCCACAAATTTTCCAAGTTCCAAAAGCTTGGTCTATATTCATACCCACATTCAATTTTGATACATGTTAAAGCTCGTTGTCCAGCTTTTAAATGTTTACCTGGCTTGTGGTTCTGCTGTTGTAGTCCTCCTTCTGAATTATTCGATCCCCTTTATGTAAAGCACCAGTTCCATGGCATCAAAACAGCCCCAAAGTACAATGCTACCACCACCATGATTAACATTTGGTACAGTGTTATTAGAATTGAACACCTCACCTTTACTCATCCAAGCATAACTCTAGTCAATACTATCCTCTAGAAGGCGTTTCTTGTGGTCTGCTGTAAACTTTAAGTGAGTTTAAAGATTATAGATTTTGGAGCAAGCGCTTATTTCTTGGACAGCAGTTTTCAGTCCATGGCAATGTAAAACCCAAGTGACTGTAGAGAGTGACAATGAATATTCACTGCATCCATTTAAAATGGGCCTACTGAGTTACCATAGCTCTCTGGTGAGCTTGACGCATTCTGGCTATTCTCACAATAATTCTACCAATATAATTATAAATAAAAGTAAACTTTTTATTTCCATCACACACTATGATAAAACTGTATGAAACAAAATGTGTTGCCTTTCCACTATTAGTTTTTTTCTCTTTATTGGAATATCCCCAACTTTGTTCCCCAGATTGGTATTGTTGGTCCTTCTGAGGGTGGATTGTCCCAGAGACAAATAGCTCGATTTCTTTCCTTTGGACCACGTGACCCCAGCCGACCGCATCTTTTCGAACTGCTCGCTCACGCACTGTTGGGGATGGCATAACACACTCGGAGGACAGCGCTATCCGCTCCTCCCGCTTGCGTGAGCTCACAGACGCCCATGACTAAGTACCTCTCATCCCTCCCCTCTGACAGAGCTCGGCCAATCAGCTCTCTCTAGAGCCCCCGACTGCGAGCGATTACAGCATCACCCGGGAATCGAACTCAAACGAAATCTCCGGATGAATAGATCTCTTGAGAAGAACAGCCCTCAAATTCAATACCTAGAGAAGTTGTTGCTCTTAAAGTTGTTACTCATTAATAACATACCTCCAGGGTCGAAGGTTCGATTTCTGCCTTGGATCTGTGTGCGTGGAGTTTCCTTCCATAGTCCAAAGGCAGGCAGATTAGACAAACTGGCATTCCCAAATTGCTTGTATCTGGCCAGGGTCTACCCTGCCTTGTGCCCCTGGTATAGGCTCCAGGTCCCCCGCGACCCTGTACAGGATAAGCGTTATAGAAGAAGAATGAATAAATGAATGAATAATAGCTTACCAAATCTTATTTGTTCAAACATAGAGCACATTTTGGTGTAAACCTGTTTTATGTAACCATAAACTGTGCTTGCCTACGTGGCACAGTGGTGTAGTGGTTAGCATTGCGACCTCACATTGCCAAGGTTGTGGGCTTTCATGGCTTTTCTCTTTGTACTCTGGCTGACACAAATATTATTTTTTGTAATTTGTGTGAAACTGATGGTAGCACTCACAGTTTTTCACCGGACAATGTCATGCACACTCATAACACGACCGGCACTAGGACCCGGAAGTAATACGGTCGGGTTTCAGGAAGCATAAAAGGAAACAAGATGACGCATCACATCGCTCAGTCATTGAGTTATGCCCATGCTATCGCCGACGCCTCGCTCGTCCAAACGTGAGTACTCACTTTCTTGGGTTATCGCTTCTGATTGGGTGTGTGTATTTAGAACGCGGGTTTATTTGTGTAAACTCTTGCTCTCGCTTCGGGAAAGTTCTAAGAATAACTAGCGTGGTTATCCTGCCTACTCGCGCTACTTCCGCGTTTGGGTTTACCATCCACGCTACAGGGCTAACTGCTAAGTCTTCTGCTTCATCTCCGGTTAGTCCGTGACAGAATGACTGAGCCACCGGCAGTAAACCCAGCGGAGTTTGCTCACCTCTGCGATGTGGTTGACCGGCATGCTAAGCTGATCGATCAGCTCCGTGGTGAAGTCGCATTGCTCCGCACGGAGCTCCAGGGCGTCGCGGCCTTGCGCCGCGAGGTGGCGGAGCTGCGACAGGAGAATGCGATCCTCCGCGGGGCGGCCGCTCAGCCGGCTGTGGCCACGCCCATCGCAGCGGCTGCTGCGCCGCCAACTCCCTCTCCACCTTCTGATGTTTCTTATCTTTACCGGATAAATGGAATGGCACGGATGGGAAGTGCAGTGTTTTTCTAACTGCATTGGATCTTGTGTTTGAGTTTAATTCCACCAGATACTCCACAGACCGACTGCGCATTGCTCTTCTCGTTTCGTTGCTATCCGGGCAGGCAGCTGAGTGGGCCACGGCGGTTCTTCGTTCAGACTCAGATGTCGCCTACTCCTACACCGAGTTCACCCGCCAGCTGAAACTCACCTTTGAACATCCGGCTGCTGAGGTGGAGACCGACTCTAAGTTATACCATCTAAAGCAGGGAGGGTCGTCCGTGAGCCGTTACACCGCGGAGTTTCGCACTCTCGCCGTACAGACCGACTGGGGAGACTCCGCACTCCGGACGGCCTACTACGAGGGACTGGCTGCACGGATAAAAGACGAGCTCGCCGGACGAGAGCTTCCAGCGACCTTGGAGGGTTTAATTCAACTCGCCCTCCGGATCGACCAACGGCTGCTCGTTCGCCCCAAGCCAGCTCCCCGTACCCTGCCACCCACCATGACAGCACTACCTCACACCACGCCCTTCCTCTCCCGCTCTCCAGTTCCAGAAGTCCACGCCTCATTCACCGCAGCACCCACCAGGACCGTCGGTACTCCACCTCCCGCCGTGGTTGACACAGGAGCCGGGGAACCCATGCAATTAGGGCGCGCCTCCTTAACCACTGCAGAACGGGAACGCCGCTTTAGAGAGGGGCTCTGCGCGTATTGTGGATCTTCTGCACATCATCGGGCCATCTGTCCTCTGCGGCCGGGAAACACGCAGCCCCGGTGAGAAATGGGAGGAACTCACCGGGTCCCATGTCCCTCTCCACCACCCTGACCAGTGATTCCCGTCTCACGGTGAAAGTACATCTCCAGTTTGGCCACAAACGGGTCGGAAGTACCGCGTTTGTCGACTCCGGGGCAGCCGGTAACTTCATTGACTCTTCCTATGCCAAAAAATTGGGGATAAAGATCGAGGCGTTATCCCAGCCTGTAACCATTACATCAGTCGACGGTCGGCCTCTCTCCTCCAGCCCCATCTCCTTTCAAACCCAACCTATCACCCTCATCTTCAACCAGCATCGAGAACAGATCCAGTTTCACACCACCACCATTTCATCACCACCCATCATCCTCGGACACCCTTGGCTGCTGCAACATGACCCGCTCATATCCTGGACCCAAAGCCGGATCCTACAATGGGGGCCGACCTGCACTGAGCTTTGCCTACGGGCCGAGGCTGGGACGTGCTCTAGGGAGTCCGAGGCCCCCGATGTCGACACAGACAAAATCCCGCTAGACTACCGGGACCTGGCTGAAGTCTTTTGCAAAAGACGCGCTACCCATCTACCTCCTCATCGCTCATACGACCTGGCGATCGATCTTCAGCCAGGTGCGACACCACCCCGCGGCCACCTCTATTCATTGTCCAACACCGAGACGCAGGCGATGGAGGAGTATGTTTCCAGCGGACTTCGCCATGGTACCATCCGGCCCTCCTCCTCACCTGCCGCTGCGGGGTTCTTTTTCGTGAAAAAACGCGATGGTAGTCTACGTCCCTGTGTCGATTACCGGGGGCTCAACAATATTACCATAAAAAACCGACATCCACTGCCTCTTACCAACTCTGCCCTGGACGCCCTCTCTGGTGCCACCATCTTCACTAAGTTGGACCTCCGGAGCGCCTACAACTTGGTGCGCATCAGAGAGGCGATGAGTGGAAGACGGCCTTCATCACCCCTACAGGACACTACGAAAGTCTGGTCATCCCGTTTGGTCTCTGCAACGCACCTGCCGCTTTCCAACAGTTCATTAATGACGTTCTCAGAGACATGTTAGGCCGTTGGGTGTCGTCTACCTTGACGACATCCTCATCTACTCCCGAACTGTCAACGAGCATATCCAGCATGTCAGAGCGGTTCTAAAGAGATTGCTCGCCCACCAGCTGTACTGTAAGTTGGAGAAGTGCGCTTTCCACGAGCGCTCCACCACGTTCCTGGGTTTTGTCATCTCGCCCCAGGGTGTGGCCATGGACCCGCAGAAATTGGAAGTTGTGAGTCATTGGCCCTTACCCAAGACTCTTAAACAGCTCCAGAGATTTCTCGGGTTTGCCAATTTTTATCGCCGCTTTATCCGGGACTACAGTACCGTTGCAGCACCACTAACCGCTCTGACCCGCCCATCATCTCACCCCTTCAACCTCACCCCAACTGCCGTCTCTGCCTTCCATGAGCTCTGTCGCCGCTTCACCACTGCTCCCATCCTCCTTCACCCGGATGCTGACAAACCATTCGTTGTGGAGGTGGACGCTTCGGATGTGGGCACCGGGGCTGTTCTCTCCCAGCGAGGTCCAGACCAAAAACTGCACCCCTGCAGTTTTTTCTCCAAGAAATTTGACGCCACTCAGCAGCGATACGGAGTAGGGGACCGCGAGCTGCTGGCCATAAAGTGGGCCTTGGAGGAATGGCGACACTGGCTCCAGGGCGCCAGAGAGCCGTTCAGCGTCTGGACCGACCACCAAAACCTCATCACCATCCGTACTTTAAAACAGCTGAACCCCAGACAGGCGCGGTGGGCACTATTCTTCGAGAATTACAATTTCCACCTGTCATACCGCCCGGGGTCCAAGAACACCAAAGCCGACGCCCTCTCCCGACAACACGAGGAAGACGTCCCCCGGGCGGACCCCGCGCCTGTACTGCCACCCACCAAGATCCTCGCACCGCTCAGGTGGAACCTGGAAACGAGGGTTCGCCAGGCACAAGCTACGGAGACCGAACCAGCAGGTGTGCCGCCTGGCCGACTCTATGTCCCCAATGCCATCAGGGCCGAAGTACTCCAGTGGGGACACTCCTCCCCCCTTTCAGGACACCCCGGGAAACGGCGGACCCTACTGTTTGTACAACGTGCTTTCTGGTGGCCCAGTATGAAAAAGGACGTAGACGAGTTCGTCCAGGCGTGCCCAGTGTGTGCCAGGTCCAAGGACAGCAACAGACCATCGCCCGGGGAACTTCAACCACTCCCGGTTCCCCGCCGACCCTGGACACACATTGCCATTGATTTCATCACGGGCCTGCCGGTTTCTGAAGGAAGGGACACCATCCTCACCATCGTCGACCGGTTCTCCAAAGCTGTTCACCTGGTGGCCCTCTCCGGTCTCCCGTCAGCTAAAAGGACAGCCGAGCTGATATTAGAGCACGTAGTCCGCCTGCATGGGTTCCCAAAGGACATCGTCTCGGACAGGGGGCCCCAGTTCACGTCCCGGTTCTGGAAGGCCTTCTGCCGTCTGATCAATTCCACCTGCAGTCTGTCCTCCGGTTACCATCCACAGACTAACGGTCAGACGGAGCGAACCAACCAACAACTGGAGCGCTACCTGAGATGCTTCATTGCTGATCGCCAGTGCTCCTGGGCCCGCTACCTCATTTGGGCTGAACTGTCCCACAACCTCCACCTATCTTCTGCCACCAACCTAAGCCCATTTGAGGTATGCTACGGCTTCCAACCTCCGATGTTCGACCATCAAGAACCGGAGGTGGAGGTGCCGTCGGCCCAACAGTTGGTTCGCCGGTGTCGACGGCTTTGGAAACAAGCAAACCACGCCATTCAAAAGGCCAACCGCCGTTACACCCTGCAACATCGCCGTCGACACCCACCGGGACGAATGTACCAAGTAGGTGATAAGGTATGGCTATCGACAAAAAACCTACACCTGCAGACTGAGTCAAGGAAACTGTCACCCAGATTCATCGGGCCATACCGCATCAACCTCCGGATTAACCCTGTCACCTACCGGCTCCAGCTGCCTGCGGCGCTCCGGATCCATCCGGTATTCCACACCTCCCAGCTCAAACCCTTCATCACCTCACCTATGGTTCCACCCACCCACCCTGCTCCTCCTCCCCGTATGATTGAGGGTGGTCCCGCCTACACCGTCGAGAGTCGGTCCTGGACGGGGGGGTACTGTCATGCACACTCATAACACGACCGGCACTAGGACCCGGAAGTAATACGGTCGGGTTTCAGGAAGCATAAAAGGAAACAAGATGACGCATCACATCGCTCAGTCATTGAGTTATGCCCATGCTATCGCCGACGCCTCGCTCGTCCAAACGTGAGTACTCACTTTCTTGGGTTATCGCTTCTGATTGGGTGTGTGTATTTAGAACGCGGGTTTATTTGTGTAAACTCTTGCTCTCGCTTCGGGAGAGTTCTAAGAATAACTAGCGTGGTTATCCTGCCTACTCGCGCTACTTCCGCGTTTGGGTTTATCATCCACGCTACAGGGCTAACTGCTAAGTCTTCTGCTTCATCTCCGGTTAGTCCGTGACAGACAAGCTTTTTTCAGGATGCCCCAAACAATCGGAAAGGGGATTCATCAGAGATAATTACTTTAGTCCAGTCCTCAGCAGTCCTGTACCTTGTGCAGAATATCAGTCTGTCCCTGATGTTTTTCCTGAAGAGAAGTGATTTTTTTGCTGCCTTCCTTGAGATGTATGAAGTTGAGTTCAACTCATTAAACAATTAGTTCAGTGTCAGTAAGCATCCTGAGACAATTCATCTGTCTAGTTGCTTCTCAGCCAAGTAACTGGGCTCACTCACAATATTGCCTAAGAACACCCCATGAATAAAGAATGGTACAAAAATATCCTCTGAAAGCAACTTCTCTCAACAATTCAACAACAGTTTGGTGACAAACAATGCCTTTTTTTTAGCATGATGCAGCACCTTGCCATATGACAAAACTGTGTATTAAGTGTCTCTGGGAACAAAACATAGAAATTTTGGGTTCAAAGCTAGGAAACCTTAATCCCATTGAGAACTTGGGGTAAATCCTCAAGAAGCTGGTGGACAAACAAAAACCCACAAATTCTGACAACTCCATGCATGGATTATACTAGAATGGGCTGCCATCAGTCAGGATGCAGCCCAGAAATTGATTGCAAGCATTGGAGGGGTCTTGAAAAAGAAAGGTCAACACTGAACATATTGACTCTTTGCATAAACTTAATATAATTGTATTGGACAAAAAGATCTAAAAACACTGAAGCAGCAGACT